>CM053772.1:166467852-166657026 GCA_028658325.1 Potorous gilbertii | reverse complement strand
CATACAAATACAGCTCTTGCTTTGATAATATGTTACATGTTAAGTTACAACAATAAAAAAGGCTTTGGAAAGCCTTCCATTCCGATGAAACCACCTCCTAATAATGTGCAAAAAATGATCTCTCCATTCAATTATGAATGAGACATAAAAAACAGACTGTCTCCAGGGAATATCAGCAAAGACTTCACCGATTCAATTCCTTGAAAAGTAATGGGGGGTGAGATCATCCTTCCAGCTCCCAATGAAGTCTTGAATTTTTAGTCTGCCAGAAACCTCCAAATTTAAACCACTGGAGCTGAACACTCTATCTAAATGTCACCCTGCTCTCTGCTCATCACTCTGTACTGATACAAAGTGAGGATGTGGTTGTAAAGATCCTGAACTAACCTTTTTCCTTTTGAGGTTTGTTAGCTGATGGATCTTTATAAAGGTAAATATCAAAATCACCCCTAAGTATTGCATATAAAATCTCCTGACCCCACACCCCTATAAGAACTGAAGAATGACTTCCTGCCCACTTAGCTCAGTTATAGATGGACGACATAATGGATAGATTCCTGAAAGAATCTTTTTTTCTCCTTTTCCCCATCCTGAGCTCTCTTTAACTATTCCGGTTGGCCAGTGACCCCAAATTCTTCACGTTGGTTCCTGAGAAAGAAGATGAGGAATAGCCAAGAGCCAGGGGCGCCTAGAGCTGCCTCAGGAGGATCGCTGTCCAAAAACAAGGCATCCCTGAGAGGCTGAGGGAAGACCAACAGGACTTTTTTTTTTTTAATTCAAAGAAAATGAAAATCAAACTCAGCAGAATTCTGAGGGACTTTGGAAAAATGAACCTTTCAAGTTTGGCTCGGAAGCCAAAATGTTATGAAACTGTATTGCAAATGAACTTAAGAAGGAAAAGAAAAATATACTTAAGACTGGGGTTATTTTCTCTTAACTAATTAACGTGGGATCCCATGCATACAAAATTCTTAGCCAAATTTTGTTGTCACAAGAAAGGCCATACAACCTACAGCAAATCCTACAACTAGCTAGCATGCAAATTTCAGGGGATCTGTGACCATGGATGGAAAGTTTTGCATGAGAAAGTGTTCATAGGCTTTACAAGCTTACTGTGGTGGCCCCCATCACAGAAAACAAAAGTTTTTATTTTTTAACTGAGAAAAGTGGGAAGGAGAAAAAGTCGATTTTAGTTTATTGGGAAAAAAGGAAATTTTAATTAAAAAAAAACCCAAAAAACAAAAACCAAGAACTCTTGATCTAAAGCATAGGGCTAAAAATGAGTAAACTTTGACTTTGTTAGTTGTTAGATGTGTAACTTTAGGTAAATTATGGAATTTTTCTATATTTATCTCTACTTCTCTGTATTTTCTATGTTCACTATTTTGTCACTTTTCTCATCTGGAAAATAGAAGAGATTCCTCCTTCTTTACAGGGATGTTAGGAATGTCTCGTAAAATAAAGTGCATGAACATGTTTTCTCCCTTTCTGCTTACTTTTTTGCAGAATCATGAATGTGGAACACCACCTATATAACATTAGAGATTGTTGGGAAGATTTAAAATTTTTTATCCTTTCCCCCACCTGGAGTCAGACCATCTTGGGCTTTGGCTCAGCTGCCTCCATGATACTGATAAGAGGCCCTTGATGGCTAGAGGAAAGAGGTAGGGTCTTGGGAGTTTGCTTCTGGCAGGTGCTGTCACAGTCAAGGGAGCAGAATGATTCTGCTAACAGGGAAAGACTAGTGATAGGTCAAATCAATAGAAGGCTGGGGGTGCTTAGCAGTGTCTGAAGAGGAAACCAAGTCAAAATCATGACAAAGTCTGGGGAGAAATTTGGGGGCTTTTTCAGTAGTTTGGTATCTAGAGTAAGAAACAAGATCGATAAAGTAAAGTAGATGAAATGGCCCTGTAGGAGAATGGACAATACTTCCATAATCTCATCTTTTTATTATTTAACCTAAAGAACTCTGGCACTTGCCAGCCAACCGACTGCTTCACTTTCAGGCTATCTGTGCTTTTCCATCTACTATGATAGAGTTAAGATCCTTGAGGGCAGAGTTTGTTTCATTTTTGTGTTTGTATTATGGTGCCTAGCACATTGGGTAGCGTAGCGCTTAGTGGGCACTAAATGCATGTTTGTAGGATTAAATAGATTGCTCTTGGTCCTACCAAGATGTTCAAGTGCACTCTTTGCTTGGGGTGGCAGGTTTCCCCAGAACACGCCTTGGTCTGAGCTTGGCTATCTTCTGTCTCGGTGGTGCTTCCAGGATGTCTGCCCCATTGTCTAGTGGACAGCAATCCTTTTCCTTTCTCCTTTCCTTCTCTCTAAGGCTTTCTCTGCTGTCAGCAAGTTTGCAGCTTGCTACCCCCATCCCTGCTATCTTTAAAGCTTCCCCCTCTAACCTCATAGGACACTTAGTTTTGAAACTCATCAATGCATTTATCAGGTAATGCATATTGACTATGTCTACTATAAATTCATGCCATCTGATCTCAACTGAATGCTCAGTTATGCTCCATCATCTTTCTATTCTTCTGTGATTGACTATCCCAAGAAGCAGCAGAAGTGGCCTTGGAGCCAGGAAGAACCAGACTGAAGTCCTTAGGCAACTTCAACACTTTTCAGTTGTTTGGGTTGTGTTTGATTTTTTGTGACCCCATCTGGGGTTTTCTTGGCAGAGATACTAGAATGTTTTGCCATTTCCTTCTCTGGCTCATTATGTAAATGAGGAAACTGAGGCAAACAGGGTAAAGTAGCTTGCCCAAGGTCTCACAGTTAAGAAGTGCCTCAGGCCAGATTTGAACTCAAGAAGATGAGTCTTTCTGACTCCAGGCTCAGCACTTTATCCACTGCACCCTCTAGCTGCCCCTTAGTGCTCTAGCAAACCATAATTTGCAGCAAAGGTGCCAACCTGTATTCTCAGAGGGAGTCTCAGTGCCTCATGGGAGTTCTTTACTCCAGGGTTGGGCAAATTAAACCTGACCCACTTGTATAGCTCATGAGCTAAGAATGGTTGTTACCTTTTTAGAGCTGAATGGCTAGATTTAACCAAAGCATAGGTTGCAGATCCCAGTCAAATGAAATCACAGATTCAGTCTTCAGCCCTATCCATATCATATTTCACACAGCCACTATTCCCAAGACTTCTCCTTTCTCTTTAGAACTCCTATGCCATATCTACCCTGCTTTGAGCATGTGTCTTCTTCCTCTGAGAAATCTGAGGTTAGTCATCCATTGTAAATACCCTCATCTCCCTCTGTGTCTTTATTTACCTTCTTTGCTCCAGTCTTTGAGGAAAAGTGACCCTGAACAAGGAAAGCCCCTCTACTTGTGTTCTTGATCCCAGTTCTCATCTCACTCAGTTGACCCCATCAATTTTTCACTCCCTCTCCCTTATTTTCAATCTCCCCCTTTAATGATACCTTCCCAGCTGCCTAAAATCACGTACAGATCCTGTCAATTCTTCCAAAACGAATGGTTGGACATCTCAAACCAGATGTCCACTAAAAATTGTAGACATCTTAATCTCAACATGTCCCAAATCTCTCCCCTGAAATCCTTCCTTCCTCATTTCCCTGTTGCTATTATAGGTGCCATCATCCTCCTGGTCACTCAAACTCAAGACTTAGGTGAGATTTTTAACTCCTCACTTCTCCCCCACCCCCATATCCAATTTCTTGACAAGACCTTGTGCCAAGGTCTCTTGCATATACTGCCACCACTCTGGTCCAATCCCTCATCACCCAAGGTCTAGACTACCACAATAGCCTGCTGGTTGTTTTCCTTGCCACAAAGCTCTGCAGTCCACAGGTCTGTCCATGTCAGTTGCTTACTCAATATATTAACTCCAGTGTCTTCCTGTTACCTCCAGGATAAAATATAAAACCTTATTTTGTATTCAAAAACCTTCATAACCTCTTTCTCCCTTGCCCCCACTTTTCTTATATCACCCCTCCCCCAAGGACTCTGGATCCAGTGATACTGGCTCTCCTTGCTCTTCCTTAAACTCTCAGCTCCAGCTCTAGGCAATTTCAGGGGTGACCTTTATTCCCCATGTCCCTGTCTCACCCTCATCTCTGACTCCTGGCTTCTTTGGCTTTCTTCAAGCCTCAGCTAAAATCTCATCTTTCATTGGAAGGCCTTCCCAAGCCCTCTTAATTCTGATGGTGTTGCTGATTATTTCCAATTGATCCTGCATATAATTTGTTTGTACATAGCAGCACATGTTGTTTTCACTATTTGATTTTGAGCTCCTTGAAAGCACGAACTTGCCAAGTCTTTGTCTTGGATCTCCAGACCTTTGCACTGGGCCTGGCACAAATCCTTCAAGTTATTGTTCTGTATATCTCCCCCCTTTCATTGTCAAACTCTAAAAAGGAGCTGTTTCCACTCCCTTCCTTACTTCACCACCAACTATTACCTCTCAACCTTTTGCAATTTGACTTCTAATGCCACCACTTGGCTGAAACTAATATTTTCAAGGTTACTTATGAGCGATTTCTTAAGTGTAAAATTCAGTGGCGTTTCCTCTGCCCTCATCTTCCTTGAGACTCTGTAGCTTTGGACAGTGTTGATCATCCCCACCTCCCCCGACCCCACTCATGAACTGTCTTCAATGGTTTTTCGATCTCTTGCATCTCCTTCGTATTTGAAGCTTCTTCTGTTTCCTTTACTTCCTTGTCATTCAAGTCCTTCCCCTAAGCATGGGTGTCCAGATCTCCTTTCTTTTCTCACTGTAAGTCTTTCCCTTGGTGATCTCATACAATCCCACAGGTTCAGTTTGAATTCCCAAAGTATATGGTTCCTAAATCTATATATTCAACTCTCATATCTCTCCTGGACTCTATCCATACCACCCACTGCCTGTTGTATATCTCTCCCTATAAGTGCTACTGGCACTGGATACTCATTTGTAGAATGAGGAGATAAGACCAGATGGTCTTCATCATTTCTTTGAACTCTCAATCTAGGAGCCTACGTTTAAAACAAAATTTATCGTCTTTCTCCAACTCATCCTTCTTCTGAATTTTCCCATTTGGAATCTGAGGACCTGGATTTAAATTCTGACTCTGCTACTTACTCCATACCTTGGACATGTCACTCAGTTTCTTTATCTAAAAAGTTAGGTTGGACTACCTTTAAGACCTCTTCCAAATCTAGATTTAGGAATCTGGGATGGGTATTACCATCCTTCTACATCCTTTTCAATCTACAACCAAGCAGTCATCCTTGATTTCCTCCCTTTTCTTAAATTCCCATACCTAAACAGATGCCAAGTCTTGTCAATTCTTTCTCCACTGTATCATCCTCCTCTCTCCAACTCCATGGCCACCATCTTAGTTTGAGGTTCTCCAAGCATCTCTTGGAAGGTTGAAGTTGCCACCTCATTGATCTACCTTTTTTCTAGTCCCTTCTCTCTTCAAACTCTACTCCACCCAGATGACAAAATAATCTGCTTAACACAACGTCTGACAATGCCAACTACCTGCTGAAGAAAGCTTCAGTGGTTACCCATTGCCTCTAGGATCAAATGCAAACAGTATAGTCTGGAATTTAAGGGCAACCAGGAGATGGCTCCAGCCTATCTTTGCAGCCTTGTTTCATATTACACTCCCTTCCCTCATTCTAAGTTCACTCTGTGTTTTAGTCAAACTTGATTACTAAAGACTTTAGTCTACATATTTACATACACTATCCCACAAGGCTAGCTCTCAGCCTCAACTTATCTCTGGTATCTAAGGTACCTTCTCTTCTCCCATGAAGCCCCTCCTGTTTCCCCTGCTATAAGATGGCTCTTCCTCCTCAAATCACTTTATTTAATTCTATATATTGTTCCTCTCCCAGTAGAATGTAAGCTCCTTGAGGGAAAAGACTGTTACATAACTTTTCTTTGTAACTTCACCACTGAATACAGTGACTTGCACATTTGTAGTAGGGGTAATACATTTTTTAAGTTGGATTTAACAAACATATAACAGGAATTATGGGCTAATACTAGAAGGGTGGGTTACATTACTCTGCAAAGTCAAGGCAGGAAATCCCCAAGATATTAGGCTGGTAGAAAGAATTACGGAGGGTAGTAGGTCACTTTTTCCCCATATTCTTTACCCTAGAAAATAAAGAATTCAGGTTACTCTCCACAGAACAATAAAGAAAAATACTCATTTGCTCTCTGAGACAGTCTGATCTTACCAACAGCTAAGCAGGTCAGAAGCCATGTTCATCCTTGAAAAGTAATTGTGAGAAGTGGTAGGAGATTTTAGGAACTAATACTGTTCCCCAAGGAGGGATTCACTTGTCCAATAAGTTGCCTGAATCCTCACTCCCCTTATAAATCCTTTTTTTTCAGTTGTCAAGCTTGGAAAGGTGGGCAAAGGGTACTGGAACTGAATACTGCACTAAGAAAATTAGGGCATGTGAGATTGTCTATTAACTCACTTTGAGCCAGCCAGCCCCTTTCTCTCCTGCATATCTAACTCCTTTTTACCAAAGCTACACTTTAAGGTGGGGTATATAGACCAGTTCAAAGTGAGGTAATAGACAATTTTCTGGAAAGGGAGCTATTGGCAGTTATGGAAACAACCCAAGTGACTGGCATAATCAGCTGGAAACGCAAGAAGAAGCATTTTAATATCTGAGAATGTCATGGGAAATCTAAGCACTCAGAAGGTGTGGGTGCTCAAAATGGATGAAGATTGATTGACTGAAGAAATAGAAATCCTCTTTGCTGAAAAAAGAGACTATGTTTTCTGTAGGGGATACTTCAGAATAACCTACACAGACCAAATACCCTCTGATGATAATCAGGAAAAATATCCATCCAAGAATTCATTCAGTCGTTTCTCATTTTGTTCAATTACCTTCCAGTAAGTTACATGTCCTTGAAGTCTAAATAAATTGGTCCCAGGATGGTGAATTAGATTCTTTCAAATTTTAGATTCTTTCAAATTTCTTTCTTAAGTGAAAATGAAGGCATTCAATTACTTTAGATACCTTAAGGCAGGGTGTTTGTTTTTTTTTTTTTATCCAAGGGGATTTTGGATGTGTATCTGGGACTCCCTGATTTTATTTTTAAAACCTGAATTTCAAAAAATTACAGTGATCAAGTTATATGTCATATGTATATACACAGCAAAAATATAATTTATGTAACAAACGTATACACATCACACACACTCACGTGCGTGTGCACACACACGTTTAGCCCCTACTAGATCCAAGGACAATTCATCCAATATTTTCACCTCTCTTAATTCAGCTCTCAATTCAGATGTCCTAACTGATATGATCAATGACATCACTTAAAAGAGCCAATCAGGAAGAATTGACTAAAAAAAGCCCACAAGCTAGTAGCTATATGCAGATCTAGCCTCCAGAAGATGAGACTTCTTTGGGCATAAATGTGGGTTAAAAAAACAACAGTGATGCACAGCAGTAAATAACCAGCAATGGTGCCTGTATGATAGAAACACAAGGTCTGCAGCCAGAATAAGACAGAGATCTATGTTTGTGAAAAAGTCACAGGAGAAACATTTACCTGTAAGAAGAGAATTTTCAAAATCAAAAAGGTATTAGGTAGAATCCTAAGAATTAGAGGTGGAAGGGCCCTTAGAAGTCATTTACCTAACTATTTCCCTCATATTACAGCTGAGGAAACTGAGGCCCAGAGAGCTAAGTGCCTTAAAGTTGAAGCAGATTAAAAGCAGGATTCACCACTGCTTCTCTGAAAAGCAAAAGATCTCATAAGTTACTGTAGGATGGGAAAGTTTATTGAAAAAATATTTTTAATGCCATCTAAAATATCTAGCTTTCCATTATACAATCTGCTCCTCTGCCTGGTTTTAACTCCACCAGAACAAGATGCCCCTCCCGGCTTCAGCTCATCACCTCTAACTTTGGTGACTAGTTGCTAACTCAAGTTTCAACAGGCACTATCTCCCTCAGCCTCCTCTCCCTTCTGATTGGAGGTCTTTCTTTAAAGAAGGACAATACCTTCTTTTAGAGAGGACAGAAAATGGACTTTGGCTCACTCTCCTCTGCATCTCTGCTTGGTTTCAACTCCGTGGAACAAGACACTCCCTGGTCTCTCTCCTCTAGCCCTGCTTTCCTGCCCCCTTTTGGGTGTTGTTTCCCCTTACTGAACTGGGAGCTCCTTGAGAAGGGAATATTATTTAAAAATTAATTGTATCCTTGTATTTGGTGCAGTGCCTGGCACGTAATGGAAGCTTAATAAAGAACCAGGATTCACACCGATGTCATCTGATTTCAAGTCTTGTGCTCTTTGCATCATCCATAGGTGAACATAATCAGTCTTTAAAAAAAAAAAAGTATATATAAATATACACACACACACACACATATGTAGTTTAATGGACACATTTGTTTAGGTCACAGAATATGAAAAGGCTATTTAAGAAGATTTGGTAAGAATATAAATGAAGGGATGGTCTGGTACTGAGATGTGGGGGGTAGGGACTTGTGGTCATCAACAGAGCTTAATAACTTTAACCTGGAATTTTTTACAATGCTTTTGACCTCTTGATGTTTCAGTCATTGTGAAAAGTTAACTGTTGAGTCTGACATGGTACCATTGCTAAAATTCCATCAAGAAAAATCTTTGTGAACCTAACACAACCATGCTGCTATTCTCTGTATTCCTTTTTACTGGAATGTTGTGAACCTAACATAACCATGTCTGGTTCTACTACCAAAAAGGCCGTGGACCTGAGGCAAGTAGCTTCTTGTTTCTGGGTAGTTTCCTCACTCACAAAAAAAGATTGGGTTGGACTAGTCCAAGGGTTCTTAACCATTTTGGCATCAAGGACCCTTTGGGTCAACCAGGTAAAACCTCTGAATGCCTTTTTTACTGGAATGTCTTGCTTTCATCTTTAGGACAATGCCTGGTACACAACAGGTGCTTAATAAATGCTTGTTACCTTGCTTTGTCTTTGTATCCCTACCACAGTACCTGGTACACAGTGGGTACTTCATAAATGGTGGAGTTTTTTCTCCATTCATTCATATTATAAAAGTGATCAATAGCCCAGAAAAAAGTGCTCATGGGATTATTATAAACTACTTACATAACTATGTTTATAATCTTTATAACAGGTTGTATCTTTATAACAATGAGAAAAAATTATCCCAGGTAATCCAGGCAAACTTGGTAATAAAAAGGCCATGGAATTGCATGAAATAAAAAAAAAATAGAAAAAAAACTATAAACCACCCCATAACCAACATTTGAATTGGAATACTTTCAAGGATACCCCACTGGTTTCTGGAATATAGCAACAGGAATGGTGTCTCCCTATCTACTCCCTTAATCACACACTCCCTGCTGCCACAGCATACTTTCCTTTAAAGAAGCTAATGGAATTTCCCAACAGCATCACCATTTGGTGGAGATAACAGCAGGCACAAAACTAATTAGAAAAAGTTAATTAAGCCCTGGAATTTTACTACCCCCTGCCTACAAGAATGCTTGAAAGGCAGCATGGCATCATAGAGAGACCACCTGGCTGTGAGTCAGGAGACCTGAGTCATGCTGGTTCTACTACCAAAGAGGCCGTGGACCTGAGGCAAGTAGCTTCTTGTTTCTGGGTAGTTTCCTCACTCACAAAAAAAGATTGGGTTGGACTAATCCAAGGGTTCTTAACCATTTTGGCATCAAGGACCTTTTTGGCTCAACCAGGTAAAACCTCTCAATGCCTTTTCAGAAAGTTTTTAAAAGAATAGTAATAAAAAGTTTGCAAGCACCAAGTTAAGAACCCCCTGACTAGATAAGATCCTCCTTCTGAAAGTACTCAACTGTGAGTAACTTTCTTGCACTACCTTCCTTGAATGTGATTTTATAAATTCCTATCATATCTAAGGGCAGGCTAGGTGGTGCAGTGGATAGAGTGCCAGGAAGATGCTAGAGTCAGGAAGATGAGTCTTCATGATGGAAAATGCTGTCCACACCCAGGGAAAGAACTACAGACTCTGAATGCAGACCGAAGCACACTATTTGCTTTCTTTCTCTTTTTTGTTTCTTCTGTCTTTTCCCATTGGTTCTAATTCTTCTCTACAACGTAACTCATGTGAAAATATGTTTAATACGAATGTATATGTATAGCTTATATCAGATTTCATGCTGTCTTGGAGAAGGGGGGGAAATTTAGAGCCCCAAATCTTATGGAAGTGAATGCTGAAAACTAAAAATTAATTAATTAAAAAAAAAAAAAGGAAGATGAGACTTCCTGAGTTCAAATTAGACCTCAAGTACTTCCTACCTGTGTGACCCTAGGCAAGTCACTTAACCTTGTTTGCCTCAGTTTCCTCATCTGCAAAATGAACTGGAAAATGAAATGGCAAACCACTCCAGAGTCTTTGCCAAGAAAACCCCAAATGGGGTCACAAAGCATCAGACATGACTGAAATAACAATCACACATAAGAGAATCTTGTCTATATAATTAAGATCAGTTACTGTTTGACTTGTTTTTATCTTTCTGTCTCCAGTACATGGGCAGAGGGTAGACAGTTAATAAAATAAATACTTATTTGTTAATTCCAGCAACATTCTGTAACTGATGTATGTATGCATGTGTACACATGAAGAGAGAAAAAACAGATTGTGTTTGTGTGAACTTACACAGGTACATAGATCTGAAATCTTCAGGGCCCTGATAAGATCCTGGAATGATAAGAGAAAACCCAGCAAAGCTAGTGGAAAAGAGAAACCAGTTACTGATGTCCTGAGACATCACCAAGACCTGAGTGCAGCCATCTCCTCACCTATCACCTGGCTGCACCTACTTCTGACTGACTTCTCCACCATTACTCCTGATCGCTTCCTCCCATACACTTTTCAGTTTCCTTCTTTGTTTTCTTTTGCCCCATTAGATAGATTTGAAACTCCTTGAGGACAGGTATTGTCTTCTTTTTTTCTATTTGTATCTCAAGTGCCTGGAACATAGCAGGCTCTTAATAAAGTTGTATTGTTATTTTTAAAAAATCATTCTACAGAACCAAGAGAACATTGCACACAGTAATAGTAACACTGTGTCATGATCATCTACGATTGAATACAGTGATCCAAGACAATCCAAAGGACTCATGATGGAAAACGGTATCCACAACCAGAGAAAGAACTAATGGAATGCAGAGGGAAGTATACTATTTTCACTTTATTTTTTTCATGGTGTGTTCCCCCTTTTGGCCTGTTTCTTCTTTCACTTTGGCTTTCACATGACTAATCTGGAAATATGTTTTACACAACTGAACCTATATAACATTTCATAAAACTGCTTACAGTTTTTAGGAAGAGGGAAAAAAGGGGAGGGGGGAAATTTGGAACTTAGAGTTTTTAAAAAAGGATGTGAAAAATTGTCTTTAAGTGTAATTGGGAAAAATAAAATACTATTAACAAATATATCATCTATGAAGCAGAAATGCACTTCCCTCTTTTCCACAGAGAGGTGGCAGATTGTGGGAGCATCATTTCACATATAGTCATTTGCTAGTTGGTTTTGTTTATCTGTTTCTCTTTGCAAAAAGGGAGGATTCATTGGGTAGGAGGAAGGAGATATATTCAGAAGTGATTGTGATATCAAACAAAAGGCATCTATCAAACTTATTGTTTTAAAAATAAATCATCTCTGAAGGTTAGAAACTATTCACGGAAGGAGGACACCATAAACTTTTCTACCTTCCCCTTCCCCTCCTCTCAGGCAATTGCTCATTTCTTTCTTTATCAGTCACCAAAAGACCCTCTTTTTGACAAATTCCTTGGAACTAGTATGGGGAAATTTCTCTTTAGTCATACTGACATTGGGAGAGCACACTCTGGGTTACTGGAGTTGAGTTAACCAACTCACAGCTGCATGGAAAGAAGATGGGCAGCATTTTGCCTCTGCCCATTTGAAGAGCAGTGGATTGATTCCTGTACCCAGGAGACAAGCTGTCCCCAGGGTGCCCTCTGAAAAGGGTACCAACTATGGGCGTGAGCAGGCACCTGTTCCTCTGTCCAATGCTCAGTTGCTGGCACTTACTTCCATTAGCTGAATGGGGAAAAGAAAGGAGGTCATCCCAAGGGTCTATGGCATCAAAGTAGGCTATTTCTGCAGGTGGCACCTGTCCAAAACTTGTGCTACCCAAACACCATCTTTGACTACCTCCCCATTTTTCAGATCAATGCCATAGTCAAGTTTTGTTCATTCTACTTCTGCAACATTTTTTGCATCCCTCAGTCCCTTCTTCTCTATTCCCTCTACCACCATACCTGAAAATTGACCTTTACCTTCAAAAACTTCCCAGTAAGTTTTCCCACTTCTAGCATTTCCCACTTGCAACCCAATCTATGTTACAAGACTAAAGTTTTTGTACATGTAGACTTGATCCATCACTCTTCTGCTCAAAAACCTTCAGTGACTCCTGATTAGTTATAAATACAGTGAAATTCAATGCCCTCCTCAATCTGGTACATATCTAATCCATCTTATTCCCCTTGAGGTACTCTGTGTACAAAATAGCATTCTTCTCTGTGCCTTAAATATGCCTTGCATTTTCCTATTTTTGTTCTATGTCTGGGATGCCTATGCCTGTGATGTATTCTCTCATTTTCTTTACCTCTTAACTTTCTATTTATAATCTAATGACCAACTCAAATTCTTATCTCCTCCAGGAAGCCATCCTTGATCCCCTGTCACTAACAATCTACCCCCTCATTTAGAACTTTGTTGTGCACTTGTTACATACAATGTTATTATAATGTATTTGTATTATATTTCCCCAGTATTATACTGTCAAAAGGCAGTGTGCGTAGTGGTCAGGGTGCTGTCTATGAGCTAGGAAGATGTGGGATCAGTTACTATTTCTGCCATATATTGGTTCTGTGTTACCCTGGACAAGACACTTAACTCCTCAGTGTTGAGACTTCTAAGACACCGAGACAGGGGTTCTTCATCTTTTATAATTTAGACTATTTTGGTAGTCTGGAAAAGCTCATGAATCACTTACTAGATTACAAAGCAAATCAATAATATTGAAATGTGCAGTTATCAAAGTTTCTTCCTATATTTTAATAGAATTTAATTTTTTCTAATTACATGTAAAAACAATTTTTGACATTCATTTTTTTCAAAGATTTTGAGTTCCAAATTTTTCTTCCTCCTTTTCTCCCTCCCCCAAGTAACAAGCAATCTGATACAGGTTATGTGTGTGCAATAATGTAAAACATGTCCATATTGGTCATGCTGTGAAAGAAGAATCAGAATAAAAGGGAAAAAACACAGAAAAAAATAACAAAAAAGTAAAAATAGTCTGTTTCAATCTACGTTCAGATTTTATCAATTCTTTCCCTGGATATGAATAGCATTTTCCTTGTGAGTCTTTTGGAATTCTCTTGGACATTCATTGTATTGCTGAGAAGAGCCAAGTCAATCGTAGTTGACCATTACACAGTGTGACTATTACTGCGTACAGTGTTCTCCTGGTTCTGCTCACTTCACTCAGCATTCGTTCATGTAAGTCTTTCCAGGTTTTTCTGAAATCCACCTGCTCATCAATTTCTTACAGCACAATATTTTATTATATTCATATACCACAACTTGTTTATCCGTTCCCTAATTAATGGGCATCCCCTCAATTTCCAATCCTTTGCACTACAAAGGGGCTGCTATAAATATTTTTGCACCTGTGGGTCCTTTCCTCTTTTTAAAATGAATTCTTTGGGATACAGTCCTGGTAGTGGTTATTTCTGGATCAAGGGATATGTAGAATTTGACTGCCCTTTGGGCATGGTTCCAAACTGCTCTCCAGAATGATCAGATTAGTTCGCAACTCCACCAACAGTGCATTAGGCTACCAATTTTCCCACATGTGTCTTAAGATTTATCATTTTCCTTTTCTGTCATATTAGCCAATCCGATAGGTATAAGGTGGCACCTTAGCACTGTTTTCATTTGCATTTCTCTAATCAATAGTGGTTTAGAACATTTTTTTCATGTGACTATAGATAGCTTTGATTTCTTCATCTCAAAACTGCCTGTACATATCCTTTGATCATTTATCAATTGAGTAACGAAGAGTCTATACAATTTTTTTTAAAATTAAGGCCTTCAGGTTAAGAATCCCTGCTCTAAGGACTTAAGTTTCAGAGCAGATGCCAACATGCACTGATAGACATTTCATCACTTAATGATTCCCTATACCAATGAAATTCAAGGTCCAGTTCCTATCCCCATGTGTAACCCCAACCCATAAGTTCCATGAGGATGGAGACAATATCTTTGCTTCACCTCCATTGCTTAGCACAGTACTCTGAATGCAGGAGGCCTCTAACAAATTACAGGTTAAACATTTTCCTTCCCAAACCCACCTTTACTCCAAATTTTTGCTTGGAATCTGAGGACCTATGTTTGAATCCCAGCTTTGCAAAATACTAAGAAACACTGGGCAGATCATTTTCTGGTCAACCAAAATTTCAAGCTTTCTAGGATTAAATTCACAGACCCTCAGGGTGCTCTCAGGAATGTGAATTTCAGGGAATTAAGAATTTCAAAAGCTCTCCACATAACTCCTCTCCAAATTCTCAATCTGTAAGAAAGTTGTTATGTATAAACATTGACCCATATTTCAGCATCCTAGGAAGAACCTTTCATAAAAGGACCTTGGTACAGAGACAGCTTTCTCTAGAAACTGCAGTCCTTACAGCCTAAACAGTTATTATCTTTCAGTGGCAGCCATTGAATATGGTTTTAAAACTGAAATCGATTGTTATGGTTTACTTTTAGGTAAACAGGGCTCTCAAAATGCCTTCCATAAGGAAATGCTGGAGCTGTATTTATTGGAAATCAATGTGAAATGATCCCTTTCTTTCCAGCTAAAACTATTCTGGAGGGAGGAGATTGGTTTATTGCAATGAGCTCATGCTAGGGGACAAGCATAACTTCGATCATGTACCTATATACTCAAATGAGGTAGAAACTACAACCTCTGGTGTTTGCAAACCATATGTATAACCATAATATGAGCCCAGATGTGCACATGGGTGGATGCATGCGTACATGTGTGCACACACATGTGCACACGCGCGCGCACACACACACATGCAAATTCAGGAAAGCCAGAGCTTTTGTCATTTTGGAATTACTGTTACTCGGAGTACTCAGCCTCACAGCCTAGCTCAGCACCAAAACCAGACAACAGATTGGTGACAGGAGATCTAACCAAATGAAAAGAAATGAGGTAATGGTTGAGGAAGGAATATAACTAAATGAAGGAAAATCCAGTGGCAAAGACCCACTCATTGGATGCTTTGGAGGGAGAGGAGAGGGGCATGTAATGAGGGGTATAAGAAATCCCCAATAAAGGCCTAGCAGAACTCAGGGAAGGGACTCACTGCAGAGACGCCATAAACCAACTTAGCATTCACAGAAGTTCCTTTGTGGTTTGAGAAGGTGAGAGGGTAAATGGAGAGAAACAGGAAAATTTTCACCTCATTGATCTTGGCTGGGTGCCTGTTTTTTCAAAGGTTATTTCATTTTCTTTCTATCATTTCTTTCCCTGCTAGCTACAATGCTTACTTTAGCACTGATCTTGATTGCCAGTGTCAACTGAATGTGACTCCTAACTTCCACCTCAGCCACAGGCCTAAAACTACAATCTCCCTTCCTCCTCTCCCACCAAGTCCTATACCTCTAACAGATGTTCCCTTTACTTCATGTTGATTGGACATCCACAGGTTTCATGGCAATGAAAAAGATTCTGGAATGTTCTCTAGGTGGCTAGTGTGAATTATATTTCCTTGTTTGGTTGGCGTCTGCCATATTCCTCAAAATATCTTCAAAACTATTTTTTGAAATTTTTTTTGAAATTTTATGGTTCAATTTACTTTGAATCATAAAAGAATAATGAAAAACATGCCAAAAATTCAAGTCAATGGAACAAACCTTTCCTAATTTCCCTTTGTATAAATGGACCCATACTAGCTATTAGAGATCCAAAAAGAAAATAACACCACTTCAGTGAGCTTACATTTTTGAAAAGAGGGGAAGAGATGAAACATATATTAATAAATATCTAACCAAGTATTCAAAATTCAAATTGGGGCAGCTAGGTGGCATAGTGGATAGAGTGTTGGATGTATGCCAGAAAGACATGAATTCAAATCAGTCCTCAGAAATTTACTAGATGTGTAGCTGGGTAAGTCACTTAACCCTCTTTGCCTCAGTTTCTTCATCTGTAAAATGAGCTGGAGAAGAAAATAACAAACTACTCCAGTATATCTGCCAAGAAAAGCCTGAAATATCCAATGTAATTTTAAAAGGAAGACAATTACTAACATATGGAAAGGGAGGAGGAAAAATCAAGAAAGGCTTCAAGGAGGGAATGGTCAGAGGTGAGAGGAGAGCACACTCCAGACACAGCTTGGATAAAAAGGCACAGGTGAAGATGAAAGAACATGTATGGGAAAGATCAGTGTGATGGAAACTTTGGAGTAAAGGTCAGTAATCAGAGATAAGACTTGATATCAGGGTAACTAATTGGTGTAGTGGATGCAGCTCTGGCCCTGGAGCCAGGAGGACTTGAATTCAAATCTGACCACAGACACTTGACATTTACTAACTGTGAACTTGGACAAGTCACTTAACCCCAAGTGCCCTGCTAAAAAAAGAAAAAGAAAAAGAAAAAGAAAGACTTGATAATCTTAATTGTTAGAGTCTGGAAAGATAGATGAGAGACAGACTGTAAGATGCAAGCTGAGGATTCTGAATTTTATTCCAGTGATATGAGTGACCCACTAACTTTATTTGAGTAGGGGAAATCACACAGTCAGATTTGAGGTTTTGGAAATATCAGTTTGTTATAGGATGGACTGGGAAGGGGTTAGACTGGAAGCAGGGAAACCAAATGGGAGACTGTTACAAGAGCCCAAGTGAGAAATAAGGAAGACCTGAACCAGAGTGGTCACTTCAAGAGCAGAGAAAAGGAAAGAGGGTCACGTGAGTGATAGTATAATAATAACTATTAAAGAATAGCAGCTAGCATTTACATAGCATTTCAAGGTCTATGAAGCACTTAAGAAATCTCATGTTGTCCTCAAATAACCCTGGGAGATAGGCATCATTATCATTTCCATTGTGTCATTGAGGAAACGGGAAGACAAAAGCTACCTGGCTTGCCCAGGGTCACACGGCTAAGTCTCGCTGACTCCAAGTCTAGCTATATCCACTGTGTCACCTAGCTGCCTTGTGTTGTAGTGATGTGGTGGAAGCAGAGTCATTAAGATTTGAGAAATGATTGGATTTAGGAGGCTAGGGAAAAGGAAGGGAGAACAAGGGCTCTGTGGTTGTGAATCTAGGTGACAAGGCATGGTCAGAACCACAGAAGAAATAGGGAAGTTTGGAGGAAGGGTGTGTTTTGAGGAAAATATATATATATTGAATTTTGTTTTGGATGTGTCAAGATTGAAAGGCCTATGGGACAGGAAATTCAGGTGGAGATAGCTAGCAGGTAATCAGTAACAGAGAGATTGAAGTTTAGGAGAAAGATTGCTCGGTTTGCGAGTATCAAGATGACAACCGAACCCACTAAATCCAGGACAGAACCGTATATTTAGTGGATGGGGATTATGCAAAGGAGGAGCAGCTGTCAGACTGGAAGAGGGAAAACAATGGAATCAGTGTCCAGAAAGCCAAGGGAAGGGAAAATATCCAGGAGTTGGGGCTGGCCAACAGCATCAAAAGTGGCAGAAACATCAAACAGGATGATTAATTAAGAGATTGTGGTGAAAACTGTCTATGATGTCTTTTTTTACAATATGCCGATCAAATTTGTTGGGAGTTCTCTCTCCTCTTTATTTTTTTCTTAAAAATCCTCTTTGTTCTAAGGGACAGTTCTCTGAAAGGGAGAAATACAGGGGAAAATCAAGAGAGATTTCTTAAAAAGATTAGGGATCACTCTGGAGAGGGCAGTTTGAATCAAATACTAGGATTGAATGCCAGATTTCAAGGGGCTGACAAGTGAAAAGTTAAGGAAATGGAGGAAATTAAGAGAGATGATCTTTTTTACAAATTAAGAAATGAAAAGGAGAAGAGTTATCTTGAGAGAAAGGTAAGGTCAATTTAGTTTTTGTTCTGAGGCTGGAAGATGCTGAATATATAAAGAAAAGGAATTATGTGGAAGAAAGTTTCTAGGGAACCAGAGGATATAGGATCAACAGACAGTGGGGTTGGATTTTGTATCCTGCTAAAGGAATTGAGCTCTACAGGTAGGATTTTAGTATTAGGTAGCTAGTGAGGGATAATTATTTGAGACACTTAAGCCTTGTTGGTGCCCTGAATTCATATCATATACGTAGATGCTTATATTAATCAGTTAATCATTTATTAAACACCTACAATGTGCCAGGAACAATGTGCTAGGAGCTGGGGGTCCAAAGACTTAGAAACAAAATAGTCTCTTCCGTCAAGAAGCTTATATATTCTGTGGTAGGAGACAATATGTATATGTGTATGAATATAGATATACACAAAATAAATGAGTTTATTAGCAGGAGGAAGTGTTAGCTGTTGGGGAGATCAGGAAACATTTCGTAAAGAACAGGGATTGTTAACCTAAGGTTCATGACAACTATATTTCAGTATAGTTGGTTTCCTTTTGCAAACCTATAGATTTTAAGCACTTAAAAGCACTATTTCAAGAAACTTAGCTGAAGGTTTTATCAGAATGCCAAAAGGGTACATATAAGACAAAAAAGACGAAGAAACCCTAATGTAGATGATGGAGTTGAGCTTTGAAGAAACCTAAGGCTTCTAAGAGGTACAAGTAACGAGGGAACAAATTCCAAGAATGGAGGAAAGCCAAGACCATTGTGTCTCTGATCTAATTCATGAGGTGGTCTGTAATCAAATAGGAACTATTCAAAACTATGCTACTTTAAACATCCCAAGTCAGCATCTGTCTGTCTGCTATCCACTGTGGTCCCTCTAAAAGCTAGATACCAAACAATTGATGAAAAATCATTTCCTCCTCTACTTTGGATCCTAAGTTCCTGTTCTGAGAGGTCCAGGGTCAGCAAATACTATTGAATAACATTTAACTGAAGGAGATTTTTTTTTCTGGGGGCTTCTTTGGGTCCAGCTGTGTAAGCAGGGGACAACAGAAAGAACACTGTATGTGGAATTGGGTATCTGGACTGAAATCACGACTCCTGGTTTTGAATCTCTTACATAACTGCCTGCAAAGTTTTGGGTGATAAGCTGCCCTTTCTGAGAAAGTGCTTCCTCAGCTGTCAAGTGTGAGACTTGGACTTCATTTCTAAGATCCCTATCAGGTCTAAATCCTATCATCATTGTCAAATAAATGCCTTTCTCAATGAGTATGTTCAACAGACAAAGCAGTATTCTATTATGATATCAAGCATTAGCCAGGCCTTTTCTTTCTAAGCATGAAAATTGGAACACTACTACTCACCGCAGGCAATGGTCCAATATACCAACGAGTCTGGAGTCTGGTAGAGAATACGGTAAGGGGCAACTCTTGCACTGGAATCTAGAACAACATCAAGAGTTCCCACCAGGAGGCCTGGAAAAGAGGAAACATTTTTAAGAAAATTCATATATGCTCCTCTTGGGGACTTCCACAGTGCCCACAGTGAGATTTCTGGAAGATAACTTTTTTGTACACAACCTGATATAAGGGAAAGACCATTGGATTTGGATCAAGAGGACATTTCCCCTGAGTCCCTGCTCTACCACTCACTGGTTCTGTGGTTTGGAATATATCTACTCACTTCTTTGAACCACAGTTTCCTTATCTAGGTAATGGGCATATAATATTTACAATACCAATCTTACAGGGCTGTTGTGAAGAAAATAATCTGTAAATCTTCCGGTGCTATGGAAATAAGCTTTTATTAATAGCAGTATCTTCTGGTGACCATTATTAAGAACAGTGGGGTAGCTGCCAAAGGCTTAGCTGAAGTCAAATATTCATTGGGCAGGGAGAAATTCAGCACCAAAAAAATGGAAAACTTGCCTTGGCACTGATATTGGAAAGAGTGCATATTTTAAATTCTATCCCTGATGCTCACAATATGTCTGATGTTGCTTCATCAGCCTGGGCCTCAATGTCCTGTAAAATGATGGGTTTGGACTAGATGGAGTTCATGAACTTTAAAAAAATATTAATAACTGTCTTTTGGATATATAACTGATTTTATTTGTAATCCTATATATTTTATTTTGTGCATTTAAAACCATTCCGAAAAGGAAAACCTGAGAACATATATGAACTAATGTATAGTGAGCAAAACCAGAACACTGTACATTGTAACAGCAACATTGTAACAAATGATCAACTATGGATGATTTAGCTACTCCCATCAAGGTCCCATAATGAAAAGTGCTATCCACTTCTAGAGAGACATCTGATCAACTCTGAGTGCAGATTAAAGCCCATTTTTTTCACTTTATTTTTCTTTCTTTTTTGGCAACATGGGTAATATAAAAATATTTGGCATGACTTCACATGTATAATGAGTATCATATGTTTATATTCTCAATGGACAGTGGAGGGGCTGGAGAGAAAGAACATATAACTCAAAATTTAAAAAAAATTAATTTATTTGTTTTTAGTTTTCAACCATCACTTCCAGAAGTTTTAAATTCTTTCCCTCTCCCTTCCCACTGTGGCATGCAATCTTATATGGATTCTACACATACACTCTTATTAAACACATTTTCACATTAGTCATGTTGCATAGAAGAAATAAAATGAATGGGAGAAACCATGAGAAAAACCAAACCGAAACAAAACATAACAGAAGGGAAAATAGTCTGCTTCATTCTGCATTCTTTGTCTGGATATGGATGGCATTTTGCATCATGAGTGCTTTAGAAATGTTTTAAGTTTGTATCAGATACAGTCCTTGCATACTGTGGCTCTTCCTGTGTATAGTGTTCTACTAGTTCCAGTTACTTCCCTTAGAATAAATTCATATAAGTCTTTCCAGGTTTTTCTGAAATCCTTCTGTTTGTCATTTCTTATAGCACAATAGCATATTATATTTCATTCATATATCATAACTTGTTCAGCCATTCCCCAATTGATGGGCATCCCCTTGATTTCCAGCTCTTGTCCACCACAAAGAGAGCTGCTATAAATATTTTTGTACATGTGGGTCCTTTTCCCATTTTTATGGTCTCTTTAGGGGATCAGCCCTAGAAGTGGTATTCCTGGGTCAAAGGGTATGCACATTTTTATAGCCCTTTGAGCATAGTTCCAAACTGCTCTCCAGAATGGTAGGATCAGCTTACAGCTCCATCAACAACAAATTATAAGTCAAATTTAAAAAAAATGAATGTTAAAGAAAAAAAATTCTGGAAAGGGATCCAGAGTCTTCAGACTGGCAAAAGGGTCTAGGACAAAAACAGGTTAAGAACTCCCGGACTAGATAATCTCTAAGGACCTTATCAGGTCCAGAGCTTCTGATTTATGAATTTAGGATTGTAGAACCTCTGCTCTAAGGTCCATTCTACCTTTTACTAGGTGTTTAACTTTGGGCAAGTCCCCTCAACTCTAAGTAAGCTTCCTCCATCAGCAAGATGAAGATATCACTTGGATGATCTCACAGTTCCCAGCACTGTTGTAAGGAAGGTTCTCTGTAAACCTTAAAAATCACCCTCAAGTATGATTATATGAGATGTCACTTTTAGGAAGCTTTTATTTTATAACTTGGCCCTTTTACAGCCATGTTCTATTACACAAGTCATTTTTGCAGCTTATCCTCTCAAATAACTATCATTATATTCTTTTTAGAAAGAGAATAAAGTATGATGTGAGTCAGTTATGGAATTTAAGAGAGAAATGGTGACTGGTGATCAGAAAAGGCATCCCCAGGCAGAAAGGACCTCTTCAGGGTCTGCTTTTGGTCTCCTGCATCAGCAAATTCAATGGTTCCTGCATCAAAGGGCTATTGGGCTGGAGGAAGAATCAGCTTCTGCAGGAAAACTACATGTAGTCACAAATAATCTTAATACCTCTTAGGATCACAAAGACTGTTGAAAGAGACTTCAGAGATGGTTAATTTCAGTTGCTTCATTTTACAGATGACGAAATAGACTCCAACCGAAGGGAATGACTTGCTTAGAGTCTCCCATTTAACTTATCTGAGATGGATTTTTATCAGGATGACAACTGAATAACCTAAAATGAGAAATGAGAGTGTAGTAGACCAGTAAGAGCATCAGAGTAGGAGTCAGTGAGGATCTGGGTTAAATCCTAGCTGGACAAGTTATTCCTCTGTTGTTGGTTGTTCTAAGCTCTTGGAATTTGGAGTTATGAAAGAAAAGTTACTAATCTGCTTACACACATTGACCCAGAGATCTCACTATGAAGAATATACCTCAATGTCATTTCAATGTGTATAAAATTATTAACAGCACCGTCTGCAATCACAGAAATTTAAAGATAAAATGAGTCCAGCTAATTCTGATGACTCTCCAATCAGTCAATGCCAGCTCTAAGCCAGGCGCTCTGCTAAGCTCTGCGCATACGAAGAAAGGCATTAGACAGTTCTTGCTTTCCAAAGCTCACAGTCTCAACAGGGGAAACAACACACTAACATATATGTCAGCCAATAAACATATAACAATCACCATGTGCCCAGCCAATTGCCTCCCAACATCAAATATAAAATCAGTTGACCAATAAATATTTATTAGGTGTCTACTACGTGCCAGCACCTAAGCTTTCAAAATCCTTTATATCATGGTCCTTCCTACATATTTCCTTCATCTTCCTCACACTGGAATCTCTAAGAGGGGAAGGTGAGGCTGACTTGATTAACTAGGAGCCATGTTGGGATGATCTTCATAAATTTTTTCTACCTCTTTCTTTATCCTCTGAAGGTTGGTACATATGCTGCAACATTATCGTGGTAGGGTTTTGGCTCATTCCCACCATAAAGTGATGGAAGTTGCTCAAAAAGTTTATTTTTTGTTGGTTCTGTACACACAATGAAACCAGTTCTACCAACTTTATTATCCAAGGAGATAAGTCACCCTTCCATTTAGCTTGGACTACCTTTACCTTCTCATCTCACCATTCAGACAGCAATATGGATGTGGTCTCGCTTACATTATTTATGCTCCTACTATGTTGTCTGGTAGGCACTGGACACAGATCTTCACACTGAAGATGCTAATAGCTGTTAATATTTACAGATGGCATAAATAATATATGACTTTGTTTTTGAGGCAATTAGGGTTAAGTGACTTACCCACCATCACACAGCTAGTAAGTGTCTGAGGCCAGATTTGAACTCAGGTCCTCCTGATTCCAGGGCCAATGATCTATTCACTGTAGTACCTAGCTGCCCCCACTATATGATTCTTAAAAGTCTCTACTTCCCATGATGTCACTCTATCAATGTCACTAGGAAATCAGAAGGAGGCTTCAGAGATCTGAGACTCATTTTAAAAAATCTCTTAATTTTGTGGGTTCCCATGGCAAATCATCTTCTACTGGTCAACTTACTAGTGATGAGTCTCTACATATTTAGGTGAGCTGGTCATTGGACAGAAGACTCAATCTGAACTCAGGACCATACTTGAATCCTTTCTAGCTTAGAAGAAACTGTTAGTCAATCCGTCAACTAAATCAATAAGCATTTATTAAGCCCTTACTATGTATCAGGCATTTTGCTAAGTGCTAGAGATACAAAAGTAACAATAGAAAAACAGTCCCTGTCCTCAAGGAGGTTCTAGTCTAAGGGGAGCTTATAATCTGCTGGCCAAGTTTTCTAGTACCCAAGTTTACTAGTACCTAGTAGCAGTATACCTTCTTGCATAAATTTACAGAAGTAATCTTTATGGAAGTGTAACCCCATAAACACTTTCCACACTACTGTCATTTTTACCCACCTCTGTGTATAGAAATATTATGGTGGCATGACAAAATGCTAAGATCATAGTATTCTCTTAGTTGTGCCACTTGTAGGTGAGTCACTTCATCCTTTTCAGTCTCAGTATCCCTATTTGTAAAATGTGGATAAAAATATCTGCTATCACCAGGCTGTTGTAAGAAAAAAATGGGATAAAATTCATCTATTCAAGAAATATTTATCAAGTATTTACACTTGTTATGGCCGGAGATACACCAAAATTGGAAAAAAAGAAAAAAAAGAACAAAGCTCCTACCCTGGAGGAGCTTATAATCTACTGAGAAAACACAAATACAGGAAAGAAAAATACAAGATAAAATGTGATAGAACCAAAGGAGAGATCTAGACAAATCGATGTAGGAAAATTTTAAAATTTAAAAACTAGGAGGTACTATCACAATGGAAGAGTTTGATGAACTCATCAGTTATGCAGGATTTCTGTGCCCCTTCATGATAAAGAAGCTAACCCATTAGAGAAATGATGGTTAATAAACAAGTCAAGACTCCTGGGCAGACAGAGCTGATCACATAACCAATCAATGTCTACAGCAGAGCACTACACTGGAGGAAAATTGTCCCAGAGAATTTTAGATTAGATTATTTTTTTTAAAAGCCACTTAGAATTTTCTAAAAGCTTTACTATTCCGACATTTGAAATGATTGTCAAAACACTGAACCTTTTCATCATTTCCCACACAAAGTACTGTTTTAGCAGCTGCTCTAGTTGGCTATTTCAAGCATTAAACAATCTTTGATAGTCTGTAATAACGAAATCAAACTGAGGTCCTAAATATAGCTCTCCTAGGTGTCTACTTATCCATTTGTTTCTACAGCATTATTCACAAGTGCGTATTCAGAGGGTTTGAAGTATAACAAAGGCACAATAAAATTCCCCCCTTCAACCAGTGAATCAGGCACCAGGTTCATTTTGGCACAGGGAGCACTGGGCTGAGGTGGTGAGCCAAACTGGTTCTGGTGCAGAAGTGAAAGTGAGAGAACTAGCTTGGGTACTAGGGGTGGGGAACCGGCAGCCTGGAGGTGATATGGGTATTTGTTCTGTGAAGTTTGGATTCATTCAAAGGGCCCTACTTGAGGACTGAGAGGGCCACATTCCTGGTAATGTCTCATTTCAGCACCTCTTTGTGATGGGAAGTCCACTGGAAGATCCTACCACCTTCATAATATATCTGGCATATACATCCACTTCTCCCCTCTGACATAGCCACCATCGTGATGCAGGTCCTCAATTACCTCCTGCCTAGCTTATTTCAACAGTCTTCTACTTGGCCTCTCTCCCCACACCAGTCCATCATCCTCCACTTGGCTGCCAAAGTAGTCTATGTCACTCACCTACCCAATAAGGCTCCCAGTTACCTCCAGGAAAAAATGGAAAATCTTGTGTTTGGCTTTTCAAGTCCTTTGCCACCTGACCTCTTCCTACCTTTCTAATCTTATTACACTTTATTCCTCTTTACATATGCTACTCCACCAGCCTTCTTCCTGTTCTTTGCACATAACACTCCAGTCCCAGACTCCATGCCTTTTCATCGGCTGCTCCCCATTCCTGTAATGCTGCCCCTCTTCTTCTCTGCCTAAGTCTTCAAAACTCAGCTCAAATCTCACCTTCTACAAGAAACCTTTTCTGGATCTCCCCCATCCTTCCCATCACTTCCCTCTGACTTTACTCTCCCTTTACGCAGTATCTTGTATGTGTATATAATTGCTTGCATGTTATCTTACCCATTAGAATGTTAGTTCCTTGAGAACTCACTAGAATTTGAGACTCTCTGGTGCTTATTAGCACAGTGCCTGGCACATAATAAGCATTTAATAAATGCTAGTTGACTGGCTAATGGATGGACCAGGGCAGAATTTTAGACAGAAAAAAATGTGAATAATAGTAGGATAGAAGGAGCAAAATTCAGGTGTGTTTAGGGGTATTGGGAATCCCATTTGGCCAAGAGTTTAAAGTACTTCTAGGGGAAGAGTGGACGATATGGCTACAAACGTGAGTGGAGGTCAGACTGTGAAGAATCTAGTCTTTTGTTAGGCAACCGGGAATCCTGGAAGACTTGGGAGTATCTTGAAGACCTCATTTTCTATGAATTTGTCTTTTATTTGGAATCAAGCCCAAGACAATAACCTATAATGCACCACACACCTCAGCTAGCATAAATTTCCCTATTTTATGTCTCAATTGATACTGACAGAAAATCACTGAATCTTTCAACATCTTTATTTCCAGTACTTCAGGTTTTCACTTTGTATGATTCGAAATGCTAATAATCTAACTCTTTTCTCACTTCAGGTACAGTTCACAGTTACACGTTCAATGTTTCTCCTCTAGGAGGAGATGACTTTTTCCATGAGAAAAGTTCTAACAAGTCTGGGATTCCACTGCAATGTGGTGGTCTAGTTTAGGTTGTGGAGAAGCCAATTAACATGTGGGGCTGCTTTTTGCTTTTCCAATGGCCTTTTCTTCCAAGTTAATTCTAATAATTTATCCCTAGATACTCCCCCATTAATTAAGATCATTTAAACTCTATTTAAAGTTATCTTCTCTTGTGAGAGTTTTTACCATTAGATTCCACCCAGTCACTCTCTACTAGGAATTTTAGAAGGGATGACACCACCGGGAAATTCACAAAAACAGATATTTATTTTTCTCTTTATACCTCTTAGTTACAACTTCCCATTTCCCTATATTTCAAACATCATCTTCTAAAATATCCCTTAGGATATTTTATAGTATCTTCATCCTTTAGGTTAAGTGGTATTCCCTTGCCTTAAAGTTCTCTGTACATCTCTATTTACAATGCTGAGCACTGATTTGTTTACATCTAGATTACTCATTAGCCTCCATGCTTAATCATGTGTAACAGTAATTTAGCAGATAGTAATATCTAATATTCAGGTAATTAAAATTCATCAGAAAATTATATAAAACATACCAGAAAATTCTTTTTTTAATTTAAAATTTTTTTGTAGTCAAATCTCTTTGACACGAGGATATGTGGATAATCTCTACAATGTGTCTCTGGCAACGCAAAGAAAACTGCCAAATGGTCTGAATAATGTCAACCTGTACAAGAGCAGATGTTCCTGGATAGCATAGGGGACTGAATTTGTGAGTTGTGAGTTGGAGATGAGGCAACAAGTCTTAGAAGAAACACCAAAATGTCCCTGATCTAAGATAATCTGTTTGGATCAATGTAATGGCCATGGTCAATGTAATGTCACTGTAATGGTCAATGTAATGGCCATGGCTGGCAACCAGGAACTGGCAAGAAACAAGACACCAAAATTAAAAGCCTTGAAAACCCTTTAAGAATCTGATGAACTCCATAAGCTTAAAGACAAATATCTCCCACATATCCATCGTGTAGATTAAAGCCAACTCTGAGACCCTTTACCTAGGAAAGGTTTCAGATCTATTCTACCTTCTCTTTCTAATATTCTACTATGGGTAAAAGCCTTTGGCTGGCTAGGGGGATGAGTGACCAGCTTTAAATTCAGGGTCAGATTTAGAGCTAGAATCTCTTGGGATCCATCTAACCCCAAACCGATTTTTCAGATAAAGATACTGGGGCCTAGATCTGTTTTGGGTACCTTGGAAGAAAAATGAGATCTGGAACTTGTGCTCTCCTGATATGTGTCTTGAGAACCCATCTCCACCCTGCAATAAAGCATCTAAAAAGTTTTAATGGAAAAGAACAGTAAAGTAATTGTAGTGTAATCAACTCCCAGCATCCTGTACACCTGGGCTATAATTCATAGTCTGAGCGAGCTGCCTGGGGGTGACTGAGAGGTGAAGAGATTTATTCAGGCACCCATGGTTTTCCTGACTCTAAAGCAGACCCTGTCTACTGAACCATGTAAGGCCATGAACATGTTGTTGTTGTGACCCTGGGTAAGTCATTTAACCCTCTTTGACTTAGTTTCCTCATCTGTCAAATGAACTGGAGAAGGAAATGGAAAACCACCCTGGTATCTTTGCTACAAAAACCCTAAACAGAGTCACTGAAATAAGTTAACAACAATTCAGCATAGTATAGTCTAGGTGGATAGAGACAGGGCAGGTCTTGGAAGTCAGGAAGACCTGAGTTTGAGCCCTGCCTTTGACACATGCTAGCCCTGTGACTCTAGGGACTTTAAGTCCTCAAACAGAGACAGATCTGCATTGGTGAAAGGACTTTCCTCATCAGAAACTTCTTATGCCAAAGAAATCACAGGCCTGGTCCAAACAAGACAAAACAAAACAAACCAAAAAAACACCTGCAGTTATTTAAGAAAGAAGTTATTTTCCAAGGGATAATAAACAAAGCAAAGGTTTATCTTTACCAACGTTTCCCCATACAAACCCTATCTTGGGACCTTCTGGGATCTGTGCTGTGAAAATGTACAGAGGAATTTCCCCTCAAGGGAGAGAGTCTGCAGAGAAAAGCTGAGGTTTTTCCCTTTTTGTATCATATCTTTTGGGGGAAGAGAAAGTGGGGATTTGTTTAAAACTAAAGCCACAGCAGGAAAGACAACTTACAAAGCATTTTTTGCATGCAGATCCAGCTCATACGTACATCCAAGTCCATTAATATTTGCTGCTGAGATCTTACAACAAATCCCTGGGCACTTCCGGGAGCCTTCCTATTAACATTCCAAGTGGAGCACCTGATGTAGCCTGAAGCCTGAACAGAGCAAGTTTCGTGTCTTTCCTCTCAGTCACAGTGGCAGGGGTACACATTAATATAATATTGATCTGAACACAGGAGATGCCCAAAATAAGCCCCATCAATAAAAGGAAATCTCTTCGAAAGAAAACAAAACAGATACATAGTGAAAGATAATAAAATTACCATTATTAGAAATATTTTATGTACGGCAAGCAGCAGAATGGAGAGTTAACTACAGGCTTTATCTAGATTCCATTCAGGGCCAGGCCAAATGGAACCTTGAAGCACAGTGCCTGACAAATTCACAAACCTGTGACTGTAGTATCAGAAGGTGTACAATCCTAAGTTTTGCTCCAAACCAGTTCTGTACTCCTACCAGTCCAATAGGGCATGTACGCATATTTTCCAGATGCAAGGTAGCACAGTGGATAGAGCACAAGACCTGGAGTTAAGAAGATTCATCTTCCTGAGTTCAAATCCAGCTTCAGATGTTGTGTGACCCTGGGTAAGTGATTTAACCCTATTTGCTTCAGTTTCTCAACTGTAAAATGAGCTGAAGAAGGAAATGACCAACTACTCCAGTATCTTGGCCAAGAAAAACCCCAAAATGGGGTCATGAAGAGTCAGATATGACTGAAATGAGTGAACAACATGCACATATATGCACATCTACATATATCAACACCTACATATTTGTGTGTGTATAACACCACCAATAAAAGAAAGGAGAAAATACTTCGGTCCACTCTCCTTCTTTGGGATTTAAAACATGAGGATATGACCCATTTCAAGTCACCAAATGCCCACTGAATGTCTACTGAAATGTGTGTTGTGATGAAAACAATACTAAACTTGTGAGTCAAGAGACTTGAAACCTGCCGTTGAGTAGTTGTGTGACTTTGGCAAGTGACTTCACCCTCTATGGCACTCAGCTTTCCCCACATGCAAAATGAAAGGGTGAAATGAGTTAGTCTCTCAAGGTTTCTTCTATGGGATATTCTATGCCTCATGATCTATAACTGACCTAACTTTTTACAAACTCCTTACTCAGGAGATTCATAAGAAAGGGAAAATATCTATTCCCAACAGAATAGAAAATGACAAATAAAACCAGTCAAAAAAACCCAAACACTTTCATTATTATAACTTGGCTCACCTGCACTCAAATTAGGTTCATGCAAACACGAAAAATGGGTATGTGTAGAGCCAAAAGTTGTCACAGGATTTCGGAACACTTAGGAATGTTAATTTGGAAGGAAATAAGAGCACTCTGGGAGAAACTCTGCCTGCCGGCATCTACCAAAATATTTTTCATTCTAGCCATTAATTACAGATACGATATTGACATCTAAACGATAGCAGGGATATGTTCCATTATCATCTGGTGCTGACTTTTTTTGGGATGTAGGCATTTTAGTCTTCAAACACAAATTGACTGCAATTAACGGCACTGTGTTATACTAGAAGAGGAGTTGGACTTCCATCTGAACTCTTCCCCTTGGTGAATTCAGCCACTTTCATGGCTTCAATTATTCCGTTTGATTATATCCCTAAACCCCAAATCCATATACACATAGAGCCTTCATCTCTCTTCTGAGCACCAAGCTCATTTTCTACTGCCTTCTAGACACTTCTAGCTAGATATTCTGCCACTACTTCAAAGTCAACATGCAAAACCTCCAGACTTTGCCCTCTTGCTAATTTCTCCAGCTCTATCAATGGTACCACCTTCTGCTCTGTCACTGAAATTATGTTCATTGTTCTTTACGGTATAACCATTTTATACGACAAAGGTAAAATGGAGCAAAATACTCAGGTCTAAAAAGCCATATGGTAAACCCCTAGTTAGGGCTGCTAGGTGGTGAAGTGGATAGAGTACTACACTGGGAATCAAGAAGTCCGATGTCAAGTTCAAATCTGGCCTCACTTATTAGCTGCATGACCCTTGGAAGTCACTTCACCCTTTTTGCCACAGTTCCCTTATCTGTAAAGTGAGCTGGAGAAGGAAATGGCAAACCACTCTAATATCCCTGTTAAGAAAAGCTCAAATCGGGTCATGAAGATTCGGAAACAAATGAAAAATGACTCAACAACAGAAGCCTCAGTTAACTGGCATCATTTGACTCCTCATTTTCCTGTTCTCTAAAACAGGAACAATACATGGGGTTTGAGAGACTCATGTGAGTAAATGTAGCTAAAGCACTTTGTAAACCTTATAACCCTATAGAAATTTCTGCTATTCTTTTGTTGATGGATTTGCAGGTGCTCTGTTTGTTTACAACTCCCCAACACTTGAAAAAAATGAGCCTCATGAAATGCTCATCCTCAATTTTCACTTCGGATCTTTACTACTTTACATTGATGCTTTCAAATCTATGAAAGCAAGGAAAACCTACAAAGACCCTACCATTTATCCCTGTCTCAGACCCTCTTTCCACCTGTCTCCTACGTTTCAGCTATCATGAAGTTTGGAAGGGAACACAGAGTCATATAGTCCAACCCATACCTGTTCACAAATGCCCTTATGACATACTCAATAAGTGACATCTCTGCTTTGATCATTCTATGTTCCAATCAAATAGGCACATGGTTTATTCTCATTGCCCTGGCCCTTTTGCTGTGGTGCCAGATGTCACCTCCTGTGGACTTCCTCATCTCCCATCCAGGTTCAAAGCCCAGCCCAGGCACTTCCTCCATGGAGATTTCCTTGCTTCTGTCAGAAAGAATGAATCAATCTCTTCTCCCTCAAAATCCTTCAGGCCATTCTGTTTGACCTCTCCTAGACATTTGCTTTTCTACTTTGCATAAACTTTGATTTTTGTTTCATGCTTGTAGAACTGAAAAGCTAAAACAACATTACTAACTGTGACCCTAAAGATGAGATATTAACAAGGAACCTCATCCCATTTCTTTAAAGAGAAGGGAGCAAGCCGTATGACACAATACATATGATATCAGCATAAGCCTTTATTTTTTGCTATCTTGGCTAGTTTTGCTGGACTGTTTTGTCCTCTGCATTTGATTCTTTGATAAGTGGATAGCCTATGTGTAGGGATAGAAATGATGAACAGGAAGATTTCAGAGAGGCCTGGAAAGACTTATATGATCTGATGCTGAGCCAAAGGAGTAGAACCAGGAGACTTTGTACACAGCAACAACCCCAGTGTTTGAAGATTTTTTCTGGCAGACTTAGAACTTTATTGCAATGCAAGGACCTAAAAAATTCCAATGGTCTTTTAAGGAAAAATGCCTTCCACATCCAGAGAAAGAACCATGGAATTCACAGAATGTAGCAGATCATCTTCTTTTGTATTACATTTTGGTTTGTTATGTGATTTCTCCCATTCATTTTAATTCTTCTATGCAACATGACTATAGTGAAAATGTATTTAATAAGAATGTATGTGTAGAACCTATATAAAATTGTATGACATCTTGGGGAGGGAAGGGGAAATGAGGGGGAGGGAGGGAAAAAAAATCTAAGTTATATGGTAGCAATTGTAGAACACTGATAATAAAAAAAAAAAAGAAGGGAAGGTTTGGCATTTCTGTGTGTTGATTTCAAAGTAGTGGCAGAACATCTAGCTAGGAATGCGCAGGAGGCAGTAGAAAATACTTTAGGATGTCTTGAAAGGAATGCAAATAGAAATTCTCTCAGATATCAGATACCTGAAGCTACTTTAAAGAAAGGAATTTTTCAAGACGTCTTAGCCAAAATTTCCAAGAACTAGTTTGTGGGCATGGGGAAAGCATATGTGATATGAAACATCCTCTAAAGAGGATATCTAACCCTTTAGGGAAAAAAAAGATGGGGGGAGTAGAAGGAACCTTTCTAATGTACATTTTAATTAAATTAATTACATTTTATGTAGCACCATGGTTGGATCTCATTGAGACATGTAGCTCAAACTTTTTTTAATAGTTAATGTTTTCATTTAACTGCACAGACTTTTGAAGCATTCAGCAATACTTAATATTACCCCCATTTTAGAAAGAGAAACTTGGGCATGGGAGCGCTTAGGTTATTTATTAAGTATCTATGCTAAACACCCAGGTTCATGGACCAGAAACAGTACTTGTCTTCAAAGAGTTTAAATTTATTAGATAAACTATGGTGTTCTTAAAGGGCCCTTAGACATAAGTGTGCAAAAGAAAACATTTCTCCTAATCATAACATCCATCCATTTGTGATCTAGTTGGAAGGGAGAGACCATTTTCTTTACCTGTAGTCAAGATTTTTCAAAAAGACACAACATAATCAAAAAAAGGGAAAGTGTTACAATTAGAGTACCCTTTAAAAAATAGTATTCTATTTTTCCCCATTTACATATAAAGACCATTTTTAATATTCATTTTTTAGAGAATTAAGTTCTAAATTTTCTGCCTTCCTCCCCTGTAAGATGGTAAACAATTTAATATAGGTTATGTGTACAACTGTGTAAACATTTCCTTATTAGTCATGTTGGGAAACAGACCAAAAGGAAAAACACACACACAAAAAAATCGAGCATCCTATTCTTACAGAGACATGTTGCTTGCAAAAAAAAAAAGAAGAAGAAGAAGTACCTGAAAGACTTTCTTTGCTCCACAAATAAAAGACTTCTTTTGAAGTCATTTAGATAATGACTAGTGTGGAGGAGAACCAGAGATGTGCTGGGAAATGATTAACAACCTGAGTATCTTAGTGGGGCAAACTCTAGGTTGATTTCAATGCATAAACACATTTAAATTAATCTACATTATTAACAATATTTTCTTAAGTCTAGATGATCAACAAAACTATACCTCAAGTCCTAACTTTTAGTGATTTTGATTTTGGGGGTGTCAATGCCCACAATGAAAATTTAACAAATTTCACAATTAGCTTGCTAGTTAAAGTGGCTCCAACAAATCCCTAAATCAGGAGTGGGGAACACGTGGCCCTCTAAGTCCTCAAGGGTGACCCTTTCACTGAATCTATGCTTCACAGTTCTGCACATTCAGTGAAAGGGCTGCACTTAAGGACCTAGAGGGCCACAAATTTGGATTCCGTCAAGGGGCAGCACTTGAGGACTTAGAGGGTCACATATAGCCTTAAGGCCACAGATTCCTTACCCCTGCCCTAAACAGAATTCTGTTCTTGGTCCTGGCTCTCCTCCCCATTTTAAAAATCAGTCAGTATAGATGAAGATATAGATGGCATGCTCGTCAAATCTGGAGCTCCCACCAAATGGGGAGAAAATTACCTCCCTAGGATAAAGAATTAAGCTTCCTAAAGTTCTTGATAAGGCTGAAACCAACAGGGTGAAACTTCTATCTGAGTAACTGAAGGCAAGTCAGTTTCCCTCTCTCAACCTCATTTTCTCCACCTTTAAAGTGAAGAGGAATTTGGATCAGCTAGTCTCCCAAGGCTTATGAAAACCTTAAATTCTAGAATCTATTACAGAATCAAAAGTCAGTTGTTCAAATACAGAATTGCGATGAACAGACTGAGGTGATCTAAGGGGCAAAGTCTTGGGTGGTTTAATTGGCTATAAGGCAACAGCAGTGCCATGCAGTTGCCCCCAAAAGTTAAATATAATCTTAGGCTATGTTAATCAAAGTAAAAGTGTCTAGATAAAGGATGGCATGGTTTCTCCACATGGGCAGACCACATTGGGCACATTGGATTCAGTTTTAGATGCTACAGTTTAAAAACAATACTGATTGTGTGAAATTGGGCAAATCACTTGAGTTCTCACTCAGTGCCCAGGAAATCATATAAGTAAAAGGTTGCCTTGTTCTGCACCTCTTCATCGCTTATCTGCCAAGAGGTGAAAAGCCTCCTAAAGTCATGACTGGTCACTGCTTGGATCAGGTTGACGATTGTTACATTCATAATAATTTTTAAAAAGTTTTTTTAAGAAAAAAACCTAAGTTGCAGAAGGTGTATCAATCAATCTTCAATAGCAGAGGAAATTCCTCATTAGGGACAAAGAAATCATGGGTCCCATTATAAAAATAACCCAAAGGACAACCAGGATGGCAAAGGACCTGACCACCATGTCCTACAATAAACAGCTTCTGAGCATGTATCTAGAAGACAGAAGGTAGGGAAATAACACCTGGCACATGAAAGAAGGAATGAACCAGAGCACTAAATTAATATGGTAGTTTAAGAAAGGAAATTTTTAAAACAGAATTTTTGTTTAAAGAAAAAGAAAATCCAACAATGGAACAGGCTGCCTTGAAAATTAGAAGGCTACCCTTCAAAATGAACCTTGGTCATCAACTGTAAGGGGAGTTTTTGAAGGGTAGTAGGATGTACCTTTCCTTAAGACAGGAACTATTTCATTTTTGTCTGTTTCTCACAATGCCTGGCAATTAATGTTTGTTGAATTGAGTTAAATCAGATGGGAAGTGATGAGAGTGGTGGAGAAAAGATGTGGGCATATATGCCTGGACCCAGCTCAATTCTCCCAACATTCCCTGCCAAACAACTTTAAAATACTGCCTCAAATCAAATTTTGCATCAGTAGCCAACAAATGGTCAGAGAGAGACATTTTTTTCCAGCCTAAGACAACTTAGGAGATATCAGAGCAGGGCAGGAGTGCCAATGGTGGATGGACCTTGGAAGGGGCTGTGACTACATACAGCAGCAATAGATTCAGGAGCTCTCAGTCCAGAGACAGTAAGGGGGTCAAGACAACTGGTCAGCAAGAGATTACAGGAATTTTTTGTTAGTACTGGGTATGGATGGTGCAGTCTGGGCAACCCTACTGCTCATACGCAATTCTGGGTCATGGTTCCAAGGTGAAGAGCACTTGAGATCAATCATAAGGGAAAAGGGCTGTGGTTACAGTTTTAGGATCAAGAGGAACACTAGCACTTTTGGCTGCAGGAGAGTAGGGGACCTTCCTGGGGCGCAAGACAAGACACAGGCCAGGAGAGAATTCATCATATTTCTCCCTGGACAACCAGCTTAGAAGCACTAAAAAAGAGAGCACCCAGAACTAGCTCTGAAAACAACACAAAGAAGTCTAAAACTTGGGAGAGAGCCTCCTCACCCCACCTCACCTCATTCAAGTGAGGAGTCAACTTTAACACAAAATTCAAAGTCAAAAAACAGACTTGGAAAATGAGCAAATAACACAAAGCAACTTAACCATAAAAAGGTACTATGATGGCAAGAAAGACCAAGACATAAGCAAAGAAGAAGACAACAATATGGAAAGAGCTACAAGCAAAGCCTCAAAGAAAAATGAGAATTAGATCCAAGACCAGCAAGAATTCCTGGAAATGTCAAAGAAAGAGATAAGTGTGGCAGAGGAAGAATTTGGAGAAAAATAAATGTGATGCAAGAAAACTATGAATAGGGAATTAACAGCTTGGTAAAAAAAAAAAAGGCACAAAAAAGTACTTAAGAAAATAACACCTTAAAAATCAGAACTACCTAATGGTAAAAGAGGCACAAAAATTCACTAAAGAAAAGAACTCTTTAAATAGCAGAACAGGCCAAATGGAAAAAGATGTACAAAAGCTCACTGAATAAAATAACTTCTTAAAAATTAGAACTGGGCAAGCAGAAGCTAATGACTACATGGGGCTTTAAGAAACAATAAAACAAAGTTAAAAAGAATGAAAAAAATAGAAAAAATGTGAAATATCTCATTCAAAAAACAACTGAACTGGAAAATAAATTCAGGAGAGATAATTTAAGAATTATTGGACTACCTGAAAGTCATGATCAAGAAAAGAAACTAGACATCATATTTCAAGAAATTATAAAGGAAAATTGCTCTGATATCTTAGATTGAGGATAAAATAGAAAAATGAAAGAATTCACCATCACCTACTGAAAGAGATACCAAAATGAAAACTCCAGGAATATTATTGCCAGATTTCTTATCTCCCAGGTCAAGAGGAAAGTACTGCAAAAATCCAGAAAGAAAGAATTCAAACACCATGGAGTCACAGTCAGAATAACATGAGATTTAGCAGCTTCTACATTAAAGGAACAGGACTCTTGGAATATATTTCAGAAGCAAAGGAACTAAGATTACAAGTAAGAATTACCTACCCAGCAAAACTGAATATAATCCCTCAGGGGAAAAATGTATATTTAATGAAATAGAGTACTTCTAAGCATTCCTGATGAAAAGACAGAGCTAAATAGAAAATCTGACATTCAGACAGAGGACTCAAGAGGAAAATTAAAAGGTAAATAAATATGAAAAAATAATCATAAAGAAATATGATAAAACTAAACTGTTTACACTCCTACATGGGGAGATGATACACGTAACTCCTAAGAATTTTATCATTATTAGGGCAGTTAGTCTACATAGATAGAGAACATGGGTGAAGTAAATTATGTTGGGATGACCTCCAAAAAAGAAAAATGTAGGGATGAGAAAGAGAGATGCACTGGGAAAAGGGGGAGGGGAGAGGTAGAATGGGAAAAAATGTTTCTCATAAAAGAGGTGTACAAGGAAGAGTTTTAATAGTAGAGAGGAAAATTGAGGTGATGAGGATAATGCTTGAACTTCACTCTCACATGAACTGGTTCAAAGAAGAAAGAGATACAAACACAGTCAGCTGGGCATAGACATCTTTCTTATCCAATAGGGAAGTAAGAGAGAAAGAAAATAATAGGGGGAAAGGAGATAAAAGGAAAGGCAGATTAAGGGAGGTAGTAATCAGAAACAAAACAGACTTTAGAGGAAGGAGAGGATAAAGAGAGAGAGAAGGATAAATAGAAGAAAATAGGATGGAAAGAAATACACTATAATCATAACCATGAATGTAAATGAGATGAACTCATCCATAAAACAGAAACAGCAGAATGGATTAGCAAGCAGAATCCAATAATACATTGTATACAAGAGACATACTTGAAACAGGATACACATAAGAGTTAAAATAAAAGATTAGAGCAAAATCTATTATGCTTCAGCTTAAGTAAAAAAAGGTAGGAGTAGCAATCATGATCCCAGACAAAGCAAAAATAAACCTGAGACAATCAGGGAAATTACATTGTGTTAAAAGGTGCCATAGACAATGAAATAATATCAAACATTTTAAAGTAAGTTTCTCTGATAAAGGTCTCTTTTCTCGAATATATAGGCAACTGAGTCACATTTATAAAAATAAGAGCCATCCTCCAATTGACAAGGGGTCAAAGGTTATGAATAGGCAGTTGGAAATTAAAGAAAAAAGAAAAGAGGACCTATATGTAAAAATATTTTTAGCAGTTCTTTTTTGTAGGTATCAAGAATTGGAAGTTGAGAGGGTGCTCATTGATTAAGGAATGGTTGAACATATGATCGTGATGGAGTACTACTGTGCTAAACGAAATGAAGGGGGAATGGTTTCAGAAAAACATGGCAAGATCTACATGAACTGATGCAAAGGGAAGTGAGATGAACCAGAAAATCATCATGCATAGTAGCAGCCAAGATCTAATGAGGATCAACTTGGCTACTCTGACCAATACAAAGATTCAAGACAATTTCAAAGGATCCATGATAAAAAATGCTATCCACCTCTAGAGAGAACTGATGAACTGAGTGCAAATTGAAGTATAATTTTCTTACTTTGTTTTTTTGCAATATAGCTAACATGCAAATATTTTGCGTGATTTCACATTTCAAATTGACACATTGCTTGTCTTGTTAGTAGATGGGAATGGGATGGAAGGGAGGGAAATAATTTGGAACTTAAAATTTATAAAGAAAGAATGTTCAAATAAGTAATAAATGAGGAATACAACAAGTGATGAAAAAAACTTAAGTCAGATGGGATTATTCGACTCTATGGTGTCTTTTAGTTCTGATTATCCAAGGCTAAGGAAGTGAGGAAAGGTAGATACCAATTGAACCTCTATCACATTATTTTCAATTTTCTTTTCTTTCAAATTCCAGATGTTCCTTTAAAAGTACAGAATACTCAGCTTCTCCCAAAGGATAAAATACATTTTATTCCATTCAACAATTATTTGCCAAAAAGGAGAGAGGAAAATCTGAGATCAAATCCTGCTTCAGACACTAGAAATATGTCTCTGGGAAAATTACCGAATTTCTCCTAGACTCAATTTCTTTATCCTCATTTGTAAAACAGAGATAAGGGCACATATCCCTCAGAGATTTATTGTGAGGTTCAAATGAGGCAACATTTGTAAAATGCTTTCCAAATCTTAACGCACTACAGAAATGCTAGCTATTAAGTATTTGAGTCCCTACCATAAGTGTACAATCAATACCGTATTTGGTCATAAATTGGAATTTAGCAAGACTCAGGCTTGCTAAACAAATTTAGGAAAATGTTTTGTGAAATAAGAAAATATAATGACTCAAAAAAATTATCAAGGAGACTTCTTACTAAGGAGGAAATAACAGCATTTCATTTACTTGGAATAAATAATTGGATAACTCTGTTCATCTCTTCCAATTCTAAATCCTATGATTACAGATATTTGGCCTGAATTCTGTATTACTTCATCTTGAGAGGTTGTTCCAGGAAGTCATCAAGTGGTGATCTCTTCCTACAGAATTCGACTTGGGGGTTGCAGGGCACCATGAGCTCCACTGAGTCAACAATGAATGGAAAGGCTATTGAGCTCTGAGATACATTGAAGATACAATGTCTAGCACCAAGGAGGTATCTGATCCACTGTACTGGTTAGACCGGGGTAGGGAAGCTGGCTTTCACATGTGGCCCTCTAGGTCCTCAGGTACAGCTCTTTTCACTGAATCACAGGACAAATATCCTTAATAAAATGCAAAATTTGGACTCAGGCAAAAGGCTGCACCCATATGTGGCCTTGATCACAGGTTCTCCACTCCTAGACCTATCTAACAACACAATCAGTTCTACTATAGGACTTGTTCTTTGAACCTGACTAATTAGGAAATTATTTGAGCATAACGCGAATTTTGTATTTGCTTTTCCTTGTCAAGAAATCGCAAAAGAACACAGAAAATGGTACCACTTTACAATTACTCACATGCTACATCCCTTCAGATTCCCATTTCCTCAAGTTAAGTTGGGTCTTTGTCAAGGTAAAGTGCTGCCATATTTACAGTATATCTTCTAGTGCAGTTGGAGCTATGGGCTGTCCAGGCCTCCTTCCTTCCCCACCTTCCACCACAACTGAGTCCAGGTCCCTATTCTTGCCCCTCAAGAGGGGCTCTGCCTTCTTGTTCAGACTCAGATTACTATAGGATTTATAAACTTAACAATTTAACATGTCTAAAACTGTGCCACCATTTTTATTCCTATCTTTTTTTTTTAAACATGTCACTGATGAATGTTTTTCTATTGCCATTTCCTCTATAAGCCCTGTGTTTTTGTTTTATTTTTTAATTTTTAGGAATGCATGATCAGGATGCTATATTTTAAAAGGGCATCACCCAAAGAAGGGGGCCTGACCATGGTAAAGGGAATAGATGAATGACAATTCCTATCTTTATTGCGCTCTCTTAGCCACAACTCTGAAACATGGGGAGCACAATCCAGTCTCCATTTTACAGACGAGGAGAACTTGTGTCAGGATAAGTTACTTGATGAACGTCACACACAGGCAAAAAAACTTCAAGGCTGGGAACAGAAGTCTTCTGACTTGGACCACAGCAATTTTTTCTACTGTACCACAAGTTATCTGAGGAGGCAGCTAGGTGGCACAGTGGATAGAGCACTAAGCTTGGACTCAAGGGCGACTCATCCTGCTGATTTCAAACCTGGTCCCAGATACTTAATAACTATATGACTCTATGCAGAACACTTTACTGTTTGCCTCATTTTCTTATCTGTAAAATAAGTTGGAGAAGGAAATGGAAAACCACTCCATAGCTTTGCCCAGAAAACCCCAAATGGGATCAGGGTAAGTCAGACACAAATGAAACAACTAAACAACTACAAATTATCTGAGGAAACATTAAGGATGCTGGGAATGTGTGGCCTGGAGAAGAATAGGTTTTGGGGAAACATGTTCACCATCTTCAAATTCTGGTAGGATTTTCCAATTTATTTTACATTTTTATTGATTGAAAGAACTGTTTAGCAATGACAGGATTAGGTGAGATTACAATGGCTCTAGAAGAGCAGGAGAAAGACCATGGAGTGGAAGTTCTAGTAATGGTTATATTAGCTGAGGTTAGCAACTACAACTATATTAAAATCAAATGGTGATCTCTTCAAATCCCTTTTATTGCAGATACTGAAACAGAAGCTTGACTGACCTCTTGTTAGGGATGGTGCTGGAACATGTGTAGGAAGCCTCATGCTTCAGCAAAATGGGAAAGAACCTCTCAATGATCGTTGCAATTTTAGACTTCTAGAATCTATGATTCATTACAGACCATTTTAATTATCACATGTAAAACAATTACTTCAGCTCACAGATTAGGACAAGCTTGATGCTTGGTTAGCAACTTTTTTCAAAAGAACTTTTACTCCTTTTAGAACACATATTTAAACATTCCTACAAAGATCCAAAAAGCAATATTAGCCTCTCATAATTATAACCGTTTTCCACCTTCAATGTTACAAAAACAGACTATAATTGGAGTAGAAAAGAGATTGCAATCCACATGCATCTACTTTTAAAAATATATCTTCAGATGCCGTATAGGGAGTCATTCTGATTACTGGCTGGCATCTAAAACTAAAAATAAAAGAATAAGATTCTACATGCCTAATATTAATCTTGAATTCAGGGCTATAAACAAAGACCGACAGAAATAAGCACAGTGCCGCGATTACAAAGGTCATGGGTACACCCTTTTAAAATGTTCTTTCTGTTCTACAAACTAAGATACCTAAGCCAACATTGGTCAGGAATGTTGGCTGCTGTCCAGCCCAAAGAATTCATTGCTGTTGTGAGGAGAAACAGAATTACCTCTCACAAATTTGGGTAATCTCTGAAGTACATAGGGAATAATTGACACTCTGTGGTGGAAACTTGGCTGTTCCACCAGAGCTAAGATGAAGCTTTAACAAGCTGGAAATGTGCCCCCTTTTTGATGCAATCACAGGCAATACAATAATATGCTCATGTAATCCTTTAGGCTTTAGAAAGTGCATTCCTTACAAAAACCCTGAACAGTCAGGTCATGGAAGCGTTAGTACCCTAATTTCCTACCCATTCCAGTTCAACAAACAGTGATTAAGTACCCAGTATGCATGCAGACATCTTCTGGGCTCTGGAAAAACAAAGACCAAAAAAAGAAGGAAGCAATTCCTGCTCCTGAGAAGTTTACATTCTACTGGAAAGTTCGACTCAGAAAGATCTGCCAAAGGTCACCTACAAAACAGTGACAATACTGATGATAATTATGTAAAACTACATAGCTCTCTAAGGGTTACAATTGTTATGTCATTTTAGCCTCACAACAACCCTGGGAGATTGGTACCATGAGAAAGAAATAGTAGGAAATAAATAAGAGTCAGAATTTGAACTCCAGTTTTCTGATTCTCAATCTAGTGCTCTTTTCACTATACCATGTTGTTACTTTGTTGACTTAGAGTACTACACTGTCCATAGTAGTATGCGATGGAAACCCCTTTTTCTCTCCACTCTCTCCCCCTCAACATTACCTCCCAAATCACATTCACAGATCAGGTACCTGGGACAGCAGCTACTCAGTTTCAAAGTACTCTGGAGGTATTTGCCTTTAAATTTTTATCTCAGAACTCAACATAGCTCTCCTCCATGTTTGCCCTGAATAGTCAACATAGGTGATAAATGTTTTTGGCTCAGGAACTCATAATACTAAGGCATGGGATTGAGGGAGTATGAAAACAGGTATTTTCAAGTACTGAAGTAATAGTACTTTCTTTTGTAGGGTGAATATTTCTATCACAGACAGACCATAAATTCTTCATAGTCTCAGGACTCATGTGGCCAAAAAAGCTAACTATTTGGTGGCCAAACTGATGGGGAAGGGCTTCTCCAAACTAAGCTACGATGGTCATCAAATAAGTAACATACAGCGTCTTTTGCTGGGCCTGTCCAACTTGGTAAGGGCCAGGCAGAGCTTGTGCTCTTATGACATTGTTTTCAAGACTCTAAAGTCACTTCCACTCCACAGTGAGGTAAAAGAAGGGGACATTAGTGGAAGTCTATGGCATTAGACACTTCAAAAACAAAAAAATAAAACCTCAAAAAACAACCAACTAAACCCAAACCTAAAGGAATACCAATGGAAAATCAGCTCATCTTCACTAAAGATAATGATGGTAGCAACAGTGGTGATGAGGATGGAGATGGCAGTGATGGTAATGATGATAGCTACATAATACTACTTATATAGCTCTTTAAAGTTTAAAAATATTATTTTATTTTAACTTCACAACAACCCTGGCAGATTGGTGCTTGGAAATGAAATACTAGATTTTTTCACCTCTATTTTCTGCAAACTAAATCCCCAAGTGTATCACAGTAATCAGTTCTTATTTTTAATGTACTTTCTACAGTTCCTCTTTTTATGAAAATGTTTATCATGAACTTTTGAATATCTCAATACACAATGAACTTTCAGAAAGGAGGACTGTATATGAAACTGTCAACTTCTGTTACCCAGCTGGGGTTTTCTAAAGTGCATATTAACTTTAGTACCACAGTACCACAACTACCTTTCTTTTCTATATCCCCTTCTGAATTTCCTTCTTTTGCTCACTCCTTTTTTCAGTGATTTAACATATGCTCCCTTTTTTCTTTCTTTTGAGTTCCTTTTGGTGCTCCTCATCAATTCATTCCTTTCCTACCCCAATAGCAAAACCACCCAAAACTAATCAACCCACTGGATCTCTCTCATTTCTCAGATCTGGTTCATTTCATCCCTAACAAGAAGGAGAAGTCAGACATACATTACCAATCAATCTGATGAAGTCCCGATTGGTCACTGGGTAGCATCAAAGTCCTTATATCTTTTTTTTCCTTACAAAGTAATATTTACTTTGAAGATACAGCAATAAGAGAAGTACAAACATCTCTGCCACTCCCAACACCCAGATGGCACATTCTCCCCTATGCTCCTTTGGTCCCTACAGAGCATGGCCTCAGAGTGTCCCAAAATCTTTCAAAGTTGTTTTCCTTTATTACTGTATCATTTCTCACTCAGTGGAACTGAAATGAAATGGAAATTGGCCCCAGTCAAGTAATAAAGCAGCCACTTAGTCTAGTTCTCCTTTAAGTGACAAGGTACTTCAGTGTGTTACCTCCAATGATTCCAATTCTCACTGACACCAACTAATAGTCCTGATGAAGGTAAATACAATTCCAGTTGCAAATGTTGTCTCATCACTCTACTGAGACCGGAACTCTTTAGTGTATTTGTATTGTCTGAAGTAGGAAGACTTTTTGATTTTTTTGGAAGACATTTTGAAGAGGTACCATTTCATTATGTGATTGACATTCACATCAAGCTAAGGAATATCTGCTAAATGGAAAATAAACTCCTCTTTGGGAATGGTTTCAGAAAAAAACCTGGGAAGACGTTTTTGAACTGATGCAAGGTGAAATGAGTAGAACTGCAGAACAATCTACACAGTAACAGCAATGCTATAAAGTTAAATAACTGTGAAAGACTTAAAAACTCTAATCAACACAAGAAATAACCACAATTCCAAAGGACTCATGATGAAAAATGCTTCCTACCTCCAAAGAGAGAACTGATAGACTCAGAATTCAGATTAAAAGAATTTTTTCCCTTTCTTTTTCACTTTCTTTTCTATAACATGACTAAGACAGAAATTTGTTTTGCATGACTTCATTCCTGTAATGATTACATTTCTCATTTTTTCAGCGTATGTGGGAGGAGATGGAGGAAGAAGACTATAGAACTGAAAATAAAATTTAATTAAAAAAATTATAAAATACAATAAAAATATAATAAAACATAAAGAAACTTCTCCTTTCTATTCCATCCATATTTATTAAGTGCCTAATATATATTAGGGGCTAGGGGCTTGGGATAGAATATCAGAATTCCCTGCTCTCAACGAGTTTACATTTTTCTAGGATATAACAAAGTAAATACAATATAATCTGAACAGAGAGACAATATTAAAATCAGAAAAGGCTTCCCTTAGGAGGTGAAGCCTTTTGGAAGCTTAAAGTATAGACAGAAAACCAAAAGAACCAGATCTTAGAGGTGAAGTCCTGGAGTCCAACCTTTTATTATGGAAATAAGGAAACTGAGACTTAGAAAAAAAAAGTGACCTACTGAAAAAAAATCACATAAGCAGAATGTAGATACTCCCTGATTTCAAATCTAAAGTTCTTTTTACCACACCACACAGCCTAAAAGGAGCCTAATAATTTATAACAATGAAAGACATTCTGAATAAGAAAGTTGTTTTATGTCTCTGATTCAAATTTTTTTTCTCTGTCACTTGATATTTATAAAATCTAAAATTTGCAAAATGTCCAGGTCACTAATTCCTGCTTCATTTATTGAGTCAGGACTAGACTTACTCAGAGAACAGAATAAGATTTTTCTTACTCTCCTGGAGAAAAAGCCTCTTTGAAGATGGAGGGGAAGGACTAGATCTGGGCTGGAGACAGGGTGGATAATAGAAAGAAAGAAGTTTGAACTCAGCTTAGACGCCTCACTCAGCACTAACACTTGCTATGGAAACTTTGCCAGTTTTCTTATCTGCAAAATTAAGGGGTGCATCTTAATGGCATCTAAAGTCTCCTGCAGTATTAACTTCTTTTTACTTCCAAATTCTTAGTGGCTCTTGAGCATGAATGAGTCAGGAATAAGAGACACCTTGTAAGATGATGCTTAGGCTTACAATCTCAATGCAGAATTCAGGAAGAGATCCTTCAGCTTTAAACACAAGCAGAAATATAAATATATATATAAATACATACATATATACAGACATATATTCTTATATATACTGTGTATGTACATATATATATATGTACATACACACTATACTTAGGTGTGTCTACACAAACTAGTTCCTCCTTGGTGGTCTCTACCTATGGTCTTAGAAGCAAACATGACTCCATTAGCAATTAAAACTAAGTTATCTAAAGCCTCCTTGTAGCAAGCAGCACACAGAAAGGTAATATCATCTACTGTCTTATTTGAAATTGGTTTGATCATCTACATGTTAGAGCAAAGATCAAAACCAGTACCAAATTAAGGGGAAAAAAAGGATAAAAAATGAACTTGACCTATTTAAAAAAGTTACTGATACTGAAAAAGGGGAAATGGACAAAGAAAAAAGATCAATAACATCCTAATTTCTTATCCAAATTTAACGCCTGTAAAGCAATCATCACAAGGGGACCAAGGCACCCAAAAACTACCTAAGCCTGCAAATATATGTTCTCTTTGCCAGATATAAAGATACATCAGCCAAAGATAGCACCAACTTAGAATATAAATCTATTTGCAAAGCCCAAATGTTAGCAAGGAGCGTGCGGTAAATAATAATGAGCACTATCTCATAAAACCATTGCCGCTAGTTGGTGCAATGGACACAGTGCCAGGCTTGGAGTCAAGGGAGGCCTGAGTTTAAATCTGGCCTTAGACATTTACTACTGTGGGACCCTGGCTAAGTGATTTAACCCTGTTTGCCCCAGATTTCCTCATCAGTAAAATGAGGAGAAGGAAATGGCAAAGTACTCAAATATCTTTGCCAAGAAAACCCCAAATGGGGTCACAAAGACTCAGATGTGACTGAAATGACTGAACAACAACAATGTCGTAAAACTAGTTGTTGCTATTCGAACCAGTTATTTACGGTTGAAACTCAGGAGGAGGAAAAACAGTTTAAGAATGGAAAAAGTTCTGTGAGCACCAGCCAGGGAGTCAGAAGGACTTGAATTCAGATCAGGCCTCAGACACTTATTACCTGGGCGACCCTGGGCAAGTCACATAACTTTTACTGCCTCCAAAAATTTAGAAATGATGTGCTGCACAAGGAAACAAAAAGCCAAATGATATGAGAAGGGCAAGTGGATTAGTTTAAGTATTCACAGAAGAGGACTGTCCAGGGTAGATATTTTTGAAGGTAACCTTATAAATGAATCTTAATGAAAATAAGATAGAACAATGATACTGTAAGAAAGGTTTCCATGTAAAAATATTCATAGAAGCATTTTTGTAGTAATAGTAGTAGCAAGAACTGGAAGCAAAGTATGTGCTCACTGACTGGGGAATGGCTAAACAAATTATGGCGCATAAATGTAACAAAATATTACTGCCTTGTAAGAAACAATGAATATGAAGACTACAGAGAAGCCTGAGAAGATACAGAAAATGATACAAAGTGAATTAAGCAGAACCAGGGAAACAATTTATAAAGTGACTACAAAAATGTAAACAAAAAGAACAATGAAAATGAGACTGAAGACTGGGCAAATATAATGACAAAATTTATGTCTGAAGAAATGTATCTCCTCCTTCTCTACATAGGTGGGGGATTAATGGATATTATAAATACTGTCAAACTCAGCTGATGTACTGATGTGCTCAATTGTTACAAGCGGCAGGCCTCTGGGGAAAAAAACAGGGAAGGGATATATCTGAAAATGAAAATTTTAAAAAAAATCAATAAATTTCAATTTTCATAATTACAGAAATGGAAAATTTCAGAAAACCAAGGAATCTACTGTGCTTATTGCTATTGATGGTAAAAAGGTCATTAGCTTTAGTAGGGCACAAGGATACCATAACAAGTTGTCTCACATTCATATTAAGATACAAAATTTCTTGACAAGTACTACAACAGAGTTATCTTGGGCTGTAGCATATTATCAATCATCAATGGGATGTATTGTGGAGAAAGGAGTTAAGCCAATCCTGTAGTAAGAGGGATAACAAATGGCCAGACCAGGAGCAAAGATAGGATCTAAGGAGTAATATTAAAAGATTAGGAAGGCTTAACCAGGAAGATTAGCAAAGGATGTGGACCAGAGCTGACATAATGAGAAGGCTGAATTATCAGCTTTATCACTTGAAAGGCATCAATTACAGATCACTGAACAGGCATACTGTTTAATTCATACTCTGTGAGTGAGTTTAAAATAAGGCATTATATTTTCTTTCTTTTTTGTTTTCAAGGAATTCTTTCTCTACACCACATTGTAGCGCCAATGTGATATTCACAGTGCCTACTATGGCCATGACTATCCCAGCATAATTCTGAACTGGGAATTGCTACAAACTCTTCACATGGAAGGCAGAATCAAAAGACTTATTCAGACACCAGAAAGCCAAATCCATCATAGTAACAAAAATCTATACACAATAACAATGCAGAGAACAACACCATTCTATCATAGTAAGAGAAAACATAAAAAGATTTCATTAAATTGATACAAAACAAGAAGAATCAATGGAAGGATACAATAAATATATATAACAATGCAATGAAAAGAATCTATACACAATAACAATGCAGAGAACAACACCATTCCTAAGGCTTCCCTGTGCTAGGCTTCCCATAAACCAGCTCCATTCAACAAATCACAAATAAGCTCTTTAACCCACACTAGTCATCAGCCTGCATCCTTCCTAGCTCTGACTGCTCTCAAGATTAACTTCCTCTCAGCTCTGCTCCAGCTCTGTCTCTTCCTGTTCCACCTGTTCAGCAAACTCCTCTCGTCACAGGCTCCCTGTGACTCAGACTTATGGAACTCAGGTTTCCGTGTGACCCAGGCAGGTCACATGGGTCTATTAATGAATGAGAAAGATCTTCCCTTTTTAAATGACCATTACATGTATCATCATTAGCATGGTATAATAAAAAGATCACTGGGCTAGGATCTAAAAGTTTTCTCTCATATGACATTGGTCAAGTCATAGAACATCTGAGTTTCAATTTCCTCAACAATGGATATAGCTGTGTCTGGAAGACCTGGGTTCTAATCCAGTCTCAGACAATTCCTAACTGCGTGACCCTGGACAAGTCACTTAAGTCATCTCTGTCTGGTTCAGTTTTCTCAACTGTAAAATGGGAATAAAAACAGCATCTACTTCCCATGGCTGTTGTGGGGATTAAATAATATTTATAAAGTTCTTGGCACAGTGCCTGGAACATAGTAGGCCTTTAACAAATTCCCTTCCCCTTTCATTCCCATGAAATGGGATAATGTTCTGTCTGGATATTGTTCCATCTGTCATTCTCACATTATTGTAAAGATAAAATGAGAGACTATGAAGGTTTATTAATATGTAAAATATCATCTGGTTATAAGGATGATTAATAACAAGCCTGATGACCTGGTAGCTACTGTAGACACCCTTCTTAAGGAGTTTTTCCACCAAGATCTGGTGATGACAGCTAACAGGGATGAATGAATCAAGAGAGAGCTTTTTAAGGATGGGGAAGATATGTTAATAGGCAGTAGGGAAACAGGGAGAGATTTGATTAGGGTATGACTGAAAAGAAGTATAGAATATGAACATGACAGAATATTATTATGCAGTAAGGAATTATGAAGATTTCTGAGAAACATATAAAGATTTCATTAAATTGATACAAAACAAGAAGAATCAATGGAAGGATACAATAAATATATACAACAATGCAATGAAAAGATCACAAAAAGAAGTTGAACAGAAAACTCATTGAAGGTCTTGGAGAAGGTCCCAGAGACAAGACATATTTTGTCTCACACAGCACAGGGGTAGGGGAACACTAAAACAGAATATCACATTGATTGTTTCTGGGATGTATCAAGCTCATCTGAGGGCAGAAATATTTTTGTCTTTGTATGTCAAGTGCAAAGAACATATAGTAGGGGTATAATCAACGCTTCTTGAATTTAATTGAGTCATCCAATCCAACTCCTTAAATTTATAGGTAAGAAACTGAAGACTATATCTAATTTTCTTTTTTTTTTGGGGGGGGGGATAATCATTGTGGAGAAATGGGAAAAATGGTAAGATAAAGACAAAAGATACCAATAAAACATTTGAAAAAAGAAAAATATTAGTTTATAAAAAGCTGTATGTTTGTAAAAAAGCTTTATCAAGAGAAATTGCCTAGAAGGTCTTTTCTACTACACTAGAATTTCAATATTAATTGAGAGGCAATTTGTTCCCAAAGTTAATACAAAGGACAAGGTCTTTTTGGAGAGTGGGATAGGAGAGCCAATGTGTGCTCGCTGAAGATAGGTCTGCCTTCTTCATCTAAAACCTGCAAGCTTCTGCCCAACACAGCTGGAGATGCAAGATGTTGGTGCTGTGGTTATCATCAAGGTGGTGCTCACCAAAAAGCTGGAGGATTACATTTGGGGCATATATATATATATATGGAAAATTTCTTTGGAAAGAAATATAAAGGATCCATTCAAAAGGCGTATTTCCCCAAGGGGGCTGTCCTACAAGTACTAAATCTTTCCTAGACAGATACTCCCTTTCTGTGAACTGATCAAATTTCATCAGTATAAAGTAAAAATTGAGACTGCTAGTGAGAATAGATAGCTCATACAATAATTTTTACTTATGTATACCTGTGTGTATGTGTAAATATACATATTTTAACTTTTGTATAATTTACATATATATGTATTACATGTGCATGTGCGCACACACATGCATGCTTCACTTTTTAAACTAAAAAGAAAAAAATTATATACTCAATTTAAAAGAAAACAAGTTAAACAACTATAAACATATTCTATACTCTAATTTTGAATCTCAAGGCAAGGGTAAATTAGTTCCCCTATAGACCAAAGAGAAAGAGTGTACTGGCAAAGTGTTGTCTCACTGCATTTGGAGCCAAGAGTCTATCTGGGGGTTCTTGGGCCAGTTGCTTAACTGCTATAGGTCCCAGTTTCTTATTTATAAACTGAAGGAGTTGGACTGGATGATTCCACTAAATTGAAGAAGTATTGATTATACACCTACTCTGTTCAAGGTACTTGACTCACAAAGACAAAAATGAAACAGTTCCTGCCTGAAAATTTTTATAACTTTTCTAAGGTTTTTACCAGGTCTAAATCCCATGCGTTTATGAGCTCTGGATTTGGAGTCAGGAGACTATAGTTGCATTTCTAGCTATGAAAATTACCAGCTCTCTGACCATAGACTCCCTTATCCTGTTTCTAAATCTATACAGTGGATCTAATAACACTTATATTACCTGCCTTCATGGGTTGTCATAAAGTCCTTTGAAATATTATATATGAGTGAGCAATTTGTTATTGTTAATAATATTGTTAAACTATGCCTTATGGCTGGTAGATCTGAAAGCCAATATCAACTTTGAATGAGGAAAATATTTATCAATCATTTCTAAAAATAATTACAAATAATTATATTACAACTGTGAGCTAAGGAAGATTATAATTACTAGACCTGTAATTTAATTGGTATAGAGAAGTTTCAGGTGAATAAATTTACTTGATCAAGCAGCTCAACACCTTCTCTGCAACAATAGTCTTAGAGAGTTGCCTAGAGCACAAAGAAGTTAAGTGACTTGCCCAGGGTTACACAGTCAGTATGTTTCAGAAGCTGGACTTGAACTTTGATATTCTAGGTCTTCTAGATCATCTCTCTGTCCACTTGACCACACTCTCTTAGAGGTAAACTGTTAGCAAAATGTTAAATTTTAAAATGCTGCATAGGAAACTTGATGATTTTTCTGTATTCAAATTCAGGATGGAATGATGGTAAATTCCTGATATTGTTAATAAGTAGATGTCTAGAACAAGACAAAAGCAAAAGTGTGTGAGAATTAAAATCACTAAAGGGACTGCAAAACCAACATAATTTTTATGGGATTAAAACTCTTTGCTAGGTTTGAGATAGGCAAAAATAAAGTCATTCATCGATATAATCATATTAATAATTAACTTTAAAATGTATCTAGTGCAAAGTTTCTCAACCTCGAATCCATGAGATTGTCTTTTAAAATATACTTTGATACTTCTATTTAAATATAATTGACATCCTTTGTAATCCTATGTATTTTATTTTATGCATTCAAAACCACAAGGAGTCCATAAGCTTTATCAGATTCCCAAAAGGGTTCATGACACAAAAAAAGGTTAAGAATCTCTAATCTAGAAAACAAATAGGTTTGAAAGTATATTAAAAAGATGATTTGCTTTAAATGGCTTGTAAGACATAGATATTTCACAAATTGAAACAGTTTATGGAAGGGCATGGAAGCCCTCCAGGATAGGCAGGGTCCAAATGGGTTTCAACCTGCATCAGTGAATAGACTACTTATGGGAATGAGATCATAGAGCCAAAGTTTCTAACCCTATTACATGCATGTGGGTCCCCTACTTTCTCCAACCAAAAATTAAGATGGGGACCCTGTCCAAGCATAGCCATTTTGTTGATCCAGGACCAGGAGATCATTTATGTTATGGCCTATATTAATTATTATAGAATATCCTTAGCCAGTTAGGAGAATAAAAAAAATCCCCCCCCCAAATTCCCAAATTCTCCTGTTTAAACTTTAATTTCAAACACTATTAAGTTCTGCTTGATCAGTTATTTCTATGTGAAGGTGTGGAAAGGAACCTGGCTCTTGGATACAGATGTGAATCTTGCAGAATTCAAACACACTTGTTTGATTTCTAAAGTGTTTATTCTTTTAATGGTGACTGGCAGACAGACTGTAAAGATAAAATGGAGTTTACAAGTTAGGTAAACCAAAGGTTGACTGAGGTTGAAAGTGTCAATAGATTAAACCAAATTTTCCAATGAGTATAGTTTCACATTACTATAATACTAACCCTCAGGGTAATGAGAAATGATGAGGTGATTTATGTTATCCCACCTTCCACAGAACTTTAACTTAATCAGCTCTGAATTTCCTTGAGTTAACAGATTTTCCATGAAAACATTCAGGCTTTTGCATTTAAGCCTGGAGTTTTAGCCTGAGTGTTTTAATTAACTGATTGCTACAAGTAAGATGGGAGAAGAGCTGAGAGAGACCAAAACCCCAAACCTACCAATCCAATTCATGGTCTTGCAAATTTGATAACAGCAGTTGGGAACAGTAGTGGAAAACAAAGCAAAAGTCAGAGGACTGTAGAACACAAATGGAGGTTGGGGGGTGGTGTGGGTAGATCTGCTCTACAGAGAGGTAAGTGGTCAAGGTCTCAGTGATCACTTGGATCAAAGGTGGAATCTGAAAAGGTCCGAGAGGGAAATGACCTGCCGGTAGTTTAGCAGAAAAGGTGGAATTTCAACAAAGATCTTTCAAGTCTCATTCAACCCACATATATCAATGGGGCAGCTAGATGTCGAAGTGGATAGAGTGGACCTGGAGTTAGGAAGACTCATCTTCTTGAGTTCAAAACCATCCTCAGACATTTACTATCTGTGTGACCTTGGGCATGTCACCATACTGAATTTGCCTCAATTTCCTCATCTGAAATATGAGCTGGTGAAGGAAATGGCAAACCACTCCAATATCTCTGCTAAGAAAACCCTAAATGGGGTCAAGAAGAGTTGGACACAACTAACAACAAGTTGCTGCGGTTGTTGTGTTTGTCCATTTTCGAGGAGGACCATGAAATCAAGATGATGACATGACTTGCCATGTAACTTTGCTTTGAGTGAGGGAGGGCTATATAAGATCACCAACCTCACTTTCTTCCCCTGAGCCATCAGTGACCTGATATTCATCAGGATGACTGAATGGCCCAGGACGCAATGTGAGACCCTGGCCCTTTCAGGCTGAGGTCTTAGAGCATTCTCACTTTGAGGGACAAGTGTACAATAATGAAGGCCTTCCTCCTGCTTTGCAACCACACTTCAAGATTTCAGAGAATCCACAAGTACAGATGATATAGAAAGAAGTTATATAAAGCAAAAACAGACTGGAGGAAGTGACTCAGGAAAGACTCCCTCACAAACAGGGGCTGGTAGAGCAAAATATTCTCCAGCGTTGATTGAAGATTTTCTCCCTTTCTTCTGTTAGAGTCTACTGCTAGAGAATCACTTGGAAGAATAAGCATATTGTTTAAAAATATAAATTCTTCTGGGAGTGTTAAGTATCAGTCATTCACAGACCAGGGAAAATTTATTTAGATCTTTCTTTTAGCAACCTAATGAAAATAACTTTACTGGAAGAATGAGAATGAAGGGAAGAAGGAAAATAAACATTTATTAAGCATCTGCTAAGTACCATAAAATCTTGCATCTTTACAACAATCCTTGAAGGTAGAGTGCACTTTACAGATGAGGAAACCAAAGCAAAGAGAGGGTCAAATCAAGCATCTAAAGCTGGATTTGAATTTAGGTCTTTCTGACTCTAAAGTTCCACACATGTGCACCTAATGGCCTCATCGTTACCTCTGATAGGAATGTGGGAGCCAGAGTACTTTGTGAGGTAGATGCCACATTGCGGGGGATTGGGCAGCATAAGGGCACGCACACTTGGGGAAAAGGGGTGTTAGGAGCTGAGACAGGGGTGAAGGAAAGGAAGAGGGAGGATTTTAAAAACCTCATTTATTTCAAAATTGAACCCAGAAATTAGGGAAGAGAGTGGTTCTCTTTCTCCTCCTTTTTCTTTCACTGCTCCCGGGATCCATAACCCAGACGAATACTTCTGATGCTAGACTCTGACTGCATCTCAGGTTAAGGACCAAGAGCAGGCAGATGTTGAATAGGGGCTCCAGTGGACGACCTGAGTTCTCTCTTCCAGGCTAGGTGGCACCAAGGAATAGAATACTGGGTCTGAAGTCAGGAAGAACCAAGTCCAAATGGTGCCTTAGCTAGACCTGGACAAGTCACTTCACTATTCTTAGCCTCAGTTTCCACATTTGTAAAATGGGGATGATCAAAGCACCTCCTTCATAAGGTGATAACGAGAATCAAGTGAGATATTTAAATGCTTACTATTACTATTACAAATAACTTTAGGTAGCACAAGGGATAGTGTACTAGACTTGGGAGACAGGAAGACCAGATTTTGAATTCTGCCTCCAAAATTTCCTAGGTTTAAGTGTGACCGTGGGTAAGTGATTTAACTCTTGGTCAGTCTCCACTTCTTGATCTCTAAAATGGGGATATTAATAGCACCTACATTTTAGGGTTATAGTGAGGATAAAATAAGATAACGCATGTGAAATACTTTACCCCTTTAAAGAAGTAAATAGTGTTAACTTATGGTTACTGTTACTTCAGTAGGGCAGAGGATTAAGTAGAGAATCACTGAACTGTGGATGGTTAGCCAAAATAGAGAGGGCTCTTTTGGGGGGTGATGAGGAGTAGGGATTGTAGAATACAGCTGTCTTCAAGTCTTTAAAAGATTATGATAGGAATTAAGAAGTCACTTTCTCAGTAGTTTGAACTGTATAAACTGAGGAACAGTTTTCTAAAAAAAAAGATGTTCCAAAGGTAGAACATAGGCCTATGAGGTAGTTCTCCTCACTTGAGATACTGACCTGATTCTGGGCTATTGAAGAAGAGACTTTGGTTCAGATAGGAGCCCTTGGAGGATCTTTCCAATGCCCAGGATTCTTTGAAATATGTTATTATAGATAAGTTAACATTGGAAAGACCATGCATAAGCTTGTTTCTATGGTTTCTGAAGCTGAGACAATAACTAGACTCAGCTGTAGGACCTGTATATGATTCTGAAACAGAAACAGAAGCCCGAATTGATAAACTAACTACCTGGAAGACGATGCAGTCCCTCTCTAGGGTTCCATGACGAAAGAGCAAACTCATGGGACTGATAGATCTCAGCCAGGGGTTCTGTAGTGGACCCCTTGGATAGATGAATAAAGCCCATGGACCTCTTTTCAAAAAAGCTTTTAAATGCATAAAATAAAAAAACACAGGATCATGATGAAAGCCAATTATGCTGAAATAAAGTTATGAAAAAAAGTAAACAAGTTGAAAGATCTCCTTGATCCAGAGGAATGCCCTCACTTGACAGATCAGCAGGTATTAGACACTGTGGAGTGGAAGATATCATTGCAAGAGATGTAAAATGCCTGGTGATAAAAGGACAAATGGACCCCTCCCTAGGTCCAACCCCACTGTAACTCTATTTCTAGCATGCCCAGGGACTTCCAGATTACATAAAAGCAACAGGCAAGCAGCCTCTCCATTCCAAATCTATGATCCAATCATCCAATCTCCAAATCTGGAGCTCCCTTCCTACTCTCCATCTAGGGCAATTTGGAAGTAGAAACAAACTTTGCCTTTCTTTTTAAACAATGCTCAGTACTAAGCCAGCATAATCTCACTTGATGTTTAAGGTCTAAACAAATCCACTCAGAAAAGGAAAGAGGGACATTAGCAGCCCTGTTAACTGTTCAACAGCTTGGTAGGATTTCTTTCTTCTAGATGGAGCTGGGGAAAAGGGAGTATCTAAAAAGGAAATGACATTAACAGGAAGTCTATCAATGGGTTTATGGATGTCAGATGGATTTATTGTGGTTCTTCAAAAGGCAAAGATTCCCTGATCCAGAAGTGCGGAAGTCACATGTGGCCTCCAAGCTGAAGGTTCCCCAAGACTGCGCCTAATCCATGACAAGTCTTCCCTTCATTGCAGAAAACAAATTCCCCAATTTCTCATTTCCCTCTAAGTGGGACAGTTCTTACATTCTTAGGACCACATGTTTTGGGCTGGAAGGAACTTTGAAGTCATCTAATCCAATTGCCTCTTAGTAAAAGATGAGGACAGCTCCACACCAAGGTCACAAAGAGCTCAAACTTAAGTTCTTCTGACTGAATTCAACATCTATTCTACTGGACTATTACTACTACCATTTACTGTACCAGGTACAAAGAAGGGCTTCACACTGGAAGTTTATTAAGTTTCCTGAAATCTACCCAGTTCAGTATTTCATACAATTGTGTTGAACTCTGATCAAACATCAGTTCTGATGTTCGGAGAAATGAGACTGATGCTTGATGCTTCCCAGTGAAAGGTGGGACATCCTCAAAATAAGCTTGAATCTAGATACTTGGTCCCCTTCTCACCTTACTCTTACCCTTCCTTCCCTCTTCCTGGTCTAGGCTGAAGCCCAGAATCCATCCAGGTTCTATTGGCTCTGATGGTTTTGGAAGTCACTAACTATTCCTTTGAGTGAGATGGAGGATCACCAGGCATTTCCATTTCCTTTACAAATCTCTTTTAAAGTCTTCTGAGTTTTACCACCTCTGTCCTTCAGACTCCTGCCATTGTTATCTGCCCTAATGTTGCAACCTAAGGACCGCTGGCCCTTGTCATTTGCCATCCTGCTGAACCTTTAGGACTTTGTAAACAGTTGTCAATCAATCAATCAACATATCAACATTTATTAAGTGCCTACTATATGGCAGGCACTGTGCTAAGCTCTAGGGATACAAAGAGACAAAAGACAGTCTCTAACTTCAAGTTTACAATCTTATAATCTTGCAAGTGGCAGATCTGGAATCAAGAAGCCTGGACTTCAAATCCTGCCTCAGATGCTTATTAGCTACGTGAACTTTAACCTTTTAATCTCTCTCTATCTCAGTTTCCTCCTTTATAAAATAGGGGAAAAAAATAACACCTACCTTCCAAGATAAAATTGTGAAAATGAAAGTGAGATAATAACTGTAAACACTGTGCAAACTCTAAAGCCAAGTAAGTGCTAGCTATCACTATTATGAATTATTATGTCTTTGTTGTCTCTCCCAGTTAGAACGTGAGCTTGAGAGCAGGGTCTGTTTAGATTTTTCTATCTGTATCCTCAGCATTCAGCACAGTATCTGGCATGTAGTAAACACTTACATGCCTTTCCATTCATTCACTCATTCATTCAGATGTATTTTATGAAATGCCAGGAGATATTCAGGTAAAAAGGTACTTAAATCTAGCTATAAAATAAGGACAGTTTATTTATTATCAATTCCAAAACTGATTCTGTAAATTGAAATCATACCTTAAAACTGAATTCTTGATTATCCAATATAAACACAGTAGTAAAAAGAAAAATACAGAAGGATACTGCTTGCATCCAGCTACACACGATAGCTGTAAACCTCTCAGCAGTCAAGCAGTCTGCCTGAGGATAGCAAGCAGAATTTGACAGAAAAGAGGGTAGAACTGGGTTTCTATGGCAGAGGCAGAAGAATGGCAGTTGCTGTGAATTCTACATAATTTAAAAACAAGCAACAATTTTCTTGATATTCATCGGTGGAAAAAAATAAGTCACCCAAAAAGGGTAGAGAGAAATACCTCCACAATGTGCTGCTGGAGAATCCAGAGGCCCTATGGTACAGTGAAAGGTCCCATAAACCCTAGAATGAGCACTGGCCCACTTGCTATGTGACCTTGGGGAAGTCACTCTGTCTTGGTTTGCTCTCCATTAAAGTAAGGAAAATTAAACTTGCACTATTTAGGTCAAAGTGTTATTTGTGAAGGTAAAATGAGATCTAGCCAAAGTGCTCTTCTCCTTAGTTCTTCTACCTAGTCAGACTCCCTGTCTTCCTGTGTTTGGCCTGGTCATGCTGCAGTGCTAGAAAGCCCTCCTCCTTAACCTGAGCCCAGGTCCCTTTTTTCCTTTCAGTTACAGCTCAGGCACCCTTTTCCCCAAAAAGTCTTTTTGGATGGGGCTGGACCTCCCAGAATATCTTGTATCATCAGACTGTGAACTCCTTGAGAACAGGAGACTGTCTTTTGCCTCTTTTTGTATGTCCAGCGCAAAGCAAAGTTCCTGGCACATAGTAGGTGTTGAATAAATGTTTATTGACTGATTCATTGTATTTTACTACTCTGATTACATGTGTACTTATTAACTATATCATGATACTATATATATTTTTATATGACCTTTTCCATCAGAATGTAAGCTCCTTTCAGTTAGGGATTGTTTCATGATTTTATTCCTGTGACTAAGCACAGTGTTTGCACATAGTAGGTACACAGTAAATATTTGTTGCCTGAAATGTTTTTGTAACTATAATGTAGCAAATTTATCATTATTGTTAATCTAACAGGACTGTAATAAAAAATTAAAAGTAGAAAAAATAATTGGGTTCTGTACTCATGTCTCTCTAAACGAATAAACTAGTCAGGAATTCAATACTTACTACATTTAAGGACTTTTGCTAGCTAACATATATTAATTAGAGTATTAGTTCCAAATAGAAAATGCTCCCCTCTGCTGTAAAGCAGCTCCTCTAGTACCTATCAGACTTTGGCTTAGGAAATTCAATATTCACACAGAACTAGATATGCATGTTCAACATGAATGCGTTGAGTCAGGCATGCTCCAAGAAGCAGGCTGTGAAACTATATGGTGCCAGGATGCTAGCAAGAATTCACAGGGATATGCAAACTCCCTATTACTCCATAACTTGTTGGAAACATGCAAAAAAAATGAAGATTTGCACAGGTCATCTCTCCTACACCTATAGATACAGATAACATGGGATCTTACAAGTCTATAAAGGAGTAGGATCCTTTCAACCTTAAAAAAAAATACATGCATGTGACCAATGAGGAAATGGGTTTTACATGACTTCATATGTAGAATGTATATCATATTTCTTGCCTTCTCAATGGAGAGGGAAGGGACGGTAAGGTGAATTTGGCACTAACTTTTTTCTTTTAAGTATGCATATCCTACAATCAGACAAGATGGTAAAATGAGGCTGACCTCAGTGAAAGGAAGACCATCAGGTTCTGCCTCTGACACATACTAGCTATGAAACCCCAGGCAAGTCAGTTACCTCTAGATACCCATAGACCTATGACCATAAGTTACACAGATCCATCCCTGGATGACTTGAGGAAAACGGGTAAGACAAAACAAAAAGACATTCCATCAAATCATCAGAGAGCTGTAAAATCATCATAATAGAACACCCTGAAAATAAATCTTAAAAGAGGATAGTAAAATACTAGCTTTGGGGCTCAAAATTCTCACCCTGCTACTTGTTTGTTGACCTTGAGCAAATTACTTCCCCACTTTGGGTGGCAGTTTTGTCATCTATAGAAATAAAAAGTTAGATCATTTCTAAGTTCCTTCTGGACTCTCAACTGTCATGGTCCAATCAAGCTGCTTAAATTGAAAACTGGAGGGTTGCCAATATTTTGAACTGGGACACTTCCAAAGTTCATTACTCTACTGTATTCTTACCTGGTTAAACTAGCAGAATTTCTACTATTGAGTCCATCCTTTTAAAAAATCAAAATGTTAGTGGAGTGGATAAGGAGAGTACCATATGGCTTCCAGGCAACTAGGATTTTCCAACTGTCCACAATGGATAGTCAATAAATAACATTTCTATCATTAGGAGCTAGTTTCTCAGTGACTACTTTAATACTTAATCCAATAACATTATTTCAGTGATGGCTCCAACTACCTATAGTGGCTTGCCAGGAAAACTAATGGAGTTAATAAAATTCTAATTACATCCTTTAGTAACTAAACTCGGAGATTTTTTGTTTGTTTGATTAAGAAACATGGTTTACTATAAACTAATGATTTCTTCCCTCCTTTTCACCTCTCACCCTCTAGAGATTCCTGCGGTGTTGTGTTGCTGCTGTAGGAAATGACCACATCAGTTCCTTATAGCCCTTCCTTTCCCCTGGAAACAAAAGAGCTTTTGATGTCTGCGGTTTATTATTACCTAGAACGAGGGTGAACCCCAACCACGGTAATCCCTCCTCCCAAAATACAAGCTGATGTTGGATTTCTCATTGGAAGCACTGCATTCAAGGAATAAGGACAAATACCTTACTCCAAAGCACTTGTCATCCTCGGCAACATCCCCCCCCCCCACCCCCATCTAATGGGTGCCTGATGTGCACGGGACAAAATAACCCGAGAGGCTCAAAAAAGAGAATGTTCTGATTGCAGTGCCCTCCCTCAATGCAGCAAGGTTGGCCAACCTGTGAGTCAAGGAGGGTCAGTGGCATCTGTAGAGGATAGTCCAAAGCCGAAGCGCAGGTTGCTCCCTTCCCTCGGTTCCCCTCTCCCTTCCCCGCCCCCCCCTTGCCAATCAAGTCTCTCCCTTACCAGCCAGTCCCCCGCCACCGCCTCCATCACCTCCATGGCCCTTTCTCCTCTGCAGGATGAAATAAGGGTTGGCTCTCTCCGCAATCCACAGGGCGTTCGCCAGCAGCACCTCCTCCGGGTTCAGCCACATGCTCCCGCGCCCCTCGGACACACAAAGGGCACACGGTGCGGGCTGCGTTTCAGAGCATACACGCACAAGCACACTCCTCCCGTCCGGGAAGCTCGAAGCCCACCTCCCCGCAGTCGAGACGGCCGCAGATACTTCTCAGAGCCCTTCCAGCCTAGAAGCAGCGGCAGCGACAGCTGGAGGAAGAAAAGAAGGAGGAGCAGGAGGGGGAGGAGAATGGGGAGGAGGAAGTGATCGCGGCCGCAGCGCCGGGATCAGGATCCGGATCCGCAGCCGAGCAGGGTGGCGGGCATCTCCCGCTGAAGGAGGCAGGGCGGTAGCAGCCCGAGGGTGGGAGAGGCGGCCGTTTCTCCAGCGCCAGTGCCCAGGCTGGAGGGCGGGGGCGGTTCCGTGAGCGAAGGCGTCCCCGCGGCTGTCGTCTCCCCTCCCGCCCCTCAAAGGCAGGCAGCGCGCCAGCAGCCCGACATTCTCGCTCCGAGGGCCGGTCGGGGGCTCGAGGTCTCCAGTGGGCAGCGCTGCTCCCCGGGGATCAGAGCGCGCTCCTCCGCGCCTCGGGGCGCCAGCACCCCCGGCCAAACGCTCCGGGACGGTGCGGGATAAACGACGAAAAGCCCCCCCGGAGCAGCCGGCTGCCTTCACCGTTCGGGGAGAAGCATCTCCCGTGCCCCCTTCACGCGGTCCCCGGGGGCCGAGCGCCGCGCCTGCCGTTCGGGGGCTGGTGCTGCCTGCCGGCCCCGGCGGAGCGAGCCCGGCGCCCCACGCTCATCCTCCTCCTGCGGCTGGGATGCTGCGAGCCCGCCCGGGGCCCTTTAAGGAGTATCCCCTGAGCGGACAGCGCCACCTCCTCTCCCCAGGAAATGCATTTCGAGGTTCCCACCCCAGCGAGGGGTTCGCGCCGGGCTGGGGAGGAACCTTCTCCCGTCAAAGTCTATGTTTTGTTTACCGCACCCCAAGGGGTCGGTCACGCGCTCTGCTTGTCATTCCCATTAACCCCTCCTCTTCCTCGTTCCGGGCTCTTTAAAGTGGCTCCAGCTAAAAGCATTACATCACTTCTATCCTCGACCTGGCTGCTCTAGGAGTGCAACATGGGAATTTGGAAATGGCCCAAAAGATGAGTGATTCCTGGCCACAGCCTTTCATCCTGGACTTGGAACATAGGGCACTGCAGCCTTTCGGGGAGACGACTCAAAATCCAAAGACGTGATTACACTAAAGAGGCAATAAATTAAGAACACACTGGAAACTTCCTCTAGATGCTTGTCCTGGGCGATCTGAAGCAATCGAACTCTTATGAGTGCCCTCCCCAAACCCCCTTTTTATTCAATGCAGCAAACGCCCGCTACCTATCTCTAAAGTACCGGAGGATACAAAGATAGGGGTGAAAGCCCTATTTAGCTTCCTGTGAACAGAGCACATTTGTGTGGTGATTTTTTTCCTTAATGTCCATCTTTTTGTACTTTTCTAAGGTGAAGCAGGGGAGGAAATAGCAACAGTGTGGTCTATTTCTGAAAGCCAGTATGCCCTGGAAGTAATCAGGTCCTAGTGATTAGTTCTTTTGTAAATCTCCTTGTATCACTTTTTTTTTTTGTTCAACATCATGGATGGATCATTTTTACCAACTGAATGCAAGATCTTTATTTTTTAAAAAATCCAGGCAATTGGGTTTTACTATCTTACAGCCTTATCACATGTAGAGATACTATATTTAATTATATGTGAATATTTCGCATTATCTCTGCTCTCATAGGCCCCCCTCTCATTCATTAGAATGCAAGAGTTTTGAGGTGAGAAATGACCTCAGTTTTGTCCTTCCCAGGCACTACGGTGTAGACAATAAAACCCTGGATTTGAAATCGGAAGGATCTGGGTTTGAATCTTATCTCGGAGACTTAATAGTTATTTGACCTTGAGGAAATCATTTAAACTCCTTAAGCCTCAGTTTCCCTATATGCAAAATGCCAGAAATTGGACTTGATGACTTCCCTCCTAGCTCTAAGATCCTATATTCCAAGTGTCTGGAACAGAGTAGATGTTTAATAAATGTTGATTGATTCATAAGCAATGATATTAACAGAAATTATTTCTATACCTTTTGAGAAATTTCAAAATGCATCACAGACATTTTTTTTAATCCAGCTAACAGTTTCTGCAAATTGTTTGTAGGCTTTTGCTCTTAGTTCAGAGTGTTGAGGTATGAGGGGTCCTGGGGAACCCCGAAATACAGACACATCAGGTCCTGCTCCAATGAATTTGACACAAGCCTTCTAAAAGCCAAAGAAAAGCAAAGTTTATTAAAGATTCACCATTCTGGTTTGACTCTTAAGGAGCCTAAGCATTTGCAATACTTGTATTAACAAGTGGGCTAGAGAAAATCTCAGCTAGACAGAGTCAGAGCTAGATGGAATCTGCAGGCCTTCATGGAAGCAAGATGGAACTTAAAAAATGCAGAAAGGACTGTAGGAGGGATCTGGGGGTGGTCTGGTAGTCTAGGGTGATGGGAGGAGGGGTTGTAAGGGAGGGTCTCAAGGAGAAGTCCAAGGAGGATCTCCTTGGGGCTGGGGTGACTGGTCAAGGGTTGGAAACAACTGGAGGCAATCTGGAGCTATCAGACAATGGAGGGCTTGAGTGGGAAGCAGGTGGGGCAATCCAGAGATATCAGACCATGGAAGGGCATGGCCAAGGGCAACAGATTTGAGTATGAAAGGCTAGGTTAAGTGGGGGAGATTCCCGGGAAGTTCAGGGAGGTTCCCAGAGTCTGAACCCCATCAAGAGTATGCCTAACTTAGTTCTAAAATGCCTCTAGATACCAAAACTTGCAGAAATTTGAAGCTAGTGGAAAATATCAGATTTATTAAAGTACTGGTTAACTTGTACAACATACTTTACAAAAGCCTTTGAATCAGAGCAAGCTATGAAAGGTTGTTTTGAAAACAAGACAAAGAAGAAAATCTAAATACTGAAGTGATTTCCTAAAGTGAAAACATTTCCATTGATTCTCGTGAGCTGTTAGAATAAGTTCTAGGTTTTCATTGATTGTAGGATGATGATGGGCTTTTAGTTGTGATAACTTGTAAAACATCTTGCACATTTTAAACTGCTATGTAAATGCTAGATATTACTATTTTTAAAAGGTCATTTTAATTAGGAGATCATAAAATTAGACTTGGAAATGGCTTTGGAGATTATCTAGTTCAGCTCCCTCATTTTCAAGATGAGGAAATGGACTGAGAGAGGTGATTTGGTCCAGGTCAACAGGTAAGGTAGGGAGACTCGAAATCCATTCCCCTCAGCTGCTACCTCTTTGATGAATTATTATAATCAATTACAAGGTAATTATTTCTATAACCTGGCAGTACAAATAGGAAAGGGAACATTTAGAGGAAATGATTAGAGTTTTATATAGGTTTGTGCTTGTCACAGTTTAGCTTCAGGTCACTTTCTGAAGTATTGCTTTGCATTTTAAAAAGCAGCTTCATCTACAATCTAAACCCAGAAAAAAGGCACTCAGGACAACTAATTAATCCAACCAGGGCTCTGGGAAATAGGTGAATATTTTTAGATTTAGATTCACTCTTCTTTTAAAGTCAATCAAGGATTATTTCAGGTCTTTTCAAGAGAAAAAATATCTGGGAGGAGATAGGTCTGTAAGAGTGATTGATATACCTAGTAAAACTTATCTTTGGGATAGGTTATCCAGCAAGATATTTTATTGCATGTATGTATAGGATTCACCCCCTGTCTCTATCATAGTTATGCATGAGAGTCATAAATGAATCATCCCAAAGGTAAATTATTTGGATTTTGACCGTCTTAATAAGTGGTCATGGAGTAGTGGAAACAGTATTGGGTGTGGATTTAGAAAGATTTGAATTCAAATCCTACTGTTTTGTGTTTTAAGCATAGGACCTAATCTCCTAAATCAGGGATATTCAGGTGGTGGAGGCAATTCATTTACAAATCCAAGATTCTCCCTCATTATATAATGCTTGTCATTATACAAGACTCTCTAATTCTATAGCATACAAACTTATTACAATATGGCATGGCCAATGGGGTACTTGTGCTTGGACCCCAGTCTTAGGATCATGTCTCTCCCCAGCCTAAAGACCCTATTTCTGGCAATAACTCATGAGCAGACCCAGTGAGGCAAACTATCTCTCCCTGTTGCAAGAACAAGCTGACCCTGTAGAATTTCCCTTTTATGCTCTGGACTATATTGTACTCTCCCAGCAGAACTATTATATACTGATTCCCGCAGTTACCATATACAATCCAGAGGTCAAACTATAGATGTAAACTCCCAAGGTTATCTTGTTACAGACATAGACATACAGACCCCTTAGGAGCTCTGACCCCCTCTATCCCAGGATTGTCAGTAGAGAATGCTACCTATGCCCAAAGTACAGAACTTGTATGTTCCTTTAGGAGTTGACCACTCCTTCATCCTGCCTCCCTACCTAGTTAGCATACTTGCCACACGATTCATCCTGTCTTTTCTATGTAAGCTTTTTCTATAAAATCTGGTAGGTTTTGAGTTCCCTAGAAAGAACTCTGCCCCCTATATAGATAGCATTAGAGTAAACTTTTTGCCACTTGACTGGAAGATTGCTTGAGTCCAAAAATTCTTTCCAGACAACTCTGCCCTGAACCTTGGTATTTTGGGGTCCCTGCATCCCTAAAACCACATCATGGCCACTATTTGTTGTTTGTCCTTTGTTCTCAAAAAGGACCATGACATCAGGGAGGTGATGCCCTGATGCCCTGACATGCAAGTGAATTGAAATTAAAAGAGGGATGGCTGTGCAAAGACACCACCCTCACTTTCTCCTCTGAAGCCATCTGGGTCCAGTGGCTAGGGTCAGGACAACTGGAGATGGCCCAAGATGCAGTGGGGGACCTTGGCCTTTCCAAGCTAAGGTTTTAGCAGGTCTCACTTTGACTGAGACAATGCCCATTTGGTGACTGAGGCTTAGTAAGAAGTGAGGCAGAGAATGACCACTTTACCAAATTAAAAAAAAAATCCAACTTGGGAGGGGAAGACTCTCAGGGTTCTTGCCCAGAAGAGAAACAATTGATATTTACATTCATTCTGAGCCAATCAGGTCCCAACAATAACCAAGGAGGATTTAACTTGGGACTTTACTATTGACGAATCAGTGAGAGCCAGAATGATTAGGGTTAAAAAAAAAATTTCAGAAATTAAAATAAAATTTATATTTCTTTTGGGCTGAGCACCCTCAGGTAAGGATGTGATACCCTATGTGAATTGAGGGAAGGGAGACAAAAGAAAGACTGAAAGAGACAAAGGAAGGAAGGAAAAGAAAAGAAAGAAAGCCATGTTGCTCAACTGCCCCATTCCAGTCTGATAGAACAGTAGGCAGTTCCTTTTCTTCTTACAGAAGTTGGCTACTGAATAATCAACTGAATAAATGCTCAAAGGCAGTAGTTAGACACGACACAGGGCTTTGAAGTAGGTAAAATTCTGTCTCTGGCAATCTTTTATCTTACATTCTCCCTATTTCTCCTTTTCTTCTCTTTGCTCCAGAACCTAGCTAGGGTCAGGGTAGCCAGCAGTTACCTATCTGGCTCTTTGCTACCACCCTCCACCTCAGTCTGTCCCCTCAAGTCCCAGTCAACCTCTCTCAAATTCCCTTAGGGTTTGGCTTACAGTTTAACTAATTTGATAAATTAAATGGGACTGACTTGATAATAACGTACTTAAGTAGTAGATGGAATTGTCCTGCCCCATCCCTGCCCCAAACAACTACCCAAGGTTTTATTTTAGTTAGTCAGTAATAGAGAGAAGCCACATGGGAGGAAAGTATTTCCTGTGTTTAAAGTTTAGGGGTAAAATGAGCTTTCAGGGTGAAGAGGTTTGTGGGGCATTGTAGGGAAAGTCAGGGGTGTAGCGTGGGGAGGCATTGGGACCTCTGGAATTCCAATTCCACCACCGACATTCTTTGTTTCATTTTAGAACTTTTTTCTTTCAGGCTCCTTCCATCTTTTAGCTCTCCCATGTACCTGGCTCCCCCACAAATGGTACTGTGTGCCTAGCCAGCCTCTCAAGTGCACTGCCTGCTCTCACTCTCATGATCCCCCTGACATATTGGGTCCTGGAGGTGAGGGTGAGCATACTCCTTGCTCTCCAGTTCTAGAGCAGTTCTAGGCTCTCTCTGCCTACACCACAGAGCAAACTCTTCTCCTTTGATGTTGAACCCATCAGATTTCTCACCCAATCCAGATTTTTGTATAGTTCCCTATTAGCCCCCAATTCATTCTCCCTCCTTTCTCAAGGAGGTCAGAACTTGACTTAACAATCTTCCTTCTCTCTCCAGACTCCTACTATTTATACTTGGGGACTTCACCATTCTTATTCAAACACCCTATGCTGCATATTCATTAGCCTCCTGATCTTCTATGACAGTTATACTTTCATTCCATTTCATCAATGCACAGTGATCTCTCCTTCATCTTCATGCAATCCATTTTAATGATTACAAATTCACATCATAACTTCTTCTAATTCCACTTTTTCTTATGTCTTACCTCTCCTAAATCTATCTTTTATCCTTCCCAGGACCTCCATCCTTCTGCATTTTTTCAGGCTCTCACCGCTGCTTTAACCTTACCTTTCTCCCATCCCCATCTGAACCTTATAGAGTTAACCAGTTCATCTCTTACTGTCTTTGAGCTTTACAGCCTCTGTGCCCCTATTCTGTTGATATCGATACCTTGCCAAACCCCAAACTTGGGGTGGATTACTTCCACCATCTTTCATCTCTGCACCTAATCATATCATATCTTACAGTATTGGAGAAAATCCTACCACCAACCTGAGTAGGATGGCTAACATTTTAGGCTACCTAACATCAGCTGGGACTCCCAAAGAAAATCCTTTCATTTTTTTCCCTAAATTATTTTCTGTCCCACTGAGGTTATCCCATGCTTTCTCTACATAAGCCTCCTATACCATCCCTGTCCCCTACTTTCTTAGCTGAGGATCTTACCTTATACTTTGCTGAGAAAATAGCATGTGCCATTTTCTAAATGTCAAAACCCCTTGACTCATCTTTCATTCTCTCTCCTTTTACTACTGTCTGATGAAAGAGGCTATTGTCTTTGCCAAGCCCCAACTTTCCATATATCCTTAACCCCTCCTGTCCTGTCTTCTGCAGCAGATGGATGCTGTAATCAGTCTTTTTTTCCATTCTTCTATATCTCCCTACCCATTAGCTCCTTCCCTGTTACATCCAAACACATCCCAGTTTTCTCTATCCTGATAAATCTTTCACTAGAACCTTCCATCCCTTCAAACTATCATCCCATAGTTCTTCTCTCTCTCATGGCCAAACTCCTAGAAAAAATATCTATATTTATTGCCTCAGTTTCCTTTCCTCATCCTTACTTCTAGACCCTATTAAATCTGACTTCAGACCTCGTCACTCAACTGGAGCTACTCTATTCAGTTACCAATGATCTCTTAATTGCATGTTTTCTAAATTTTCCTTTTCTAAATCTTCACATCCTTCTCAGTCTCTCTGCTATATTTGACACTGTTGACCACTGAATCTTCTTGGATTCTGTCTTCTAGATGGATTTTTGGGACACTGCTCTCTCTTGGTTTTCCTCTTACCTGTCTGATCATACTTTTATCAGTCTACATAGCGGGCTCAACATACGTATCATGCTTTTAAATACAGGGGCTCCTCAAGGTTCTGCTCTGGGGCCTTCTTATATCTTTTCTCTCCTCATGTTCTAACTGTGAGCCCATCAGCTTCCATGAAACTAATGCTTATCTATATTCAGATGACTACCCAATCTATATGCCCAGGCCTAGTTTCTTTCCTAGACTTGTCATTCATCTCCAGCTCCCTGTTACATATGTCAAAATAGATGTTCCAGAAACATCTCAAATTCAACATGCTCCAAAGTGACCTCACTATTTTTTCTCTAAAACCTTCTCTTTTCGAAATTTCCATATTTCTGACAGGGCACCATCCTCCTTGGAGTCACCCAGGCTTGTAATAGTATCATTATCCTTAACTTCTCATTTACCTCACATATCTAGTCATATGTCAAATATTATTGTTTCAATCTATAAAACATCCCTTGTATCGATCATCTTTTCTCTCTCTATTCATACAGCCAATGCCTTAGTTCAGACCCTTACTACCCTTTGCCTGGATTGTTACAATAGCCTCCTATAAGGACTTGTCTTCCTGCCATAAATTTCTCCTCTCTCTAATCTATTCTTCACACAGTTACTAAAGTGATTTACCTCATTCATAGATCTGACCCTGTTTGTCTCCTACTCCATAAATTGTATTGGTTCCCTATTGCCTCTAGGATCAATACATACTTGCTGTTTGACTTTTAAAGTTCTTCACAACCTGACTTCGATCTACCATTCCTACTCCATTATATGTTATTGCCCCTTCTGGTATTCTCTGGTCTAGCCAGAGCAGTGTTCTTGGTAATGTTCCCACATTGCACTCTACCACTTGTCTCTATAGCTTTGCATTGGCTGTCCCACACTTCTGAAATGCACTTCCTTCTCACTTCTACCTTTGCTTCCTAATTGTGCTCAAGAAACTTTTATTTGAAATCTTTCCTGAATAAGCATTAAGTGCCCTTGTGGGCCTCCCTAGAGAAGCATGTTAAATTTTGTATACGGTGCACTTATTTATTTAGCTATGTCTCTCCAATAGAATGTAATCTCTTTGAGAGCAGGGATTGTTATATTTTTGTCTTCATATTCCTCAAAACCTGGTCTTAATAATTGTTCCTTGACTGATTTGTTTGTAGTGGAATAGTTTTAGAAGAATGTTTTCTCTTAAAGAGTTATGTCAATACTCCTTTTCACCACAGGCAAGTTTCTTAATTCTACTGAGCTCCAATTTCATCATCTATAAAATGAGAACAAAGATCTTTGCCATCCTTACATTCTAGGGATGTTGTGAAAGAGGAATAAAGACTGAACCTGTGATTTCTGTGGTAGAGGTTTGCCCAGGCAGGTTAGCACTTTCTATGCAACTGAGGCTCTCAGAGAGTCACTTAGAGCAATGGGAGCTTGTGCCTTGCCTACCATCACCCTAATGTTAGGTAACAGAAGCAATACAGCCCAACTCTTTCTGTCCTTGATGACAGTTTTCTATGGACTCCCCAGACCTCTTGTGTGAGGCAAGCTCCTGCTCTGCAAACCTTAACACCCTATGTGAACTTTGTGTGAGTCCTTAGAATACTCAGTCACTCTAGGAGCACAGAGATGTTGAATTGAGCCAATGATAGAATCACTGACATTTGTCTACTGAGGAAAGTATCTGATTGGATGGATTATTCCACCCCTCTGATAATTGGAAGCAGCTAAATGTTCCTCACTAGCCCTGTGGCTCAAATATTTAAAACATTGTAGACATTTGTAGAGTATAGCAAAGGAGGCAGAAGTGTCCTCCACTTCAGGATTTCTTTTTCCCATCATGCCACATCTGCAGTCAGTGACAAAAGTTGATTTTTTTCTTTACAAAAATGGCTATCAAAGAGCTTGATGTAAATGACAACATGAGCATATGGAAATCTGCTGCCTTAATGGAGGGCTCAGGCACTGTAGCTTTGGCTCCCATTGGCTATTTAGGCCATAGGTTAGTTTGGAGCCCTGGAGTTTTAATGATCTTTGTTTTAGGTTTGTATTGTCCTCCAGTTAAATCTTGTTCTAATGCATCATAATGTCTTGAAGGTGACTTTGGGTTTAGGAGGCATAGTTTAAGTTCTGTGGATCCTATCAAAGTGTAAAGACAACCAAAGCCTTTGGGGTGGATGACCAAAGATTTAACTAGAATAGGACAAATGACTCATTGTCCCACAGTGTTGATATCTATGAAGTCATGATTCCCGGTCAGAAAAAGGTAAGGTGCATTTCCCTTCCTTGGTGACCTGCCATCCTTGCTCTCCTTTAGAAGTATGGCCCCCTGACATTAGCTACCAAATCTTGTCACCATGGTGTCCCTTTCCCTGGCACACCTTTCTCTGCAAGTCCCAAAGGGACAAGGGCTGAGACTCTTTGGTAGGTCCTTTTCTGAACACAACTGTACCTAGAGTCATGTTCTCTTCATGACCTCAAGGATTGTGGCATGCCAATACTATTCATGGAGTTTTCTTGGTAAAGACACTGGAATGGTTTGGCATTTCCTTCTTCAGGGGACTAAGGTAAACAGAAGTCACACAGCTAGTAAATATCTGAGGCCAGATTTGAACTCAGATCTTTCTGATTCCAGGCCCTCTGAGTCATCTAACTGCCTACATACCCTTAGTAGGAACCCCTAACTGAATGTGCACCAGCCTGTGTGTCTGTCTGTCATTTGAGAGGCAGTCAAGTTATATCAGGAATGATGTAACTTAACATGAGAAGGTTGACCACCATCTATTTAATATTTTAGGAATGTGAGTTCGGGAATATTTTTTACTAAGCTGTGTTGGTAAAGAGAGAGTGGGGAAAGGGAATCACAATCCATATCAATGGTTGGAGACCTACACTAATAGTATCATCAGATCCTTGAAGTATTAAAGAATAACTATTGTTAAAAAGACTGGTTAAAAAATCAAAAATATGTCCATGAACTTTTAGGCATAAGATTGTTGAAGCTGAGAAATATGAGGAAGTACATTAAGAAATCTTTTTTAATACAACTGAAAATATTAAGAAATCATATTTTCTTTAATCTAAAACTCCAGAATTTTCCCTTTAGGAAAATATGTGTAAAAAGTTCAGGACAAAGACTATGGGAACAGAGATTGGAGATGGTAAACAGCTTTTTAAGAAGAGCATATTTGATCTACTGAAGATCACTGTCTTTCCCATATCCTAAAGTGTTGGATGATATGACCCACCTAGAGACAGTGCCTTCATCAAGCAATCAATTAACAAATATTTATTAAGCACCCTCTATATGCCAAGCACTGTTCTAGGCACTGGGGATATAAAAAGAGGCAAAAGATAATACCTGCCCTCAAAGACCTTACAGTCTAAGGGAGAGACAACATGTAAACAAACATACACAAAGCAAGCATTATATGGGATAAGTAGGAAGCAGTTCATAGAGGGAAGGCACTGGAATTAAGAGGGGTTGGGAAAAGCTTCCTATGGATGAGATTTTAGTTGGGAACTTAAAGGAATACAGCAAGGTCAGTGGTTGGAGTAGAGAAGGAAAGCTTTCCAGGTATGGGAGACAGCCAGAGAGAATGCCTGGAGCCGAGAAATGACACTTGTCTTGGTGTGATAGCCAGGAGGCCAGTGTTGTTGGAAAGGTAATAGGGAGCTAGGTTATTAAAGGTTTTGAATGCCAAATAGAGAATTTTGTATTTGCTTCTGGAGTCAATAGAGAGTCATTGAACTTTACAGAGTAGGAAGGTGACATGATCCAATCCGCACTTTAGGAAGATAACTTTGCTGGCTGAATAGAGGACGGACTGGAGTGGGGAGAGACTTGAGGCAGGCAGACTCACAAGCAGCTATTGTAATAATCAAGATGTGAGGTGATGAAGGAATGTACCAGAACAGTGGCAGAGTCAGAGAAGAGAAGGGGACATATTCAAGAAATATTGCAAAAAAGTGAAATCCTCAGGCCTTGGCAACCACTTAGATATAGAAAGTGAGAGATAGTGAGGAATCCAAGATGGTTGCAGGTTGTAAGCCTAAGGAACTGGGAGTATACTATTGCCCTCTATAGTAATCAGAAGGTAGGAAGAGAAGAGCTTAGAGAGAAAGATAATGAGTTCTTTTTTGGATATATTGAATTTCAGATATCTATTGGACATTCAGTTTGAGATATCTGACAGGCAGTTAGAGATTGGAGGTCAGCAGAGATATTGGGACAGGAAAGGTAGATTTGAGAAGCATTAACTTAGAGACAATAATTAAATTCATGGGAGATGATGAGATCATCAAGTTAAATAGGAGAGAGAAAAGAGAAGAGATCCCAGGACAGAACCCTGAGGGACATCTGTGGTTAGAGGGAGTGATCTGGAGGAGGATTCAGAAAAGGAGAGAGAAAGAGCAGTCAGATAGATCAGAGGAAAACTAGGAGAGCAGTGTCTGAAAACTTAGAAGAGAGTTTCAGAGAGGAGAATGAGGGTTGAGAAAAAAGTCATCGGATTTAGCAACTCAGAGATCATTAGTAACTTTGGAGGGAAGGGTTTTGGTGGAATGATAAGGTCTGAAGTCAGATTGCAAAGGGTTAAGAAAAGAGTGAGAGAAGAGAAAGTGGTGGCACCTATTCTAAGCAGCGTTTTCTAGTAGTTTAAGTACAAAGGGAAGAAGAAATTTAGAATGATAGTTATCAGAAGGGAAGGATTAAGTGAGAGCCTTTTCAGGATAGGGGAAAGATAGACGTGTTAGTTAGCAGGAGAAAATGAGCCAGTAGAGAGGGAGAGATTTAAAATACATAAAAGAGTGGGAATGACTGAATGGGAAATCTGTTGGAGGAGATGGAACAAGTATAGAGGTGTTAGCCTTGATAAGGAGTAAGGCCACTTCATTATATGAGATAGGGGTGAAGGAGGAGAGTGATAGAAGTATCTGAGTAATAATAAATGAGGAAGAGGGGAGAAAGAATTGATATCAATGGGGAGATGGGGCTGGGGAAGAAAAATTCAAATTGTTCTATTAGATGGGAGAGAATATTAACTCTTAATTATATTCTGCCAGTCAGTCAATAAACATTTATTAAGTGCTTACTAAGTGCCAGACACTGAGTTAAATGGTGGACACTCAAAGAAAGGCAAAAAACAGTCCCTGCCCTTAGGAGCTCATGATCTATTTTTTCTAATTACAATTTTATTTTTCAACATTCATCTTTTAAATCATATTTTGAGTCCCAAATTTTTCTCCTTCTCTTCTCCCTCCCCAAGACAGCAAGCACTCTGATATAGGTTATATATATGCAATCAAGTTAAACTTATTTTTGCATCAGTCATATTGTAAAAGAAGAAACAGAACAAAAGGAAAAACCATGGAAGGGGATGGAAGATGACGGAGTAACAGCCAGGACTTGCTAGTGCTATCCCCACAAATCCAGCCTAATACTTGTAAAAAATGACTCTAAACAAATTGTGGAGCTGCAGACAGAATGACACAATGACAGAATGAAGTAAATTTCCAGCCCATGATAGCTTGAAATGTTGCTGGGAAGTATCTGTTGTGCTGTGCTCCAAGAGCTCAGTGCAGTGTGGGCCGTGTCTGCACAGATGGGAACTGAGCAGGCCTTGGGAGGCTGAATCTTGGACACTTGTGACGGTTTCCAGACTTCATGACAAATTGGAAGGTCAGTGAAAAAAATCTGTGGGAGTAGAGTGCTCTGGCCCAAACCCCAGGGCTGCAGATGGGGTGGAGGAATGCACTAAAGAGGTCTGCAGCAGCGACAGCAGCAGCAGGGGCAGCAGCAGCAGCCACTGTTTCTGGAGTTCTAGGTGCATAGATTGTGGGGGGATTGAGCGGTTGACAGTACACCCCCAATCCAACTGGAAGCAGAAAAGGAGCTTGAGAAAGAGCTAAAAAGTCAAGTAAATAGTTGGGAAAATGAGTAAAAACTGGAAAAAGAATCAGACTATAGAATCTTACTTTGGTGACAAGGAAGAAAAAGTATACAAACAGAAGACAGCAAAGTCAAAGTTCCTCCATCCAAATCCTCCAAGAAAAATATGAATTTGTCTCAGTCTGTGGTAGAACTCTAAAACGATTTTGAAAAATCAAGTAAGAGAAGTAAAGGAAAAATTGGGAAGAGAGAGTGATGCAAGAAAATCATGAAAAAAGAGTCACCTCCTTGCTAAAAGAGACTCAAAAAATGCAGAAGAAAATAACACTTTAAAAAACAGACTAACCTAAATGACAAAAGAGATCCAAAAAGTCAATGAGGAAAATAACTTAAAAAGCAGAATTGGTCAGATGGAAAAGGAGGTCCAAAAGCTCTCTGAAAAAAGTAACTACTTAAAGACTAGAATGGAGCAGATGGAAGCTAATGACTTCATGAAAAAATCAAGAAATTATAAAACAAAGCCAAAAGAATAAAAAAATAGCAGACAACATGACATATTTCTTTGGAAAAACAACTGACCTGGAAAATAGATCCAGGAGAGACAATTTCAAAATTATGGGACTACCTGAAAGCAATGATCAAAAAAAAAGAGCCTATGCATCATCTTTCATGAAATTATTAAGAAAAACTGCCCTGATATTCTGGAACCAGAGGGTTCACCCATCACCTCATGAAAGAGATCCCAAAAGAAAAACTCCTAGGAAAATTGTAGTCAAATTCCAGAGTTCCCAGGTCAAGGAAAAAATATTGCAATCAGCCAGAAAGAGACAATTCAAGTATTGTGTAAACACAATCAGAATAACATAAGATCTAGCAACTTCTGCATTAAGGGATCAAAGGGCTTGGAATATGATATTCCAGAAATCAGAGGAACTAAGATTAAAATTAAGAATCACCTACCCAGCAAAACTGAGTATAATAATTCGGGGAAAAAATGTTTATTCAATGAAATAGAGGACTTTCAAGCATTCTTGATGAAAAGACCAGAGCTGAATAGAAAATTTGACTTTCAAACACAAGAATCAAGAGAAGCATGAAAAGGTAAACAGAAAAGAGAAATCATAAGGGACTTACTAAAGTTGAACTGTTTATATTCCTACATGGAAAGATAATATTTGTAACTCTTAAAACTTTTCTCAGTATTTGGGTAGTTCAAGGGATTACACACACACACACACACACACACACACACACACACACACACGCACACGCACAGACATATACACAGAGGGCACAGAGTGAGTTGAATAGGAAGGGATGATATCTAAAAACATCAAATTAAGGGGTGAGAGAGGAATATATTGGGAAAAGAAAGGGAAAAATGGAATGAGGCAAATTATCTCTCATAAAAGAGGCAAGAAAAAGTTTTTTCAATGGAGGGGGAAAAGGCGAGGTAAGAGGGAAAAAGTGAAGCTTACTCCCATCACCTTTGGCCTAAGGAGGGAATAACATGCACACTCAATTTGGTATGAAAATCTATCTTACACTACAGGAAAGTAGGGGAGAAGGGGATAAGTGGTGTGATGATAGAAGGGAATGCAAAGGAGAGGAGAGAAGTAAACACTGGGGAAGGATGAGATCAAAAGAAAGAATAGAATAAGTGGAGGGCAGGATAGGATGGAGGGAAATACAGTTAGTCTTTCACAATATGACCGTTATGGAAGTGTTTTGCATAACTATACATGTATAACCTATATTGAATTGCTTGCCTTCTCAGAGAGGATGGGTGGGGAGGGAGAGTAGTTAGAGCTCAAAGTTTTAAAAATGAATGTTAAAAATTGTTTTTACATGCAACTGGAAAATAAAACATACAGGCAATGGGGTATAGAAATTTATCTTGCCCTATAAGAAAATAGAGGGAAAGGGGATAAGAAAAAGGAGGAGTATGATAGAAGGGAGAGCAGATTGGGGGAAATGGTAATCAAAATACAGGCTGTCTTGGGGTGGGTGGAGAGGAGAGATGGGGAGAAAATATGAAACTCAAAATCTTATGAAAGTGAATATTGAAAACTAAAAATAAATTGATTAATTAAAAAAAAGAAAATCAAGGGGATGCCCATCAACTGGGGAATAACTGAACAAGTTGTTGTATATGAGCATGATAGAATATGACTGTGTTATAAGAAGTGATGAGGGGAGTGGTTTTGGAAAAATCTGGAAAGACTTATATGAGCTCATGCAAAGTGAAGTGAGAACCAGAACAGTGCACACAAAAACAGCAATATTGTACAGTCAATTGTGAATGACTTAGCTATTCTCAGCAATACAATGATCCAAGATAATTCCAAAGCACCCATGATAGAAAATGTTATCCACCTCCAGAGAGAGAACTAATAAACTCAGAGTACAGATTGGAAAAAAAAAGGAAAAAAAAGACATGAAGAAAAGCAAAACAAAAAGTGAAAATAGCATACATCAGCCTGCATTCAAACTCCATGTTTCTTTGGATGTGGATAGCATTTTCCATTATGAGTATTTGGAATTGCCTTGGATCATTGTAGTACTGAGAAGAGCTAAGTCTATCATAGTTGATCATCTCACAAAGTGGTAATTACTGTGTACAGTGTTCTCCTGGTTCTGCTCATTTCACTTAAGCATAAGTTCAAGTAAGTCTTTCCAGGTATTTCTGAAATCTACCTGCCCATCATTTCTTATAGCACAATAGTATTCCATTACATTCATATACCACAACTTGTTCAGTGGGAGCTCACAGTCTAGAGAATGAAGACAACCCAAGAAAGAAAGTGCAAAGATGGGGAAGAAAGAGAGTACATGCCTGGGGGTCATGAGGTAGCTCTACAGCCAGAAGGGAAATGATGATATGGTTACCTTATAGGTCTTTAGGATCTGAAGGGAGCTCTCTGATGAATGTTCACCCTCCACCCCCTCCCAGGGGGAAGGAGTACTGAGGAGGGATTGGTTCCAAAGTTGCCAGAACTGACAAAAAGATGAGTTTCTGGAGACAGTGATGAAACCTAGGAGAGAAGCCAGCTGGGAAATGGTGTCACCATATTATCACCTAGTAGTAGGTTCATAGATTTAGAGCTGAAATGGGTATTAGAGGCCATTTTTATCTACCTCCTTTATTTTATAGTAGAAGAACAGATACACAGAAGGGTAAAATGACTTGCCCAGGGTCGTTAGAGGCAGCTAGTTAGTGCTGAGCACTGAGCCTGTAGTCAGGAGGATCTGAATCCAAATACAGATTCAGGTACTTAATAGCTGTGTGACCCTGAGCAAGTCACTTAACCTCTACTTACCTCAGTTTCCTCATCTGTAAAATGGAGATAATGATACCACTTGCCTCCCAGGGTTGTTGTGAAGATAAATTGGAACAGTGCCTAGCAAACAGCAAGAAGGCCTGATGTTTAGAAGGTCCTGTATAAATGCTTCTATTAGTATTGCTATTATCTCAGATCTTCTTAGCTCCAAGTCCCATGTTCCACCCACTGTGTGATACTGCCTCCAGAAAACTAAAAACATTTTCTAGAGTTTTCTGTGCACAGAATATATATGGTTTAGTGGTTCTAGGCAGGATTAATGATTGTGGAAAGGAATAGATTTAGAAATTTAGAGCTGGGAAGTTTCTCAGGTCTTATCTAGTCCAGGAGTGAGGAAGCCCCAGTCTCGAAGTCAGATGTGATCCTCAAGGGGATTTGTTCTGTGAAGTTTAGATTTAGTCAAAGGGCTGCACTTGAGGACCTAGAAGACCACATGTGACTTCAAAGCCTCAGGTTACCCACCCCTGATTCTTTCCAACTTCTTTATTTTAAAAATGAGGAGAAGTCCACAGAGGTTAAGTGCCTTACCCAAGGTCACTTAGGTGGTGAGCAGAGCTTAGAACTTGAACCTAGGTCCCCTGACTCAGTCTCTTGCTCTGTTCACTACAAATACAAAATGAGAAGATTTTGACTGTTTGAGTAGAAGGACTTGAGATATTAAAAGATGAATGAAAAAAAACCCTACAGTTAACAGAACATGAATAAAAATGTAAAGGTTAAATCTCTTTATTTTAAAATTATAGACAACAGAAATGAGCTGCCAGCCTCTATTACCTAACAGAACTGAGGAAAAGATTAAAAAAAAAAAGGGAGCCCAATTTTTTCTTTTTACAGCCTTTAGCTTTCCTCTAGACTTTTATCTGCTGAAGTTGTCATCCTATAAGAAAAAAAGGTATTGCTTTCTGAAGACATCTATATTATTCCATCCACCGAAACGCTGATGTTCTTATCACAACATTCTCCCCAATAAGTACTTTTCTGCAATTTAAAGTCATCAGATAGATAAAATAATAGACTCTTATAGAGCAAATGAATGAGCGCGATCACGCTGATTTTATTCTAGTGATTTTATTCTAGTGGAAATTGCCATTTTTCCCCCCAGCAACACTCTTGGCCTGAATCTCTACCTATGTATTATTTGATTGCTCCGTATACCAGAGACACACAAAAAGCCAACATTTATTGCTCTCCCTGAATGAAAAGTTGTCATTTCAAAATCATATCCTTTCCCCTCCCTCACAACTTTATACACAACTCCCTGAGACATGGGGAGGGGGTGATCAATATTGGCAGAGGAAGTTCTCTTATACAATGAAACAATATATCCAGTCCTATCCTCTACTTAATAACAGGAAATCACAGAATTTAGCACCAGTAGAGAACTTAGAAGCTGATTTCCTTATTTTTTAGATATGGAAACTGAGACCCAGAGAAGGGAAATGATTTGCCAAAAGTTAAACTGGGAGAGACCATCAAAGTCAGGATTTAAACCCAAATCCAATGCCCTTTCTATTGGACCAAAGTCAATTTTCTTAGATCTATTTTCTACAAGCGTATGTAATCATATAAGAGGGAACTTGGAAGCTGACATCAGACTGAACCAACAAAAGAGCCAGAATTCACTAAAGTTATCAATGAAGGACCATGACACATTTTTTTCTTCCTCTTCAAATTTCACACGTAAATTTGTTGCATGTCACTAGCTACTGCCAGATTCAACATGGCTATTTTGGAATGAGAACTATTCAACACATGTCCTGAATTCCCACCCAATATGTTTTCCTTTTTCTAGCCATGCCACATGTAAAGCCAATAGTGAAGCATTTAATCAAAACAGAAAATAACATTAAAAAAAACAGAACTCAAATGGTAAAACACTCTCTGTGCCCATACGCAAAGGGATACAAGATTTCCTATGCCTCTGGGAAAGTTCCAATCTGCTACCCCTTCAATTCTTTGAACTCCCCTTAATAGCAAGTGGGCATAGTAGCTCACAATCTGATTTTCTTCTTGGAATCTTTCCAAGAATTCCCCAAAGCAGATTAGAGATTAGTTTAAAGGTCAGCCTTGGTTCTACAGTCATTGTCACCCAGAAGGGATGCTGGGTTCAAGATGCAAACCCTGCTATCTCATGTATTTGTTTTCTCATTCTTTACCCTGACCACAATTCTGTGTCTTATCATAATTATATATTATTTTCCCCTCCCTCAGCAAAGCATGACTTTAAAACAATTAATTTGTTTTCAGTTTTCAACAATCATTTCCATAAGTTTTAAATTTTCTCCCCCTCCCTATCCCGACTCAGCATGCAATTTTATATGGATTCTATTCCTATTTAGAGACATTTTGACATTAGTCATGTTGCATAGAAGAATTAAAACAAATGGGAGAAGCCATGAGAAAAACCAAACCAAACCAAAATATAACACAAGAGAAAATATTCTGCTTCATTCTGTGATCCAGTTCCATAGTTCTTTCTCTGGCTGTGGGTGACATTTTGCCTCAAGAGTCCTTTGGGAATGTTTTAGGTCCTTGCATTGCTGTGAAGGGCTAAGTCTATCAGAAACAGTCCTCACACACTGTGGCTGTTACTATGTATAATGCTCTCCTGGGTCTGCTCCTTTCACTCAGCATCAGTTCATATAAGTCTTTCCAGGTTTTTCTGAAGTCCTCCTGTTCATCATTTTTTATAGCACAATAGTATTCCATTACATTTATATACCACAACTTGTTCAGCCATTTCCCAATTGATGGGTATTCCCTCTATTTCCAGTTCTTGACCTCCACAAAAAGAGCTGCTATAAATATTTTTGTACATGTGGGACCTTTTCACATTTTTACAATCTCTTTAGGATACAGCCCTAGAAGCAATATTACCGGGTCAGAGTATGCACAGTTTTATAGCCCTTTGGGCATAGTTCCAAACTGCCCTCCAGAATGGTTGGATCAGCTCACAGCTCCACCAACAATGAATTAGTGTTCCAACTCTCCCACATCTTCTCTGACATTTATCATCTTCCTGTTTTGTCATGTTTGCCAATCTGATAGGTGTGATGTGGTACCTCAGAATTGTTTTGATTTGCATCTCTCTAATCAGTAGTGATTTAGAGTATTTTTTGATATGACTATAGATAGCTTTAATTTCTTCCTCTGAAAACTCCTGTTCATATCCTTTGACCATTTGTCAATTGGGGATGAAACCCTTTGCTTTATAAAATTCATCTACCAATCAGAGTTCTCATCTGATGATGTCATCATACTGCTGGTTCAGTCTGGTGCCGGATATACTCTTAGCCCTAAACAATTGAAAGAAATTAAATTCTAAGGACATAACCCAGCATATTGTTTTGAAAAAATTTTCACCATTGCTAGTTGGTTACAATCCTTTCGTGTATAATCTCATGTCATTTGAAAGATATAGTATTATTTAAAAATCACAGCATCCATTAAATTTGTCATTGCCATTTTCTTTTTCCATTCATCTTTGATTCAATGACACAAATTAATCTCTGATGAGATATTTTCTCTTCTCTGGTAAACTTAATTCTATAAATACCTATTAAATACCTACTATGTACAAAGCACTATTCTTTCTGCTGGGGATACAACAGACAAAATGAAACAATCCCTGCTCTCAAGGGTTTAAGGCAGGGTTACTATTGCTCATCTTTTGTTTTAGAAGGGGGTTAATGAAATCATGGGGTGATGTCTTGACATGCACATGAATCGCATTTGAGTGAGACTGAGTTGCCAATGTGAGATTGATGACATTTTGCAACTCTGCCTCACTCTCTTCTCCAGAGTCATCACAGTCCAATGTCAGGGCAAAAGTTAAGACCGACCCAGGGATGCAATGGATGACCTTGTCATTTTCAGTGTCTGACCAAGCTCTTAGCACTCCACAGTGTCTGGTTCAGCTGTGTTCTTGGCCACTGGAACAACCTGTTCTAATCTACCCACTCTCCCTAAAAAGTCTTCATATGCTTGGGGTAGACACCCTCCAAACTTACCTACAGGTTTGATGCTTGTCAGTTACTCTCAAACTGGTTTAGCACATCTGCCAAGACAATTTTATTGGGGTGTGGCCACTGCATGTGCTACAGCTTCTTGGAGCCACAGGTGAGAGTTGGGTGACAGGTGGACACTAAAGTTGGATGAGTATTCTTGAAAAGGGCTCAGCAAGCCCTTGTACCAAACAGAAGCAAAGTTAACATGTAGCTTGCAGGGATGCCTATTCATGGAAATGTTTCTATTCAAATTCATTCTATTCAAATTCTATTCAAATGTTTCTATTTGAGCATAATACCACTGGTCTAGGAATATTTAGGGAGAAAGAATGCACTTATATCAGAAGAAAAATGGCAGTTGGTCAGCTTGCCTCCACAAAGCAGGCCAAGTGAGATCTACATCCTCAGGCTTCAAGCCAAGTTTACATGTACAACTAAATCACTACTATTTCTTCACCATAAGCTGAAAAAAAATTTTTTTTAACTGAGCAAGATAGCCAGCTCTGTTTGAAGAGCAAATGAAATAATCACAGGTAGTTGTGAAGGAAGGAAATAATTCCTTCTTACCCCTTTAATAAAATTTGCAAAGCTTAAGACAGGAATTTCAACATTTTCACTGATGTGTACAGTGTAGGCAGTTGATAGCTGTTTTCTACATTTTTCACTTCTTCTTTAATGCAAATTAAGATGAACTTCAAAAAAGGTGAGTTAATGCCACAGTTTCTGGGTACAGTGCCAATTATTTAGAGCAGTCACATTTGAAAGGAAAGAGATCACGTGGAAATATATAACTGAAGAGTAGACCTGTTTGGTTATATAATCAAATAACTCCTGTGGGGAAGTCAGGGTCCTAAAATTGAAACCAAGATAAGAGGTTTTGTAAAGCAAAGGGATAAGTGGTTCAAGAAGGGGTTTCTAGGCAGGAGCCATTATTTATTTAATTTTCATATCTTGCCTGGCTTCTTCTAACCATATGTGTATGTATGTATGTGTGTGTGCGTACTTCCGTGTGTATACATAAATATAAAATATACATAAATGTAGATAGATAGATATTATTAGACAGGGTTTTTTTAAAATCTGAGTTAGGCTTAGATGCGCACTGCAATCTATTCTAACAGATTCTGTGATCTGTGAGTTCTAGAGAGTGACTTCTTTCTACATGTTTATAATTCAGCAAATGAGATTTAGGACCCATCTTCTCCTTTCCCAGCACAACCTGTTCCCTTTCAGGGTGCAGCTGCTCATGGCTACTTGTCCATACATGAAAAGGCACATAAATAAGAAGGGAAGGGAATTTAGACCTTTGGGGGAAAGTCTGATGACTGAATCCATATCCTCCATTACTTATGGATCCAAATGGAAGGGAGGACATTTTGCCTAGGATCGAAGAACTGGACATTTTTGCTCTCTGTCAGATAAGTACTAGGAGTCTGTTCTGTTTTCTCTGGTTCTAAGGTATTGGAGACTTCTTAGAATATGAGCAGATTGAGTAGAAATTAACACTACTCATTTCCGAAAGAGTTAAGAGAATCACTGAATCCAGAGCATTAAGGGACCCCAGGGGCTCCCTGGTTCAACTGTTCCACTCCCATTTTACAGATGAGGAAATGGAAACCAGAGGAGGTTAAGGCACCTACCCAAGTCATACAGGTCAAGAAGGATTTGATCCCAGGTTGTCTGCCTCCTGAGCTAGTGCTCTTTGCCCTATTCTAAGTTACATTCTTGATTCGTCTACCTTAGGTTAACTCCTTTCCCTACTGTTCCCCACACACAGCATTCTATCTCCATGTCTTTGTACTCGATGTCTCTAATGTCAGAAAACATCAGTTTCTTACCTCTACTTAGAATCCTTAGACTCCTTCAAGATTTGATTCAAGTGCCACCTTCTACACAAAGCATTTCCTTGTCTCTCCCTGCCCCCTCTCAGCTACTAGGACCCTCCTCACCAAAATCATCTTTTATTTGATCTCTACCTATCAATATGCACATGGTGTCTTCTCCCATGGAATGTATCGTTGGGATCTACAATAGTACGTGACACATAGCTGGAGCAAAGTATATGCTTGTTAATTGGTTAATGAGTAGTTGGTTTAATGAGTAGTTCCCATCCTGTGTCCCAGGATGATGGAGCCAGTTGTCAGAGATGGTGCCTGGCGAAACCTTGTGCAGATTTACATAGCTTGTCTGGGGATGTAAATACCTCTGCCAAGAAAGTCCATGAAGAGCCCAGCACTCCAGATGGCACCATATAATGCAGTCAGCAGCACTCACTGTCTGCTTTTGAAAAGTGCTGAGCAAGAAAATTCACCTCTTTGGGGATGGAAATGATTTCCTTCTGTAAAGCAATAGTTGGACAGCAAGTTATTTGGAGATTTGAAAATGCTCTATAAATACAAACCAATGGGAGAAGGATATAACTGTTTTGCTAATTCCTTCAGAGATAAGGCTGAGTGCTTTCAGCACGCCCGTGAAATGTACACAGGGGAGGACAGAGGGCTGATGAGGCTGAGCTATGACCCAGAGTCATATAGATGAGTCAGCAGAAGAAGCTGGAGGACTCCCCATGAGTGTTGCTGTTTGGGTTAGGAAAAATGTTACTATAAAATGACTTTTCCATTTGCATGCAAATGAAATTTACTTAATTGGTTTGTTGCAATTAGCCCTGAGATTAAAATCAGTCACTGGGGTTTAAAGTCACCCCAGGAAATAAGAACCTGCATTTTCTCATGGCTCTGACATCCCTGAACCATTGCTAGTTCATAATTGAATCACAGAAGAGGACAGCATGCAATTTGTTTTATCACTCGTTTTAGGCTTGGCTCTGGAGGATCTTGGATCCCCAAGTTGACTAGATTCAGCTCTCCTCCTCTTCCTCCTCCTCCTCAGAAATCACTGAGAATATAGCCAATGGCCAAGGAATTTATATGGATGCTATTGTGTAGTGGCCTACCCAGTGCAACATTGCACAATAATGCCCATCTTGAATTGACTCAAGTACAGCATTTTCCCCTGGCTGTCCTTATGACTGGAAAATCTGAAATAGAAAGAGAAGTCACATCCCTACATGTGCCAGTGTGTGTGTTTGTCCTTTGTTGCCAAAAAGACCATGCCATCAGAGAAATGATGACATCACTTGCATTTGACTTTGTTTTGCGTGAGAAAGGGCTGTGCAGGTCACCAAACTCACTTCTCCTCCAGAACCATCTGAATCCAGTGAGCAGATATTCATCAGGATGACTAGAGATGACCCAGGATGAGGCAGTTGGGGTTAAGTGACTTGCCCAAGGTCACACAGCTAGTGAGTGTCAAGTGTCTGAGATGAGATTTGAACTCAGGTCATCCTGACTCCTGCACTGGTGCTCTATCTACTGTACCATCCAACTGCCCCAACATGTGCCAATATCCCCTCCCAGGAGGATCAAATTGTCTTGTTTTAAAACAAGAAGACTGCTACCACAATGTTTTCCAGCAGAAACAGTGCTAGATCTAGAACGGGGCTCAGATCTCAGCTCCAATACTTGCTACTTATGTGATCTTGGGCAAGAAACTTCATTTCTTCCTTAACCTCTCCTGGTTTCAGTTTTCTCATCTCTGATAGGAGAGGATTGAAACAGATGTCACTGAGGCCCTTTTAAGGTCTCAGCCTGACACATAGGTGGAAGAGTCCATAAGGAAGTGATCTGAGTTGAAATCCTGCCTCAGACAATTGCTAGCTGTGTGATACTGGATAAGTCTTCTGATCTCTGTCCTCAGTTTCTTGATCTGTAAAATTGGAATAATAATAGTACCTACCTCACAGGGTAGGTATGAAAATCAAATGAGATAATTTATGTAAAACTCTTTGCAAAGTCTAGTTGTACTATATAAATATGTTTCTATGACTATATAAACTGTATATTTGCATTACATGAACCTATCACTATATTATTTATTATCCTGCATTCCTATTGTGGGTTAGGCAACAGGGAGTTTACTAAGGTTCAATCAGACCCTCAAGCCCCTTTTTGAATGTATTTATTCTTTGCTTTATAAGCTCTCTTGCAGTGAGTCCACAAGCCTAAAGTTTATAATCACTACTTCAAGGCTTTGGGAAGATGGCAGCTGTTTAGGCAAAAAATGGACAGATGGATGGGAAAGCTAAAGAGACCCTCTGTGACATCTCTGAATTCCCAGGGGAAAGGTGGCGGTGGCTGTGATGACTTCTAGCTGCATTACAGCATTAGCTCTTAACAGGTGGAAGAGACTACCAGTGAAAAGCAGGTTTGCCCCTGAATAAGAAGTATTTTTCTGGCATTTTCAACAGGTGTCAATTTCCCCAAAGGAACTAGAAATCCAAATAGTAGACTCTAAGATGGAGACCATCCCCCAGGATGTGATCACTAGACATCTAGTCCTAGAATCTAGGGTACCACCTGTTCATAAAGCACATTCTTTGTCCCTGGAGAATGAGTAATGTAATCTAACCCCACTCTTTCAGAAGGCTGTTGTCCCTGGACAGCAACATAGTTCAAGAGAAGAAAAGTAAGTCGTCTGATCTGCCGAGCAAATGTGAGCACAGATGAGGCAGGTGATACCTGGTGTGTGTCTACAGAGATTGCTAATGTTACCTATGGTTCCTGACATCCAATTCAATTCAACAAATATTTATTTAGCACTTACTTTGCATAAGATACTATACTAAGCATTGCATCCACAGCAAGCTATATATTTTTTTTTTATTACAAGAGTGTTTCCAGATCTGTAACTAGTAACATTTGTGCTGGTAAAATTAAATGCAGATATCTGCATTAATTGTATCAGAGCTAAATGTCATGTAGAGCAGCACCCTTAGTTGAATGGGGGAGGGGAAGGTAAAGATCCTGGAATATTGTTATAATGTTACTGATGAGACCTAACAAAGCAAGTCTTAGTTCACCATCTTATAGCTTCCTATTTTGATGAATTATTTTTTGCTAACTACATTCTAAGCTTTGTTGTTTCTACATTGCTTAAGAATTGTGAGTGCTTTCTCATTTTATCAACTCAGTAGCCTCTAAATTCTGGGCCCTTTTTCTTTGACATCCTGAACATGGCCCCAGATACCCTGCCCTAGTTATAAGTCAGGGTGTATCTTTGTAAAATCTATGTGAAATTAAGGTATCATCATTCACTTTACAAAAGGATCTAATTTTGAAAAGCATTCCCAGTAAAAGTCCATTAAAATATATGTACAGCTAGTGCATTTATTTATTTTTTAAAGCCCACCTAATTAAAAAATGGATAATATCTGTTTCTTGTGTCACAATAGTTATTCCAAATATCCCTCCCCACTCTCCCTCACTGAGAGCTATTCCATGACAAATAGTATATTTTATAGAGGAAAAAAATCAGTACAACTGATTGGTAAATTGAAAAAGAGTAACAAGATGGGTAATGTATAATACCTGTGGCCCTCTGACCTCCATGATTGGATAGATTGGGGGCATCTTCTCCTATTTCTTAATTCTGGTCCTGCTTGATATTACATCAATCCATATAGATCTTTCTATGCTTCTCTGTATTCATCAATCTGATGACAAAGAAACTTGTCCCTGGAGAATAGTTGAGAACCTTCACTTCTTTAGAGAGGTGGGGGACCATGACACCAGAATACTGGCTACACTATAAGACTCTCTTCATGTGTTGGTAGGTTTTACAGAACTACTCCATTATAAATACATACATATATATAATATAATATATAATAATATATTACTATTAGTGAGTTCCTTGAGAGCTGGGACATTCATTCCTTCATTCATCCTCCCTTTTTTAAAAAAAATTCTTTGTTATGAAGGATGACTCACTGAGTAGGTGGAGGATATATTTGAGAATGGACATGATATAAAAACAAAAGATATCCATAAATATTTTAAAATAAAATTAATGGTTGACTTAAATTATCTGAATTTGCATGTGTGGTGTGTGTGTGCGCGTGTGTATGTGTGTGTGTGTGTGTGTGTCCTTTTAAGGTGCCAGTATTCTTCTGGTGATGCCATATGGCTATGAATCATGGTACAGCATAATTTTCAAATAATAGTAACTTTGGGTGACCCATTGAGTAATGCAAAGACAAATGGTGGGTGTACTCATACGTTGTAGCATAATATCAAGACATTACTTGCATGTAAGCAATGACATAAAAGTCTTCCTTAAGGATACATATAACCTGGTTTTCACATGATTGGACATATATGACCCATATTAAATTGCTTACCATCTTAGGGAGTAGGGAAGGAAAGGGGGGAGGGAGAAATATTTGGAACTCAATATTTTATTAATAAAAAAAAGAATGTTAAAGGACATATATAACCAGAACATAGCTAAAGTGAGAGACGACAGACAAGTCACCTTGAGTCCTTAGCTGGTATCCATGAAATAATAAAAAGAATGAGAGAAAAGTCTTCAGCTCATTGGGTGAATTGGGTAGATGACAGGAGATTTGGTGAAAAGACATGGGGAAGAACTACAGAGATTGAGAAAGCATAGACCTAACTTAAGTGGGGAACAAGATAGATTTTCTGTAAGTATCATTGCTTTTCTTTTAATAGTATTTTTCCAAGTAACTTTGATTAGCTAACTTTGACATTAGCTTGAGATTTCCTCATTTTACTTGAATCATTCTTTTTCTAGAGCTCAATTTGTCATTTACCTTTGTATCCATGTTATAATGTACCTAAAGACTAGATGTTATAATTATTCAGAATTCACCCTCCTTTTAGTATTTTTTCATTTTCATTATTTTAGTCATGCAAATTTTTCCTTCTGGTTCTGCTTTCTTCTTTGTGTCAATTCATTTAAATCTTCCAATATTTCTCTGAATTTTTATATAACTTTTTTTTTTACCTCTTGCATCCTATGAACACACAACAGACGAGTTGAATGCAATATGAGTTTCAGATGGCTCCTGCTAGGTTTCCATGTGAGTCAAAGAGAATTTGCACACCATTCTTGGTTCTCTTTTAATTTGGAACATGCCATGTGTTGTCAAACTGTGAAACCTAGTTCTTTTTTCATGAATAAATGTAATTTGGGCATGTAAGTCATGTTAAGTGCATGCAAAATCTCAAATGTTTAAAAACAGCCACACATAGAATTATGTGTTGGCAAATTTCATATTTGATGTTCAATCAAATGAACCCTCTTTCCCCCACCCCCAAGAGCATGGCTGAGAGTTTTTAATAGTATGAAGTAGATTCTGAGGGACTCTTTAGCATCTAATTATATGCAAAGGTCATTCTGATCAAATGAGAAGAGGCTGAGTAATCAGAGTCTATGAATAATTCAACTGGTAAATCTGGCTTCCTTTAACACCTCACCAAATAGTGTCATTCTTGAAACAGGATACTAATAACAATAGCTCCTTTAGAGGAGGCAGAAGACACAGGATTTGAGAATGTGTAGATATATCTAGAATTGCTGTTGTTCAGTCATTTTTAGTTGTGTCTGACTCTGTGATCCCATTTGGGGATACTAGAGTGGTTTGCTATTTCCTTCTCTAGTTCATTTTACATATGAGGAAACTGAGGCAAACAGAGTTAACTGACTTGCCTAGGGTCACACAGCTAAGTGTCTGAGGCTAGATTTGAACTCAGGTTTTCCTGATTTTAGACCTGGCACTCTATCCACTGCACCACCTAGTTGTCCCAATATTTAGAGTATATATTTATTACCTAAAGGTGAAGTTGCCTGAGACTCCAGTCATCGTATTTATCTGAGGATGAGCTGTTACAATATACTTACTGTTATTTACTACCTATCTATTTCTTTAGGAAAGTCATTGCTTGTTGATTGGACTCAGTTTCCTCATATGTAAAATAAGGAAGTTGAAAGAGATGATCTCTAAGTTCTCTCATAGCTCTAAATCCCTTATCTAATAATCCTATCATCAATGGAACAACTCATTGATTGAAACACAAGGTGTGAGTTGCTCATCACTGGAAGTATTCAAGTGGAGGCTGTATGAACCTTGATCAAGACTGTTTTAGAGGAGATCCTTGCTGAAGTTGGATTAGATCAGGGGTGGGGAACCTGCAGCCCCAAGACCTCTGAAATACCTTCCAATTAAGAGATTATGTGATTCAGTGTGATTCTTGTTTGACTGACTTGTTTCCATATGAAGCTAATAGCTGTTTGACCATATGGAGCAGTTGTCTGGGTCTTCTATCTAGACTCAGATAAAGAAGTTACACTCCCATTAACCATGGGCTAGCATGGCAGACAAGTTCAATGTTTTCTTTAAGAAAGAACATTGGCAATTATAACTTTTAAAAAATTCTTCTAAATATTTAATCAGTTATGATTACTCCCATTTATCCATAATTAAAAGTTGTAGACTAATAAGAAATTCACCACTTATACTTATGATTACAGACCAATATGGAAAGTGAGAAATGATGCCTCTTTCTCATTAGAATCATATTTAGGACTTTATTCCTGCGGCTGACTCTGACCAGTATTTAATGCATTATATAGAATTTAGTACTGTTCTCAAAACTTGCAGATCTAAGGAAGTTATGCTTAGGTAGGGTCATGGGATATTTTAAAAAGTATCTGTTCTGGATATGGGAAGTCAGGTACACTAATACATTGTTGGTGGATCTGACAAATGGTCCAATTCTGAAAGCAATTGGTATTTATATTATTGAAACCACTACACTGTTCATACCCTTTGACCCAGTGCTCTCATAATTGGGCATATACCTCAAGGTGATTAAGGATAGAAAGAAAGCTTCTATGTGTAATGGAATATTCATAGCTTTACTCTTTGTGGTAGTAAAATTTAAAAAAGAAAAACCAACCACCACCTGGAAACAAAATGAGGGCCATAGAGTAAAGAATGGCTGACAAATTTATGGTATATGAATATAATGTAATAATACAGTCCTGAAAAAAATGACAAATATGAGGAATTTAGAGAACCATGGAAATATGCATATGGAGTGAAGAAAACAGAACCAAGAGAGAAATGATATATACCTTAACCACAATAAAATAAATGGTAACAACAAAAATCAATCCAACTTTGATCAATTTCAATGAATAGTGTGGATCTTTGAGACTTAATGAGGGAATGTGTTTGTCTTCCTCCTTTCAGTACAGTAGATAGGGAATGCAGCTTACACTATAAGATGCAATCTGTTTCAATTGACTTTGCTTAAATGTTCTTTTTGTTTTTAATTCAAGGAAAGTTCAATGTGAGATTAAGGGAAAATGAATGTTGTACAAAATCAAAAAGGCAAAATAAAGCATTTTGCTCTATATGCATACATATGTATATGACACATGTATCTATATTTAGATGTCTACTGGAATTGTCTTGAATGGACCTCATCTATATTTTCTGCTTACTTATAAACAGTCAAATAATTTCCTCTGATAGAATGTAAATTTCTTGAGAATTTCATTGTAGTCCTGCTCACAGCTGATGCTTGGATTGATTTATTGAATGGTGGGTTAGAGAAGGGATGAAGACATAGGAAGGAAGGAGAGAGAAAGGCCATCACTAAGGAGGTACAGTTGCCAGGAACAGATGGAAGCAGTGTTGTGCAGGTATCCCAGGAACAAGAATTTCAAAATTTGAAAGAACCTCAAAACCCAATTAGCCTAAGTTGTATCTGAATTAGAATGCCCTCTATAGCATCCTTGACAAGGGGTCACCTAGGCTTGGCTTTTAGACCTCCAGGGAGGGGGAGTTCTTACAAGAAGACCTATTCCATTTTGGGATAGAGCTAATTGCTAGAAAGCTTTTTCTTACATCAAGCTAATCTACCTCTTTGCAGCCTTAACTAGGCTTTTTTGGGGAGGAAGGGGTGGAGGAAGAAGCAAGAAAAGTGATCTAATTCCTCTTCTGTGTGATAATCCTTCAAATACTTGAAGGCAGCTGTGATGTGTCCTCCTCTCCAAGTCTTCTCTCCTCCAAGTTAAATATCCTTAGCCTTTTTGATTGTTAATCATAATGTATCTATTTAAAGTCCTTCACTGTCCTGTTGGTTATCCTCTGAGGATTTTCCAACTTTTCATTGAATGTCCTGAGCAGAACCAGTGGGCCTTAGTAACCAGTTAGATGTGGGAAGGTGGGGGAAGCAAGATTCAAGGCTGACTTGAATGGGGATGACAAGCCTGAGTGACCACAAGGAAGTTGGCACCACCAAAAAGAATATGAGACAACATACACACACCACACACATACCACACACTCACACACACATACACATATACGCACACACACACATATACACACACACCATACACACACTCACAAACACACATACACACATACACCATACACACATACACCATACACACATGCTACACACACACACACCATACACACATACCACACACCACAAACACACACACACACACACCACACACGGTAAAGGTAGAGGAAGACTTAGGAATATTTATTTATTTATTATGTTTTTTCCTTGATTTTTTTGGTCTATGCTTTCTTTTTTTTTCTTTTCTATTTTTTATTATTAATTTTATTTATTTTCAGTGTTCTATGATCACTATCATTATAACTTTGATTTTTTTTCCCCTCCCTTCCCCTTAGGTCTCCCCTCATTCCCCAAGACTGCATACAATTTTACTAGGCTCTACACATACATTCCTATTAAATACATTTTCACTATAGTCACACTGTGCAGAAGAATTAAAAGGAATATTTTAGGACTTAGGAATATTTAAAAAGCAATATACCTAGTTTAAGATTGGAGTTTCCTATTACACGTGACTATCTGGTATTGTACAGAATTTCTTAAGTCAAAAGAAATTCAAGTACATTACAGTGTTGCTAAAGACACGTAGAATGATTGCCAACTTCCTTTAAAACTGAAACTTGAAAAAATCCCTGTTTCGCAGTCAGTGCTATACTTGGGTAGTTAAATGATTGCTGACGTGATTAATGTGCATCACATGAGGCAGATGAAGCTGTGTGCTAACTGACCAGCATTACAGGCTCACATGGAGAGTTTCTTTTTTTTTAACAGAATGGTACAAGATGATGATGGGGAATAAAGACACAGATGTGGAAAAAGAATTTTTTAAAAAAATCAAATCTTGAATAACCATACAGATTTTATTATTCATGAGCGCAAGACTGGACAGTGGAAGGACTATGGGATTAGATGGCACAGAATTGGACTTGAAACCTGGCTCTGCCACCGACTAATAATGGCATCCTGAGCAAATCAATTATTGAAGTTTCCTGTGGCTCATTTTCTTCATTTATAAAAAAAAGGGATTGCAGTAGATGACCTCTGAGGCTAAATATATTATCTTGTGCAATGTAATACAGAACTGGAATCATCTTCCAAGTACCCCTTCCTTCCTTCCTTCCTTCCTTCCTTCCTTCCTTCCTTCCTTCCCTCCCTCTGTCTGTCTCTGTCTCTCTCTCTTCCTTTTTCCATAGTCACAAAGGCAGGGCTACAGATTTGAAAAGCAAGAAGCTTTTTGTTGCCAGTGATCTGGTTAAGGTCTTTTAGGCTTCTTGCAGCCAACTTCCAAAGGCTGAGAAAACCCATTCTTCTTGGATGCTGTTTCCAAACTGCTACTCATACTGCAGAGCCTGTTATGTCCAATTCAATTCAACAAGCATTTAATAAGAGCATGCCATGTGTCAGAGGCCAGGCCTGGCCATAGGGACATGAGAACAAAAACCAAGCCTGTCAACAAGCAAATCATATTCTATTCCTGCAGGGGATGCCCCATGATTCTTACAAATAATAAATACCAAACAAATTTGCGGGTGAGGCTGGATGACAGTAATAGTGGTGGCCACAGAACAGCCTTGGGTGGCAGCATTTGAGCTGAGTCTTAGAATCATTAGGACCATAGATCTAGGACTGGATAGATCTAAGGCAACTTACAGGTCATCTAGTCTAGTCCCTCATTTTATAAATGAAAAACCTGAAGGTCAGAGTTCAGTGACTCACCTAAACTCACCAAGGGGGCAGCATGTCTAGAGCCAATACAGATTCAGGGCCAACAGTTCCAAATCCAGGGCTCCTCCCACTGGAACACACTGCTCTTGACAGGGCTTCTAAAAGGGGGAAGTGAAGTCTTCTGGTTACAGGGAGATAGTCTATGCTCAAGATCTGAGCTGGAAGATTCAACACCACATAGAAAAACCCAACAAGTTGGTTGCTTTGGCTAGAGTATGATTACATTTGTACATGCTTCTCGCAGTGTCAATGCAATGAGTGCTGGTTATTAATATAAAGTGTACAAAGTGGGGTGATGTGAAATAAGGCTCTCAGATCAATTGGATCCAGATTGTAGAAGGTCTGAAAAATCAAAGGAGTTTGTAGCTTTTCCTAAAGGGGGCAAGAAGTCAAGAAAGAGAACTGTGTGAGATGTGTGTGTGTGGGGGGCAAAGCACCTCCGCTCTGGGGAGTCTGGTTGCTAGAGTGCTTTTCCCTTATGTGTCTACGTTTGTGCCCCCCTGCACTGTGCATCTCTCTGGGGAATATCTTGAACTGTGGCTGCTGCAGGATATTTGAGGACATAAAAATTAAGAAACCACCAAGAATTGGGCAGTGATAACCGCCACCAAAGCATCCTTGATAGACCCCTGAACCCTCCACCATGGGTGAGAATGGAAGAAGGATTTTGCCTGAGGAACCACCCCATCCTTGCTGTTAGCACAATCCAACCAGGGCCCGTTGAGCCTCCTAACATGAGAAGTTATGCTCACCCTTCATCTGTTTCTGAATGCTGATTATCTTTGTTGGTTTTTAAAAGATACATTCTTTTAATGCCAAACTACTCTGCCACTGGAGAGCTAATGGGAGACAGATTGCTCATTTTAGGTTATTCATCTCTCCTTAGGAACTTGTGCAACGTATTTTGTCAGATGTGCATTTGTATGGCAAGCAACATAAGCACATCTTCAATATGTTGTACCCTTAAAAACTGGTCCTGCAGTATAGACTTCTCAGGATCATCATTGCTTAGATTTATATGTCCCTTGTTATTTTCAAAGGGGTTTATAAATATCTTTGTTTGGCAGGCAGTCAGGCCAAAAGCTGTTGTAGAGCCATTCAGAGTTAACAGTCTTCTAGTTGGCAATGAGAACTCCGGAAACAGCGAGGAAACTAGACTTGGTTTCAGATCAATTTACCTAATGAGGATGATCAGGCAAGGGAGAACTTTATATTGAAAGGCTTCAGAACTCTGATCAATGCACTGGCCAGTCATGGTGTCAGAATCTACTACTACTACTACTACTGCCACTACTACTACCAGCTAGCATTTATAGGTTTAAAGTCTTTAGGTTTATAAAGAATGTTACACAGGTTACCTCATTTGATCTTTAAAACAACTCTGTGAGGTTAACCCCATTTTACAGATGAGGAAAGTGAGGCAGACAGAAGCTAAGTAACATGCCCAGGGTCACACAGATACAAGGTACTTGAGGCTGGATTTGAACTCAGGATTTCCCAAATCCAAGTTTGCTACTGTATGTACTGTATCAGAAGAATGATGGTAGGGGTGGCAATGTGGGGCAGTAAATGGAGCCCTAGCCCTGGAGTCAGGAGTATCTGAGTTCGAATTTGTCCTCAGACACTTGACATTTCCTAGTTGTGTGACCCTGGGCAAGTCACTTAGCCTTGGTTGCCTCAAAAAAAAAAAGAAGACTGATAGTTGATTACTCTCGGAGTTATACACTAGAACATGGTGTCTGTGAGCTAATATTTTGGTGTTTTTCAATATAATTGATTTCCTTTGTAATACTGTGTATTTTATTCATTTAAAAACATTATTCTGAGAAGGGATTCATAGACTTCACTAGACTGCTCAAGGTAGTCCATAGCAACAAAAGGTTAAGAATTTCTGGATAGGAAGAAACAGAATGAGACGTGCATTTTCATATTAGCTGATGTGCTTGTATCTTTTGTGTGATCATACTTATTTATTCTATATCCAGCCATGCAGGTTAGCTCTAAGTGCTGAGTGCTCAAGGGCTTGACAGTCCCTAAATCTGGCACATGTACAAAAGTGCCGTCCATCTCACACCTGTGGCTTTTCCTAGTCTTTGCTTCTGCTTTGGGCTGGCACTTTCTTGCAGCAGACTTGAAAGTATTTTGGAGTCTCAATCCAAATATTTCTTAATCTAGTGATATTTCTATTGGTTTCCAGTATTTTGTAAGGCTCATGAGCTGACCAATACATCACAAGACTTTGGAAAAGTTTTCTCTCCCTCTCCCTCCTCTCTCTTTCCCCTTCCTCTTTCTCTCCTTTCCTTCCCCTCTTTCTTACTGTCTCTCCCTCTTCCTCCTTTTTCTCCATTCTTCCCTCTCTCTCTTACTCTCTCTCTCTCTTCCTCCCTCCTTTTCTCTCTCTCTCTAACTCTTGCCCTTCTCTAGTTCCCCTCTATCCTTCCCTCTCCCTCCTTTCTTTCCTTCCCCCTCTCTCTTACTCTCTCTCTTCCTCCTTCCTTCCTGCCCCCCACCCTCTTAGCTTATGACTGAGCACATATATATTCCAATTTTGAATTTGGAAATCAATTCAATTTTTCAAATTATGTATATAATAAACGCATCAAAATCAGAATTAATGGCCATTATGATTTATATAATAAGCATTTTAAGTAACATGAACAATGAAAGATAAAAACAAACTGGGAAAACCAAACCCCTTCTCCCTTTCCATAAGTGGTTTATCTAGGCTTCAGAGAAAGCATAGAAATTTCTTCTCCATGTTTTACTGACGGCAGGAGAATCTTCCTGTCTCTCGGTGAATAGAGAAGGAGTTGTGTGTGAGCTGGGCTGAGGCCACTCCCTGCCTCTGGCCTCTCTCTCAGCCCCTTGGGACTTAACACCTGGGTCATCAGTGTCTTTCTAGTCCTATTTTTGGCTTCTGATCTGAATGCTTCCAGGACCCCCTAGTCCTGACCATCATAACACCACCTTAAAACCTTTTTGCTTTCTCCCCCAAAGACCATCAAAGTCAAGTTTAAGGGCAAGACCACTGGAAACTTGGTAACTCTGAGTGGTCTGCCTTATCTCAACCTAAATTTCCATGGCAACAGCTGTGGGTGTGGCTGTTACACAAGAGAGGACTCTTATTTAGGGGAAGTTAGTGGTTAGTCATAGAGTTTTGTTTTGTTTTTTTTTTTTAGAGAAAGAAACGAACACCAAAGAAACATTTTTTGAAGTACATAAAAGCTAGCAGAAGGAGGTTCAGACGAGTGCACAGACAAGGAGAATAGTTTTGCTACTCTTGTGTTAAATTTCACATATACTTAACACCAATTGTATGGAACAAAAGTTCACAATTTTATGTAATCCATTTAGTATAATTATATATTATATATAAATATAGTATATATTTTATATAAACCTTTTTGTATTTTCTTTACATTGAAATATTTCTGTTTATTAAATTCACAAAACAATAGAAAAATTATTATTATTTTAAAAAGAAAATTTAAATTCAAGCCTTGACCTCTCTATTTTAATGAGCTGAGTAAACTTAGGTTAATCATCTGCACTCCCCCACAGTCCTAGTCTGTAAAATTTCCTAGTCTGTAAAATTAAGGACTTGTATTAATGACCTCTAAGGTCCCATCCAGTTCCAAAGGACCATGATTATTGGTTAATCGAACTGACAATGGGTAGAGAGATGGTTTGATTAAAGGGAAAACATTTTCTTGCTTGTTGGATCTTTCCTTTGCAGAATTTAATGACTCAGGATCATTAAAATTCAGTTTCCTTCTCTGATCATAGATACAGTGACCTGGGATCCGAAAAAATGAATTTTTTGAGCCTAGACATTAACTTTATCAGCCAAGAGTTAGAAAATTATGGATTCGGTCATTAATTGAACAAGAGAGAAAAGTTTCTCAGAGTAGAAAATTACTGCTACCAGGAAAGAAAATCATACTATGGCTGATCAGAAGATAGAGATTTTGTGAGTTGATCCCTATGTCTGTTCACAGTCCCACAAACTTGTCCTAAGCTTCTGAGGAGAATACAAAGAGTCTGATGGCCATTTGAGATCTTTTATATTTTTATATTTCTTAAGGGGTAGATAAGTAAAGCAGTGGATAAAGTGCAAGGCCTGGAGTCAGGAAGAATAGTTCAAATCCTACCTTAGACACTTACTAGCTATGTGACCCTGGGCAAGTCATTTCACTCTATTTGCCTCAGTTTCCTCATCTGTAAAATGAGCTGGGGGAGGAAATGGCAAAGCCCTCCAGTACCCTTGCCAAGAAAACTCCAAATGGGGTCATGAAGAGTTTAGATATGACTGCAACAACAAAACAACAAAAATTTCTTAATGTGTTCCTCTGAATCTTTTGTGTCTAAAGCCGTTTATGTGATGGAAAAATTGTTCTCTATCTGATATCCATATTGTACTTTGATCATCATTTGTAGAAAAAAACCTTATTATTCATATCTCAGGAATGCCTTAGAGCCACATGGTAGCTCTGTTTTAAAGGTTTTCCAGAAGTTTTATTTTGGGATGGGGGCAAGAAGTCAGAGAGGGAAACAAATGTCTCTCCTCTTCAGGGTCTGGTTTCCCTACAATGGATCTTATTTGCTAAGGTACAGTGAGTATAACCCTCTCCTCAAGAAGAGTGAGGTGATGGTTCTTTAATGCTCAGGTGAGGCATTGGGACTTTGCTCAGGTGTGAGTTCAAGTACTAGATGACAGCTGAGATCCAAAAGGGCAGCAACTTCGGGCGATATTTAGTAAGGAGATATCTGATGAGATTAAATGGAAAGTCTTACACTTGGGCTCCAAAAATTCAACTTCACAAGTAAGATATCAGGAAGGTAAAGCTCCTGGGAGAAAGATCTGGAGAATTTAGTGAGCTATAAAATCAACAGGGTTAAAAATTCTAATGGGGATAGAAGGGAGGACAGATTGGAGGAGGGGGTAGTAGTACTTTTGAGGAGAGAGAGGGTAAAAACAGAATAGAATAAATAGGGGGATAGGGTAGAGAGAAACTGTGAAAAAAAATTAGAAGCAAGTTCCTCTTATAAAGGCCTCATTTCTCAAACATAGAGAACTGAGTCAAATTTATAAAAATAAAAGCTATTCCCCAGCTGATAAATAATCAAAAGATATGATCAGTTTTCAGATGAAGTAATCAAAGTTATCTATAGATATGTGAAAAAATGTTCTAACATTATTGATTAGAGAAATGAAAATTAAAACAATTCTAAGGTACTACTTCATACCTATTAGATTGACTAATAGGACAGAAAAGGTAAATGACAAACATTGGAGGGTATGTGGGAAAAATGAGACCTTAATGTGCTGTTGTTCGAGTTGTGAACTGATTCAACCATTCTGTAGAACAATTTGAAACTATGCCCAAAGGGCTTTAAAACCATGCATAGCCTTTGACCTAGCAATATCTCTACTAGGTCTGTATCCCCAAAGAGATAAAAAAAAATCGAAAAGAAAAATGTGCATATGTGCAAAAATATGTATAGCAGCTCATTTCTGGAGGCAAAGAATTAGAAATTGAGAGGATGCACATCAGTTGAGGAATGACTGAACAAGTTGTGGTATATGATTGTGATGGAATATTATTGTACTTTAAGAGATAATGAGCAGTATCCTCCCAGAAAAACCTGGAAAGACTTGAATGGGCCAAAGGAAAGGGAAATGTACTGTGCACAAAGTAACAGTAACATTGTAAGATCATCAGCTGTGAATGACTTAGCTATTCTCACCAATACAATGATCCAAGACAACTCGGAAGAACTTAGGATGAAAAATGTTGTCTATCCCCAGAGAAAGAACTGATAGTGTCTGATTACAGACTGAAGCATACTTTTTTAAACTTTATATTTCTAGAGTTTTTTGTCTGTACTTTCTTTCATAACATGACTTATGGTTATGTTTTGCATGACTACACATGTAAAATCTATATCGAACTGCTTGCTTTCTCAATGGGGTGGCAACGTGGGGTGGGAGGAAGGGAGAGAATTTGGAACTCAAAGTTTTAAAAACAAATGTTGAAAATTATTGTTTTCATGTAACTGGGGAAAAATAAAAAATTATTTAAAAAATTCTAATGAGACATTCGGCAGTGTTAAAACACCCAGAGTTTCCATGATTAAGGAAGTAATAGTCCTACTGTATGTATTCTCTCTTGGTAAGAGCATATCAAGAGTAATGTCATCATTTCTGGGCCCTGGGTGAGAGGCAGTGTGATGAAGTGGGTAGAGCAATGACCTTGGAGTCAGGAAAACCTGGATTCAAATCCTGCCTCAAATACATACTGTGTGACCCTATACAAATCACTTAACTGTTTTATGGATGCATAGCCATAACTGGAAAAAGGGGACATTCAAAAGAATTTCTGCTTCCTGAACCTTAAGGGTTCCTTTCAAATCTATGAGTCTATGATGCTATGATCTTAGTGAAGACTGTGTGAGAGAGTGTCCAGAGGAAGACAACCAGAATGTTGAGATTATATCTTATTGGTAATGAGAAGGAGCTGGGAATAATTAACTTTGGTAAGGCAGATATTAGCTGCAGTCAACCATTTGGAAGACTGTCACCTGAAAGAGGAACTGACTTGTTCTGATTAGTCCTAGAGGCGAGAACTAGGAGTAATGGGTAGAAGATGGGAAATGGCAATATACTTGATGTGGGAGGCAAGCCTTTCCATTGAACTCTGCTTAGTACTGCCTTATACATTTAGTTCACTCCAATTCAATAAGCATTTAGGTGCCCTATCTGTGTAAGACAAGATACTAAGAGCTGGGGACTCAGTGGAGTGAGGAACTGGCCACTGATGTCAGTTCTCAGGAACATGTACAGAGTGTTAAGGATGTAACTCCCTACCTAGAAGAGAGTGAGGAGCCTGCTTCTAGGAGAGTTGAGATGATGTTGGGATGGAATTATCTTGGACAGACTCTGGAGCATTTGTAGACTCTCTGTAGCTGGGTCTGATTTGCTAATCACATGGTGAGAAGATCCTCTTCGACTGGCTGTGGCTGTATAACCATAACTGAGGGAGAGGGGCCTCCTCTCATCTCTTGGTTTCACCTCTTCTCCTGGGTTGACTCCTTCTTGGCTCTCTGAGAGTGTTCCTCTCCCAGGCTGATTCTTTTGTTTTTAATTTCTATTTTTCCTCAGTTACACGTAAAAGTTATTTTCATCATTAGTTTTTAAAACTTTGAGTTCCTCTCTCCCCTACATCCAGGGTGGTTATCAGTCATCCTGACTTGCCTTTGGACTCCCTTGACTCTGGAGGAGAGAATGAGGCTGATGACTGCACAGCTCTGCCTCACCTAAATCCAATTCAATTGCAAGGCAAGACTTCACCCTCCTAATGTCATGGGTCTCCTTCAAAATTGAAGGATGAATAATGATAAATGAGAGAAGAATCAACACTATATGGGGAGAGAAGCCTCAGGTCGATCCACAAATATAGGACTTGGTCTTAATTGTTCTTTCATTTTAGGTGAAGGAGATTAATCTGAAAGGTTAAAACCATATGAGATTTCAAAGATCATGAGAATAAGCTACCTGAGGTCCGAAAGTCAGTGGAGTGGATCCAGTGGAGTCCAGCTTTGCATTCATCTAAGCACTGATGCCCTGAGGACTGATGTTTGGGACCCAGCCTACATGTAGCTAAGACTGGGACTCATCCAGCACCAGTGTTACAACTGAATGTCAGCTCAGTGGGACCCATGCTATGCAGAAACTGTGTTAAGTTTTGGACCTCTCTCCTCAGAAAACAAGGTGTTTAGGGGAGAATGTGCCACAAAAGTATGGTTGGGGTGGGGGACAGGGAATGTTTGTGCTTTTATCCTTACCACATATCCTCAGTAAATATTCCTTTGTAAAAGTTAATTGATGCTAATTGGTTAAATAGAACTGGAGTAAGTCATTGGCACCTAACTGTAGGGAGGTAAGGAACACATCTGGAAAGGAGGCTTGCTTGAGTTGACAGAATGAGAGAAGAGACAGCCCCTGAGGAGTACCCCAGGATGTTGCCCATCTTTCTCTAAGATGGTGAGCCCCCACAGGGGGGGAAATTCCTTGCCTCAAGTAGCCAATGTTATGTTCATTCTTAGAGAAGTGATAATGGAAAAAAAACCTCCCAACTTGTAGGATATGGAATCTCATGACTTATGCTTGAAAACCAACTCTCTATCACTTATATCATCTTGGATAAGACATTTTTCCTCTGTTGGCTTGAATTTCCTCATTAGTTAAATGAGGGAATTGAATTAGGTAATCTATAAGGTCTCCTTTACTTCAAAATTCTGAAGTCTTGTTTCTAGAAAGCCTTGTCTATTTTTATTCCAAATTTAACAAACACCAAATAACACGAATATTTCCATATATATGTATAGAATAAGAAAAGAGGACCATACATGAAATTGTTCATTTCTATTATGTACAGCTTGCTTGACATTCTTTTTTAAAACACTGAATAAATTTGACATATAACTTTTGAAGCTGTCCAGCTTGTCTGTGATTCTTTCTGGCTTCCTGTTTGTTGTCCCATGCATTTAAAAAATGTTTTGATGATTGTTTTCTCTCTCTCGCTCTCTCTCTCTTTCTTTCTTCCTTCCTTCCTCTCTTTCTTCCTTCCTTTCTCTCTCTCTCCTTTCTCTCCTTCTTTCTCTCCTTCTTTCTCTCTTTCTTTTGGCAACTTTCACCCTATGCTAGCCATTTGCCCTTCTCCAACCTTCCACCTCTATTGAAAGAAAGAAAAATAAAAATCTTTTCAATATTGGTCATATCAAAAAATGGATACTGTGCTTTCAAAGTTGTTTTTCCTTATATTGTTTTTGTTATTGTATACATTATTCTTCTGGTTCCGCTAACTACTCTTGATTTTATCTCAGAGGTGTGACTGAAATTATTGGCAACCTTCTCTCTAGGTAGCTAAGGTGGTAATTATTGAACTAGAGAACCTAATTATACACAAGCTATTGATTAGGGCTCTTTGAAAGCAAACCTAAAAGTAGTGGTTCCTGTGCTGAGCAATGGTAGTGAGCAAGCTGGCAGGGCTGTCAATTATTGGCTACTCTTTGAGATCTGACCACTCCCTTGTCCCCTTTCCTCTGAAGGGATAGTTTTCCTTTGAAACCAGTCTTGCAAAAGAAAAAAAAAGGCATATTCCTACCTCAATGCCATCCCAGTTACTTAGATAGCCACAGCTTCTGAATCATTTGCCTAGAGAAACCTTGCCAAAATATTTTTTTCTGTTCTGAGAAGTCATTAAAATGAATCAAACTCTTTCTTCTCTGAGTCCCTAGTCAGAGCTCTTGCACTGGCAAAAAAAACCATTTCCAATTTTGTACTTATCTCTCTAGGTACTCTCTAATCACCCCTCTTCATGTGACATTTAAATCAAAACACAGTGGGAGTGGACTATGTGGATAGCTAAATCTTTTACAATCACTATCTTAAGAGACAGTTTAAATACAGAATATTAAACAAATTTTGAAGAAATAGAGACGAGCCTCCAGTGCCTGAAAACATCAGATCTTCTCAAAAGAGAGAGAGAGAAAGGGAAAAAGAGACTAATGAGACATTGAACCAATGGCTGGCAGTGAGAAACATTACTTTTGACATACCATGTAATCTTTGCCACAATCCAGAAGTTAGTGAGAAGAATTAAGTGGAGAGGATAAAAGTAGAATACAAAATAATAAGACACAGTTTCAGGGACGTTGCCTTGAGAGTATCTGACTTTTCCTTCAATTATTTAAAGACATTATTCTGAGAAGAGGTTCATACGTTTTACCAGACTGTCAAATGTGTCCGTGACACACAAAAGGTTAAGAATGCCTGATCTAATGGGATTATGGATGCATAATACAATTCATGTTAATCTGTTTTATATACTTGAATCTCTATAAATGGATTTTGAGGTTTTCTAAATTAGAACCAGTTTTCCAAGCAGAGAAATCATTTAAACATATTAGAACATCAATTTCTGAGTTAAAATTTCTTCAAAGTTGTCCATGGGCATTTCAACACTGGGTGTTAGATGAAGCTACCTCATGTACTACATGTTTCCAGTAGTTCTGGAAAGCAGTCTGGTAGAGTGTTAAATCCCTACCAGAAAACAAGCCAACTTTGTTAACTAAGAGCAGCATAGATGGTCAATATGACCTTCTGGTTTGTGGGACTTTTCTTATATTCAATAATAATTTTATTTTCTATAGTAGCTCTTCTTGTGATGGTAAAGAATTGGAAATTGATGGATGCCCATCAATTGGGGAATGGCTAGACAAGTTATGGCATATGATTGTGATGGAATATGATTATACTATAAGAAATCACCAGGGGGATGGTTTCAGAAAGATCTGGGAAGAAGTATGAGCTGATACAGAGTGAGGTGAGCAGAATTAGGAGATCGTTGCACAGAGTAGCATCAGTATTGAAACAATAGTCAACTGTAAATGACTTAATTACTTTCAATCAGTACAGCAATCCATGACAACTCCGAAGGACTCATGATGAAAAATGTTACTTGCCTCCAGAGAAGGAACTGATAAACTGAGTGCAAAGTGAAGCATTTTTTTTCATTTTCTTTCTTGTTTCCCCCTCCTCCAATCCCCCAACATTTTTTAGCTAACATGGAAATACGCTTTATATGACTTCCTATGTACAATGGCAATTGCATGTCTTATCTTCTCAATGAGATGGGAAGGGTGGAGGGAGGGAAAGAATTTGGAACTGAAAGAAAAATTAAAAAATAATTTTTTTTATAAAATTGTTTCCTCAGGAATGAGACTTACTATAACCCTTCACCATTTAAACCCAAAGTTGTAAAAGTCCTTTATAATTTCTTTTGGTTTCAAAATCTACAAAAAGAAATGTTTAAAAAATCCTGTTATAAACTCTTTATAATATTTGCAACAGATTCTTGTTGCTAGCCAACAAAACAGCTGCCCATTGATTTTGAGTTTCATGCAGCTTTCCTGCGGTAGGTTATACCAGAAGGAATTTCTCGGTTTAATTTCCATAACAGCAGGCACATCATTAGGTACCTATAATTCTGAGGAATGGCCCTTTTGTACAGTTTTACACAGCAAGTGAGGGACCATTTTATTTCTGAACTGTGGGGGTTTTGTCCTTCAAGTGTCAGATAGTGATACTGATCGCACTAGGAGGTTCTGAGCATAAAGTGTCTTGTTAAGTGTTATTGAGCTCTCCCCTAACAATCCGTAAAGGATGCATCTACATGAGAAATCACATATCAGAGTCAAGACTTTGGAGAAATTAAATGGAATGTTGTTACTGAGGCTTCTTTGACTGGCTTAGGCCTGGAACACTAGTATCTAGATGACACCATGATCTCATCAACACAGGATCTCAACCAACTCAGTCTATTGGCCCAAACAGAACAATTGATGAGACCATCGGAGCAGAGACTTAGAACTGGAGGGGCCCTTAGAAGGAATCAAGTTTAATCCCTTCCCTTAACTATTGAGGAAACTGAGGCACAGATAAACTAAGTGACTTGTTCAAAGTCACAGAGCTAGTATGCAATGGATGACTTGAATCAGGGTTTTCCTGAATCCAAGTCCAGCACTCTTATCTACTACTCCAGGCTGCCTCTAAGAATTAGAGAGTACAAATAGACCCTGAAACTACTGAGTAAAATTTTCAGAAAATTTAAAACCAGGAGAAAATTAATTATTTAGGGGAAAATTTAGGAGATATTTTGGACAAAATTTAAGTATATACAATACTCATCTTCAAATGATTTTTATGGATATAAAGTTTTTTTTTAGTTCAAAGACATAAAAATGAATTGGCCTTATTTATTTATTGGCTAATGTATCTTAGGTTGTCATTTTAATGATATGATAAATTTTAATGACATGATAAATCTATTCCTTTGTCTCCCTGGATCTCAAGCTTCCTTCACAATCTGCTTGGGTTTATTTTTCATATTTAAATAATTCCTTTGGTTTCTGCATAATAATGCTGTTACAAAAAGTTCCCAGATGATGCCTATAATCACTAAAAAGAACTTTCTTGAACTATTTACGTGGAAAAACTAAGTTGATGAGGAGCATCTCTGTATAATGAATTGTGTCAGATGGACAACCTGGAGAGGCCATTCGTGGGGGTTTATGCGTATCCTGGATAAGCAACAAATGAATAAGGTCCAGAATTGAAGAGGGGAAGGCGACCCCTGGATTGCTTTTGGAAAGTTGGAAAGTTCTTTTAATGACCCCCAAGATTTTCCCCAAAACAAAGGTTATTCTTTTTTAATTACCCTCTTCAGCTGTTATAGTGTTGAAATAATAGTTTGACATAAAAATAAGGATACTCTGCCAAGATCCTATGGATATTTCATCATGTTAAGAAGGTGGCTTTGGATTCTTGAGCTAGTTCTCATAGTGAATAGAAGCTTGGGCCTGGAGTCTCTAGGACTTCAAATCTGGAGTTCAAATCTAGCCTCAGATACTTACTAGTTAGCTATGTGACCCCAGGTAAGTCATTTAACCCTATTTGCCTCAGTTTCTTCATCTGTAAGTAAGCTGGAGGAGGAAATAACAAACACTCCAGTATCATTACCAAGAAAACCCCAAATGGGGCACAAAGAGCTGGACACAACTGAAAAATGATTAAATAACTTCAACAGACCATAAGTAAGGGGCTCACTGAGAGCCCCTAATATGTTTATTATTGGAGGACTGGGCATATTTATCTCCTAAGCTTTATTCCTGTACTCCTCTCCTTCCATTCCCCACAGTCTATTGGACATTTAAAACTGGATGTCCTAGAACTACTTCAAACTCAATATGTCCAAACCAAAACTAATTCTACATATCCCCAAACCCATCTTCTCCTCAACTTTCCTATTTCTACTGAAGGTGCTGCCATTCCTCCAGTCATTCAGCTTTATAACCTTGGGGACCATGGCATCTTCTTTTGACTCCTTTTTCCCCCTTGCCCTCCATGTTTAATCAGTTACCAGATCTTTCTTTTTCTACCTCTACAATATCTTCTAAATCTGATCCCTTTCCCCTACTCATGCAGTCCATACTGGTTCAATTAAGCCTTCCTCATTCCAGGCAGTTATCTAAGATGAGAAATTGCAGATCTACTTTGGCAGAGAGAATTTCTTTCCTGGTAGTTCCTTATGAAATTACAAGCCTGACCTTCCAAAAAGTAAATACAAGATAATTTGAGGGGGAAAAAAGCAATCTCAACAAGGTGGATTAGGAAAGGCTTCTTGTAAGAACTTACCCAATGGCTAACCCTTGAAGGAGTTTAAGGGGCAAAAGTAGGGAGGGAGTTCCATGGGGAATACATAACACAACGAGCCAATGATTGTGTTTGAAGCTTTGCTAATATTATTAGCTAACATATAGCACTTTAATGTTTGAAAAGCACATCACAAACATTATCTCATTTTATCTTCACAACTAGCCTGAAGTAGATGCTCTTAGGACCCTCATTTTGCAGATGAGGAAACTGAGGCAGATAGCAGCTAAGTAACTTGTTCATGGTTATGCAGCTAGGCAGCATCTGTGGCATGGATGTGTATATGTGTGTGTGTGTATGTGTGTGTGTGTGTGTGTGTGTGTGTTTGTGTGTGTGAAGGTGTATGGGGAGGGGATGGGGAACAGCTTATTGTCAAGACAGGGACGTCTAGGGAGCAGAAAGCAGGGCAGTGTGATGATAATGTAGTTGTGTGAGATAGTCTGGAAGGGGAAACTAGAGTCAGACTGTGAAGAACTTTAAAAGCCAAGAGGAGAGGTTTGTATTTTCTCCTAGAGGAGACCGGAAGCCATTGAATTTTGAGTGAGGGAAGAAATGAGATCAGTCAGATCTGTGCTTTAAGATAATTATTTAGGTGACTATTTATTGGAAGACTGGATTAGAGAGATGAGAGACTGGAGGCAGGCACACATAAGCCAAGAGCCTATTGAGATAATACAGGCAAAAAAAAAGGAGGGGGGAGGGTATCTGTGTGTGTGTGTGGAGAGAAGGACAGTCATGATCTCTAAAGTACCTTCTGGATCTCATGGCTTATGCTAGATAGGTGTTGCTAATGCAGATCATCCAACATTCTCCTCAATATAGAAACTTTTCCCCCAATACCACATAGTAATTTAATTATATTTAGATGTTTTTCTGGATCACTGAGGGGTTTACCCAGGGCTGCACACCTACCTCACATATATCCAAGGCAGAACTTGAACCAATGTCTTTCTGACTCGGTTTTCTATCCACTGGTGGAGTTTAGATTTCAGTCATTTCTGACTCTTCATGACTCCATTTGGAGTCATGGCAAAGAAACTGGAGTGATTTGCTATTTCCTTCTTCAGCTCATTTGACAGAAGAGGGAACTGAGGCAAACAAGATGAAGTGGCTTGCCCTGGATCACACAGCTAATAAATCTGAGATTGAATTTGAATTCAGGTTTCCCTGACTCCAGGGTTGGCACTCTGTCCACTGTATCACCCAGCTGCCCTTTCTATCCTTTACCCCATACTTACTCACATGTACTAAGTTTTGCCTTGAAGTAGTGGTGTGAACTTGAATATCACATATCTGAGATGTGAGTGGTCTGGGAAATAATGACAATGTTTTCTTTGTATGGCTTTTGGAAAGCTGTCTTGGAGTCAGATCTTATACAGTAGTCGGGTGGAGCATGTGATAGAGAGATGAACCTGGAGTTAGGAAGACACAGATGCTTTGAAGCTGGGAAATAACAATGTTTTCTTTGTATAGTTTTGGAAAGCTATCTTGGAGTCAGATCTTACACAGTAGTCGGGTGGAGCATGGGATAGAGAGATGAACCTGGAGTTAGGAAGACACAGATGCTTCCAAGCTGGATGACCAGGGACAAGTCACTTAACCACTGTCTGCCTCAGTTTCTTCATCTGCAAAATGAAGATACTAACCACATCTACTTTCAGGTTTGTTGTGAAGATAAGATAAAATATGATGCCCCTCTCAAACACTAATGTGCTACATGTTAGAGAATATTATTAGCAAAGTTTCAAACACAGTCTCTGGCCCACATTGTTACATATCCTCTTTCTTGGAACAGTAACTGTCCCAGTTCTGTCTGCTGCTGATAATCAGAACCAAGAACCTAAGGAGGAGCCCTCAGATGACGGGCAGAGCCCCTCTAAAAACACAATTCTTTACTCCATGAGACCATGACTCAGGATGAAACTCTAAAGTGAGGGAAAAGGAAAGTGTTCACATATGGCAAACTGGTATGCAGTAAGTTAAAATGGAGACTGGGTTGCTCCCATGCTCTTGACATAGGTGGCACAGTCCACAGCATCCTGGACTTGGAGTCCAGAAGACCAGAGTTCAAATTCTACCTCAGATCCTTACTAGTTCTGTGACCCTGAGCAAGAAACTCTGCTTCAGTTTCCTTATCTGTAAAATGGGGGTGCCCACCTCCTAGTGCTGCTGTGAGGATCTGATGAGACAATATATGTAAAACTTTTCATAAATCTTAAAGCACTGGATAAAGTTAAATATTATTATTGTATTTGAGAAGACTTGGCCATGGTGAAGGTGATTCTGCTGCTCTCCTCCTTTCAGAGTTCTGTTCAGAGAGCAATAGCCTCTAAATGCAAACTGACCAGCTGTTACAAAAAGGAAGCAGAAAGACGTCTGAAGAGAGGGCTCCCTGAGATGTCTTTATACTCTTTTTTACTTCCTTATTTTGGAGCCTATAAGCCTGAGGAAGGAAGCCTGTGCCAGCTGGCATGCTGTTTTGCTGAAACAGAAACAAATAAGTCGCCTCATGGGTCAGTGAGTTGCTTCCAGCTGTTTAGAATATTAAAATTCAGGGCTAGGAGAGACCTCAGATGTCATCTAGTCCAAAACCTCTACTTGATAGAGGAGGAAAAGAGGCCCAAGGAGGGTTAAATGACATGTGAGAAGTCATAGAGAAGGGAATTTAAACTCAGGACTTTTTGATCCAACTCTACTCCACAGCTCTTGCATCTAGACCATGAAACATCTTTCTCTGATTCAGAGAAACCAAAGGCCATTGGTTTACATTCCATGGAAAATTCCATGGAATATTCTAGGATATTCTTTGAGAACAAGACTACAGAAAGTCAACCAGAGGACACATAGGTCTCCTAAAGTTTGACATAACTTATTTATTAAGAGAAATAGGGTGGATGAATGTGATGAAAAGATACAGGAACAGAGAGATTTACATGTTCTGATATAGAATACAGGAAGCTGTGCTAAGAAAGCAACATCTACAATGACTACTGCAATGCAAATGGAAATAACCACCACAAGATAAAAGTGAATGCAGAAAAATGTCAAAGGGTAAGCCTGGCCCCAAAGATAAGGTATGAAAAAACAGCCCAATCCCACTCCTAGGCAGAAATGAGTGGTCAGAAGGTGTGGTATATTGCATAACATTTTCAGACTTTTAAAGAATGTTTTGTTAGGTTTTGCTGATTTTTAAAAACTTTTCTTCCTTTTCTTCCAAAATATCCATATCATGGTGAATGACTCTCTGGAAGTAGAGATAGGAAGATATGGTAGAAGAAAGAATCTTAGGCTGTATGATTTTGGCTAAGTCATTTTCTCTCTTTATGTTTCAGTTTTCTCATTCATTAAATTTAGGTTTTGTCTATATATCTCTACGGTCCTTTATTGAGACTTGATGTCCCTATAAGGTCAAGGCTGAAAATCCAGCAGTCAGTCTTTTTTGGGGGGGTGGGGTGGGGTGGGATCCTCTCTCTTAGGCAATTGTGGTGTCCCTCTACTGCTCAGTACTCACTGTACTGGTACCATACTTAGTGCAGATGCCCCATCACCTTTCAAATCTGGAGTCCAAGTTCACCAATTTTAGCATACTCCTAAAGTAGGGATTACAGGCATGTTCTACCATGCCCAGCTGCCCCTAAATCCTATGATCCTATAATTCTGTTCTTTATTATGTCTGAGTTTCTGTTCCTTTTAAAAATTCTTAAAATTCATTTTAAACTTCAATCCAAAAGACACGCAAAAAGAGCATTTTCCTGTATACAGCACAACACAGAGGATTCAGTATGAAATCATGAATTTCCATTTCAGACTGTTTACTATTTTTTAAAAACCACATAATAATAACAAATACTACACATTGTTTTCAAAGCTACCCTACTTGTCTGTGTTTCCTTATAAATTTTCTTTTGTTCTTTGCTGTGCACTTTGTGAGGGAGTTGATATGTGCATCTAGAATATAATCAAAATTAATACAAGGAAATTTTGGGAAGTGGGTAAGGATGTGCTGGAGTCGACCCAAACCATCTCTCAAAAGCCAATTGCTTAATTTTTCCATGGAAAATACACTTTGGGAATTGGAGAAATTGACTAATGCTGTTGTCAGGACCTGTTTTGTTTTCTTGATCATCCACCACAGGGGCCCAAAGTGTTCCATACCACACCTTGGGAGGGGCTGGGCCAATCCAGAGTGGGTGAGGGTTGGAGCCACAGGTGCAATTGGGGGGTGCTGAATAAAAATAAAGGTGACCCTGACACTAACCCCAGGAGTGCACTGAGTAATTTATTTTTTTTGAAAATGGGCTGGTAGGTGGGAACCAAGGAAAGTGATGGAAAAAAATGTTAATTCTTGTTAAACTTAAAAGTGTATCACATGTTCAATTGTATAAGGGGCTGGTTGTAAAATATTTACAAGCATCCCACTGGAGGCAGGACATTATTATCTAAGTGGGATAAGAGTGGATTGGGGAGGGATGTCCAGGAAAGGCTTCATGTAGAAGGAGAGTTCGAAAGGAAATTTAAGGGAATTCCAAGAAGCAGAAGGCTCATTTTACAGGTACATGGAGCTTTATAGCCCATATCACACGGTGGTTGTGAGGAAAGTATATTGTAAACTTTCAATAACTATATAAATGTGAGACAAGGTAAACACATGGCAGACAACTGGAGAACAGGATTTTCTATTTTTTCATTGCTTGATACAGTCAGTTAGACCTAGAGAAAGCCAAAAGATCAATGTGGGCTGGACTTCTCTGTAAAGAACTTGAACTTGGCATGGGAAAATATATAGGCTTATTATCTGGGATGTGAATAAGAAAGCCCCAGCGGGGGAAGTCTGCCAGGGTATGAGAAAAGGCCAGTCCTGGATTCTTAGAGATGGAAGGGACTTCAGAGACCACTGAATACAATTCCCTTAGGTAGCATAAATCTTCTCTAGGCTATCCTCTATGATAGGGGTCAGTAAATCTCTGTTTAAAAACATCCAGTAACATAGGAACTTATTCTCTTTTCTGGGCTCCTTCTCAGCTGAACCAAGTATTAGGTTCTACTTCTCAAAGTAGCTCAGATGAGCTGGTTGGGGACCTTAATATAGGGTACAGGATGGGCATCACTTCCAAAGCTGCTAATCATAGTGGGTACTCAGGGAGAAGAGATTAAAAAAACCAGTGACATTCTAGGAGGCAGAGGTGATTCCCTGGCTCCAGAAACTACCCTTGGCAGCTGAGGTTCAGGTTAGCACTTTGCCCCAACCCTCCATAGAGGACAGGTAATTGAGACTTGTTTTTCATTTATTCTGTAATTCCAGGAATTGTCCATTATCTAACTTCTCGGAGAGTTTCTCCTTGGTAACTGTCCTTCCACCTTAAGAATGCTCGTTCTTGTTCCTTTTCTTATCCTTACAGAATACATTTTGAAAAAGTCCAGAGCATGTCTGCTTATGCCCCGATTTGGCAAAGAGGCTGGGGGTTGGCACTGTTCCCTGAATCTCAGTGATGGATGTCTTCCCTTCTTTTGCTTTTCCTCTGTTGTTTGGAGGGGTTGGAAACTCACCACTTGGTAACAAGAGAAGAGTGGGTAAAGGAAGAAAGTGCTGAATCCAGGGCCCCACTCTCTCCATGAAGGGTGAGGGATCACCATAAGTGTGCAGGGGAGCTAAGTGCTGCTGGGAGATGAAAGTCACCATTCCTTCCCAAATCAACACAAAATGATTCATTTTCTACTCTCCCCTCTCTCAGTTTCCACATCTCAGGGTTGGAATGGAAGCCTAACCCATTGCCCTACAACATGCTCAAGAAGTGGTCATCCAGGATCTGCTTGAAGACCTCCAGGGAGAGGAAATCCACTTCTGGACTTCAAGTCTAAGGCTGAGGAAATCTTCTTGACATCAGGCCTAAGACTGCTTCTTTTTGCAACTTCTGTCATTACTCCCAAGTCTGTCCAGTGGAGACAGATAGAACAAATGGAAACCCTCTTCCATATGACAGCATTTCAGACGTTACCACTGAGTCTTCTGCTCGCTAAGCCAAACAAGCCCATTGCTTTTAATGAATCCTCATGGGATAGACTAAAGGCCCTTCACCACCACGGTTGACCTTCTCTTCAGCTTTTCAGTATCCTTGCTTAAATGTGATGCGCAGAAGTGAACATAATAACCCAGATAGGGTGTGACTGTGGCAGAGTGTGGTGGAACTCTCCTCTCCTTCATCCAGGACACAATACCTCTCAATGCAGACTGAAATTGGACTATTTCTATTATCCACTGTTGACAGTATTGTCAGCATTGATTCATTTTGTATTTGGGAGGTTGATTTAATGGGACCCAAGTAAAAGATTTTTATAAACCTTTCTATTACATTTTCTGCAAGTAAACAAGGCTTTATTAAAGTGACTGCTGGATTTTCAAATTTTTTTTTTACCTGTTAATGAAAATCCATTTTCTCTCCTTCCTACCTTCTTCCATGTAGGAAAAAAAGAAAAGAAAAGAAAAATAACACTTTAGTAACACATATGCAGTCATGCCAAACAAATTCTACATTGGCTATGTCCAAAAATTTATGTCTCACTCTGCATCTGAAGTCTAGCACTTTTCCATCAGGAGGTAGGTAGTACATTTTATTATTGGTAGTAGTATATTCTCTATCAGTCCTCAAAGCTATGTGGTTGGTTACAAAGTTATTTGTGCTTTGATTGCTATGGTATATTTTCTTCTTAAATACCTACTCTGTACAAGGCAGTCCTCAAGGAACTTACACAGATAATTAAAGATAGTAGAATTTGAGGGGGCAACCCTTTGAAATCTCAAAAGTCTTTCAGAGATAATTGAATGGACAGTGACATCACTACCTCAGCTTGTCTTTTACTTTTTATTTTTGGTATCCTAGAACTTGGTATAGTAACTTGACACATAGTAATCATTTGTTGTTGAGTCATTTCAGTTGCGTTCAATGCTTAGTGACCCCATTTCTTGGCAAAGAAACTGGAATGGTTTGCCATTTCCTTCTCCAGCTCATTTTACAGATCAGAAAACTGAGTCCAATAAGGTTAAGTGACTTGCCTAAGGACACAGTCTGAGGCCACATTTGAACTCAGGGAGATGAGTTTTCCTGACTCCAGGCCTGCGACTGTATCCACTTTGACACCTAGCTGCTTTCTTGTAACCACTTAGTGTTTATCGATTGACTGACTACAGACGGTGAATCATTCTAGACACTTCATGGGAAATCATTGCTACTTACTTCCAATATAACTTTGTACAAATCACTTTGCCCCTCTTTAATCCACTTTCCTCATTTGTAAAATGAAGTGGTTGAACTTAATCTAAGATCTCTTCTAGTTTTAAATCCTTCTATCTTATAGGTATGCTAGGTGTTTAGAGAAAGGTCATTGAAAGCTTTGTCATGGGGGAAAGCTTCAGAGAGGACATGGGAGGTGAACTGGGCAGGCAGAAAAGCAGTAATCTATCGTGTTTTCACGGTGTTTTCAAGGGAGAAATAGGGAGTGCAAAGACTGAGACGTGAGACATGACTGTTGCTGTGGCTGCTGTTCATTCTTTGTTATTGAAGAGTGCTTTAACATTGAGAGGTGATGCCATGATATGCAAGGGAACTGGATTGAAATGAGGCAGGGCTGTGCAAAGTCTCCAGCCTCACTCTCTCCTCCTGAGCCATCTGGGTCCAGTGGCCAGATATGGATCAGGACAGCTGGAGATGGCCCAAGATGCAGTAGGGAACCTCAGCCTTTTCAAGCTAAGGCCCTTAACAGGTCTCACGTTGTCTGAGGCAGCACCCAAGGTTGTGAATGACCATAGTCTTGGGTAGAGTAAAGGTGGAGAGGGCAGGGAGGAGGGAAGAGATAAAATACTTTAAAAAGGATGTGAGTAAGAACACTAGTTTCTCTGTTGGCCTTGGGTATAACTTTCTTTTAGATAATTTTCTCTATAAACTCTTGGTTGTAAATGGGACAATTCAATTCAGCAAGGAAAGAGTACTGGATTTGGAGTCAGAGGACCTGGTTTTAAATCCTGTGATGTAAAAATTGTCCCAGGATTTGTTGATAGGTATTGTTGCCAATTGGACAACTAGGTGACACCATAGTGCATAGAGTATTGGGTCTGGAATCAGAAAGACTCATTCTCATGAGTTCAAATCTGGCCTCAGACACTTACTAGCTGTGTGACCCTGGGCAAGTCACTTAACACTGTTTGCCTTAGTTTCCTCATCTGTAAAATGAGCTAGAGGAGGAAATGGCTCTAGTATTCTTGCCAAGAAAACCCCAAATAGTGCTAGGAAGAATTGAACATGACTGAAATGACACAACAACATTATTGCTAATCATACTTACCAACATGCAGAAACATATAAGAATTATTTTATTATATACTCAAAGCATACACCCATGACATACAAAAACCAGTAGTCTCTAAGCCACAGTATTAAACTACATATACAAGTTTTGACTATATAGGGAGGATGTATACAATGGAATTTTATAGATGGTAGAAGGGGAAAGTAATGCTTTCTACATCAAAGAACAGATAGGGGAAGGGGAAGATCTACAGCAGGTAAAGTAATAAACTGGACAGTAAACACTGGAGAGATAACTGAAATTTGGAGGCCAAACATTAACTCTGGAGCTATATCTTGTTCCATAACACACTCATCTTAAATAATAGGGGTAATAAAGTTGGGCCAGAAATTCTCTTGTTACAATTAACACAGTTAATCACCTGAGCTAAAGTTTGATATCTCAAATAAATTTTGCAAGCTCTTGCCGGTTATGCAACTGAAATTCTCTTATGTCACTTCACTCAACTATTTACTATTTGTAATACTTTGGCCATGTCATTTTCCTTCCCTAGGTTTTAGTTTCATCTTTTATATAACTGGGGGTTGATCTAGATTCCTGAGGTCTTACAGCTCTAAATTCTATGATCCTATAGGGATTTATTAAGAAACTATGCTAGAACTGGGGGTAATACAAGGAAGCATAAATAAGTTATGGTCCTTGCCTTTAGGGAACTTAGGATATTCTTAAGGAAAGAAAATTTACACCCACGAAATTAATAGAGACCTATTCCAGGTAGTATAAAACAACTGCCCAAATATATCATATAGATTAAATACTTTGTTCAGTCAGGAATGGTAGAGATGTGGTTTCTGGAAAAGGGCTAATAGAAAAGTTAGGATTTGAAATAGGTAAAATTTGGAGGAAGAAGGGCTTTCTATACAGGGGAAACATCATAAACACAGGCTCATAGAGACGGATTTAAAGCTGGAAGGAATCTGAGAGGTCAAGTCTAAACCACTTCTTTAATAGATGAGGAAACTGAGGCATGGAGAAGTCAAGTTTCATTCTCAGGGTCTCACTTGAGTGTCTGAAATGGAATTTGAAGCCAGATTTTTTAAAATTTTAAATCAATTTTATTTATCTTGTGTTCTACAATCACCACCACATAACCTAGATTTTTTTCTCCTCTCTCTCCTCTCCTTCTCCCCTCCCTCCCCAAGATGGCATACAATTCTATATAGGTTCCACATATACATTCCTGCTAAATACATTTTCACTATAGTCACACTGCATAGAAGAATTAAAACAAATAGGAGAAATCATACAACAAACCAAAACATAACACATGAAAAAATGATCTGCTACATTCTGCGATTGAATTCCACAGTTCTTTCTCTGGATGTGGAAGCCATCTTGCCCCAAAAGACCATTGGGAATTCCTTTAAGTACCTGCACTGCAATGAAATTCCAAGTCTACCAGAAAAAACTCTTGCACACTGTGGTTGCGGCTGTGCACAAAACTCCCCTGGCTCAGGGGAGTTCCCCTCACTCAGCATCAGATCATATAAGTCTTTCCAGGCTTCTCTGAAGTCTTCCTGTTCATCATTTCTTATAGCACAAGAGTATTCCATTATATTCATATACCATAATTTTTTCAGGCATTCCCTAATTGATGGATATCACCTTGATTTCCAGTTTTTGGCCACCACAAAGAGTGCTGCTATAAATATTTTTGTACATGTGGGACCCTTTTTCATTTTTACAATCTCTTGGGGATACAGTCCTAGAAGCAATATTACTGGGTCAAAGTATATGCATATTTTTGTAGCCCTTTGGCCATAGTTCCAAATTTCTCTCCAGAATGGCTGGATCATCTCACAGCTCCACCAACAATGAATTAGTGTTGAACTCAGATTTTGACTCCAAGTTAAGTGTCTATCCATGGCACCATATTCCCTCAATATGTTATTTCTGGGCTACAGAGGATACCAACCTATTAGAGTGGAGAGAATACAGTAGAGAGAAATGCAAAATAATTTTGGTTAGAAAAACATGACCAAATTGTCCTAGTCCTTGAATGTCAGGATAGAGAGTTTGCTCTTGAGCCTATAGTCAATGAGGAGAAATTTGAGTTAAAGAAAAAGGACACACTCAAAGCAATGCTTGAGAGGAGAATATAAGCTTTTTTTTCACCTTTCTGTCACTTAGTGACTGGCACCCCTCAGAGGATTAGCTGCCTGTGCCAGTCATTCTGTGTAACCTTGGTGGGTAGGAGTAGTCACTAAAAATGCTGACAAAGAACTTAGTAAATAACAAGGGAAGCATGGAATCTGTTTAAATCTTGCCAATGGAAATTCCATCAATATCCTTCTGAAGCCTCCTCTGAAGAGACCTCTAGGGGCAGTTAAGAGGAAAATGAGGAAAAGCACTTGGACCAGACCAGATCAAACCTGTTAGTATGTGATGGAGATGACACCATATTGAAAGCATCATGGGATTGTTTTTACAAGACATCTCAAGGAGAATGAAAAGAAATCAGAAGTGTTATTAATACATCCCAAACAAGTAAGTGTATACTGTGACAAGTGAGCAAAATGATTATTAATAATCAGTGATTTGGGAAGATTCAGATTTCTCCCTTTTTTTTATTCTTATTTCAAGACCTCAGTCTCTGAAGGTTGCCCAAGGCTAGCTAGGGGTAACAAAAGAAGTAAAGGATATAATCAAAGTTCAAGACCAATCCCTATTCCAATATTCATTATCTCTGTAATGGTTAACCAAGCAGAGTTGATTGCTGTCCTCAGCAGCACCTACTATTCTGAAAGGCATATAAACTATGAGTTCTACTACCCATCATGATTGTCAAATGACCAACCTTTTATTAATAAACAGTGTTGGCATCATTAATACAATGATTGGATTGCCCAGAAATTATGTCTCCTGAACTTTTTAAAATGCCACCTAAGTAAATGCAATAAAGGTAAACTGAGGTGCATTCTTTGAGCATCATCAGTTTGTTAACAGTGACACATGTAACTTAATAAAGTGGGTCATACTGACCACTTTAGTAAGACAAGTGATCCCGATGAGAAGAGGGAACACTTTTTATTGACATGCAAGAAAGGAGAGGGTCTGGATAGTTGGGGAACATTATAGTTAGCTACAAAGGAAAAAGAGGGTTGACATTCAGGTGTAACTGATCCCATGGTCCTCTCTGATAATAAAAGAATGTTAATTTTTTTATGTGACTCATCTCATTGGCTAGGGAAACACTGAAGTTTGGTCTCCATCAAGGGGAAACCAAACTTCCCCTACTTGTACAAGGGGGAGGCAAGGACAGAAGACTTGGTTTTTGGGGAGATGGCACCAGGTCAAGCTGACTGGGGCTTAGGGACAAAAAGCAGATGTCCCGGGAGCTAACTGCATAAGTGATAACATTCTCTTTGAATTACACCTTTAAGTTAGATCCAAGGGACAACTGCATTCTTGATCTTAATCCCAGAATCGGGAAATGTGGCTTAACAAAATGGGAAATGGATGTCAATTACAGAACAGAATCACAACCGTAGAAATTAGAGGTCATGTCAATTTTTATCTTTGCACAATATAAATTTCTACTGGGCCACATATCTACTCTCCAATCTTTCTGAATTTTTTATAAGAACGAGTAGCATGTCTATTAAAGGAATCCTTGATAACAAAATGAGAAGGAAACAAGACTACAAATGGTTTTCTGCAGTCAGTCACATATTCATATCATTGTCTTGACAGGTATAAAGAATACAAGACCTTGCTGTATTTACTGCAAGTATTTCTAAATACTGTTGTATTGACTGCTGTTAACTGCAAAAAAAATAAAACAAAAAATGACTTGGCAGGGCAAAATAAAGGATTAAAGGCCTTTGTCTAACAAGGAGTCTCTCCATCAGTCAGTCAACAAATATTTATTAAACATCTATTGGGGAGGATAGGTGGTGCAGTGCATAGAGTGCTGGGTCTAGAGTCAGGAAGGCTTACCTTTCTGAGTTCAAACCTGACCTTAGACATTCACTAGCTGTGCGACCCTGGGCAAGTCTCTCAATCCTGTTTGCCCCAGTTTCCTCATCTGTAAAATGAGCTGGAGAAGGAAATGGTAAACCACTCCAATATCTTTGCCAAGAAAACTCTAAATAGGGTCATCAAGAACTGGACATGACTAAATGAACTCAACAGCAAGAAAAACATCTATATGGTAGGCACCATGGTATCATGTGCTTGGGATACAAAGAAAGGCAAGACAGTAGCTGTGCTCAAGAAGTTCACAATCTAATGGAGAAAGACAATATATAAAAAGAAGATGAAAAGAGGGCAGAGGAGGGCCCCAAAGGAGCATGATAAAAGAATTCAGATGGGTGGGAAAGGATGAAATGGCTGCCCTGGGACCCTCCTTAAATGGAAGATCTGGGATAATCTTCTCTACTGTTCACTCTCCTCCCTCTTCAGTCAGTGAAGCAAGGGGCCCCAGGAGCAGGGAGTCCCAAGGAGATGTGAATTTAAGAATTTAAGTGATTTTTTAGGATGATGAGATCTCATGCATGTATTAAGGTCATGTAATATTTTTAATAGAGTCAACCACAGAAATAACTTCAACAACTCTTAATTGTAACCCTTTTATTTTTTTTAAAATAAATTTTTGTTGATATTGTTTGGTTCTATATTAACTAGATTTCCCCCTTCTCTCCTCCCAGGAAGTTACTGTCCCTTATAACAAAGTTGTTTTTTTTAAAGAAGAGAAAAAATTGAGCAAAATGAATCCACACACACAAAATTAAACATTTTACGCCTTCTTCCACATCTGTGGATTTAGCCTTGGCAAAGGAGAGGGAGGAGATATCTTCTCATATCTTTCCATTTCCCTAAAAATAAATTTAAAAAATTTTTTATGTCACTAAAATTTCTTCCAATATTCATTCTCCCTTCTCATTCCCAGAGAGCCATCCCATTTAACAAGTAATATTTTTAAAGAAAAAGAAGAGAAAAAAAATTAGCAAAATTGATTGATATATTGAAAAAGTTTGAAAACATATATAGCAGTTGTGGATCTCCCATAACTGTAAAGGAGTCAGTGTCCTCTAATATCTCTTCTTTGGAGTTATGCTTGTTGTTTTTAATTTTTCAACTTTCATTTTTGATTGCATTTGCCTTTTACATTTTTGTAGTACTTGTCTATATTGTTCTCTTGCTTCTGCTTCATTGTGTATTAGACTGTGAAAATCTTTGCTTGCTTCTCTGCATTCATCATATTCATCCTTGCCTTCAGCATATTTTATTACATTGAGGCATCATAATTTGTTCAACCACATCTCAATGAATTGGCACCTACTTTGTTTTCAATTCTGTGCTGCTACAAAGGTTGTTACTATAGATATTTTGGTGTATATGGAAACTTTGTTTTTGTCAATGACCTTCTTGGGGTACATACCTAATCATGGAACTTCTTGAATAGATATGGATGTTTTAGTCACTTTATTTGTATAATACCAGATTGTTTTCCAGAATGGTTGTACCAATTCACAGCTCTACCAACAATGCATCATTGTGTCTCTTTTCATAACTCCTCTAAAAAGATCCCTCTGTCTATTAATGTCAACTGAGGTAAAAGCAGGGAGATGAAATCTTGACAAAGGTAATGGAAAACAACGAAAAAATGAAAAAGGATTTATTTAAGCACATATTATGTGCAAAATAGTGCCCTTAATGCTGGGCATAAAAATACAAAAGTAGGATAATCCCTGCTCTCAAAAACTTACGTTCTAATGTATGAGACAACCTATATAAGAGGTTTCAGTTCTAAGTCACAAGGAAAGTCCCCATGCTCCTTAGGGTATGGTGGTAAAACAAATGGTAACACATTCTGTCATGTCATTTCCCCTGATAAAATCACATGGAAGAATTAAGGGAAGACAGATTATTTCTACCTGGTGAAGACCAGCAGACCCTCCATTTTGTAAGCAATATTGTAAGCAATACACTACATTACATTACTAGGTCATTATAGGGCCTGCTCAATAAGATCCACAATTATGTGAAAGAGATAAATTTACCAATTCATACCCCAAAGGATAAAAAGCTTATTTTCTATATTATTTGATACAGAGATTCTAGATAGATAGTAAGCTGGCTTCAAAATTGAATAGTGGGAGAGAGAACGCAATTGCATTTGGAAAAATCTTTTTCCAACACTAATATTCACCAGGTTCCTGAGCAGTTGAAAATCCTGGAACATCATAATCTCTAAAAAATTCAAATTTTGATGACAACCCAAAACACATGGTAGGCATAGATAGGCTGAAACGCAATTCTAATGGTGCCCTTCCTTGATAGTGGTCTCCTTCCTGTTCTTCAAACAAGACATTATTGACTATCCCCATTTAGGAGGAAATTAAGGCTGTTTATTGTTATGACTCATTGTACATAACATAGTGCCATTCAAGCTTTGGTCTCTGTTTCCTTGTTTGTAAGATTAAAGGGTTGGATTAGATGATTCCTTTCAGGCCCTTTTTAGATCTAACAACTATGATTTTTAAGGTTTCTTTCAGGCCTTAGATTCAGTGATTATATGTGACTGTAGCTTTCTAACTAACAATTTAGAGGTCTGGCAGATATTTCAGTTGGCACTGTCCGGTTGGTGCTCCCTCAAGGCTCCCTGCCTGCTTACCTTCATCTTTCAAGAAAAGCCTGCAATAATGTTTCTTATTTTCTTTGGAGTCCTTCCCTTAGAGATGGAGCTGTAAAAGAGAACAGAAAGGAGTTTTCTCTTTGATGGCATCTTTTCATTTTGGAAGAAGGAGATGAGCTAAGGTCCATTGTTTGTTTCCATCCTGAATAATTATTAAAAATTTTTATTAATGTATTTTAAAAGTATTTTTCAAATTTAGTTACTTATTTGTTTTCAATTTTCAACAATCACTTCCATAAGTTTAAATTTTTTCGCCCTTCTTCCCCAAAACAGTATATAATCTTATATGGGTTCTACACATACATTCTTATTAAGCACATTCACATATTAGTCATGTTCCATAGAAGAATTAAAATGAATGAGAGAAAGCATGAGTAAAACTAAACAAAACCAAACATAACTAAAGAGAAAATAGTCTGCTTCATTCTGCATTCAGACCCTATGGTTCTTTTTTCGTAGGTGGGTGGCATTTTGCATCATGAGTCTTTTGGAAATGTTTTAGGTCCTTGCCTTGCTATGGAATATTAAGTCTATCAAAAATAATCCTTCACACAGTGACTATTACTTTGTACAGTGTTTTCCTGGTTCTGCTCACTTCACTCAGCATCAGCTCATATAAATTTATCCAGGTATTTCTGAAATCCACCTGTTCATCATTTCTTTTTTTTTTTAAATTATTTTATTTATTTTCAGTTTTCTATAATCACTTCCATAAATCTTAGACTTCCCCCTCCCTCCCTCACCTTTTCCCCTCTCTCCCCACTCCCTCCCAGAGACAGTATACAACCTTATATAGGTTCTATTCATACATTCTTATTAAATACATTTTCACCTTAGTCATGTTGCACAGAAGAATTAAAATGAATGGGAGAAACCATAAAATAAAACAAACAAAACATAACACAAGAGAAAGTGGTCTGCTTTATTCTGTGATCCAATTTCATAGTTCTTTCTCTGAATGTAGAAGCATTTTGCCTCAAGAGTCCATTGGAAATTTTTTAGGTCCTTACATTGCTGTGAAGGGCTAAGTCTACCAGAAAAATTCCTCGCACACTGCGGCTGTTACTGTGTACAACGTTCTCCTGGTTCTGCTCCCCATAAGTTCTTTCAGGCCTCTCTTAAGTCTTCCTGTTCATCATTTCTTATAGCACAATAGTATTCCATAACATTCATATACCACAACTTGTTCAGCCATTCCTCCATTGATGGGCATCCCCTTGCTTTCCAGTTTTTGGCCATCACAAAGAAAGCTGCTATAAATATTTTTGTACATGTGGGACCCTTTCCCATTTTTATGCTCTCTTCAGGATACAAGTCTAGAAGTGGGGTATGCACAGTTTTATACTCCTGTGGGCATAGTTCCAACTTTTCTCCAGAATGGTTTGATAAGCTCAGAGCTCCATCAACAATGAATTACTGTTCCTATTCTCCCACATCTTCTCCAACATTTATCATTTTTCCTGTTTTGTCATATTAACCAATGTGATAGGTGTGATATGGTATCTAAGAGTTGTTTTGATTTGCATCTCTCTAATCAATAGTGATTTAGAGCATTTTTTCATATAGCTATAGATAGTTTTAATTTATTCCTCTGAAAACTGCCTGTTCATATCCTTTGACCATTTATCAATCATTTATCAACTTGTATTCTTGTCAATTTGACTCAGTTCTCTATATATTTTAGAAATGAGGCCTTTATCACAGACACTAGTTGCAAAAATTCTCAGTTTTCTTCTTCCCTCCTAATCTTGGTTGCAGTGGTTTTATTTGTAATGCATTTTGTTTCTACAGGATTGTCATTAATGGAAATATTCTTATTCCCTTCATTCCTCAAAATCAAACCCTGTTTTGTAACAAAGAACAAGCAAATAGCCCTGAAACACCACTCAAAACTGACAAAGTATGCAATGATCTTCCCTAGTTGTTTCCACCCTCTCCACAGAGAAGATGGAGGCACAATTCATGGCCTGTCCTCTGTAACAATGTATTGGTTTTTAAATGACTCAATGTGCTGCTCCCTTTAATTGATATTCTTGTTATAATTTATATTGTTCTTTTGGTTCTGATTATTTCAGTTTGCAACAGTTCATTCAAGTATTCTTATATTTTATTTCCTTATATTCCTTATTTCTTACTAAACATTAATATTGCATTATTTTCACATGCTATAATTCATTTGGACATCCCCCATTCTATGAACATATAATTTTTTCCTCTTCTGTCTCTCTCTGTCTCTGTCTCTCTCTGTCTCTGTCTCTCTCTGTCTCTGTCTCTCTCCCTGTCTTAGCTAAGCTCGGTGGCTTAATAGGTAGAGTACCAGACCTGAAGTCAAAAAGACTCCTCTTACTAAGTTCAAATCTGTTCTGAGACATTTACTAGTTGTGTGATGCTGGGCAGGTCACTTAACCCTGTTTGCCTCAGTTTTTCACCTGAAAAACGAGAGGAGAAGAAAATGGTCAACCACCCCAGTATCTTTGCCAAGAAAACCCAAAATGAGGTCACAAAAAGATGGACATGACTGAACAACAAGCTATAGAAAGTAAAAAATATTCCAAATAAATTATATCCAGTGATCATGTTTTTTTAAATAAAGCTTTAAAAGAGTTTAAATAAGTTTTTTAAATAAGTCAACAGCTAAGCGTATGACATGAAGTGTTCAATGATGAAAAGAAATGCTTCCTACATATCAAGATAGTTATAACAGTGCTTTTTCTAGTACAAAGAACTGGAAACAAAGAGACAGATACCATCCACAAGTTGTGACACATGAATGCAATGGGATATTACTATATTATAAAAAACAAGAAATGTGATGAATAAAGAGAAGTGTAGAAAGACAGGGACTGATGCAAAATCACACCAATTAAAGAAATAGGCAGAACCTAGAAATATACACAATGACTGCAACAATGGCACTGAAAAGCATAATAGGAAGATAATCAAAAAGAAAACATGGTGGAATTATAGTGATCAAGCTTGGCCCAAGGTGGAGATATAAGACGGCATCTCTCCCTCTTGGTAGAATCATGATGTTACCTTCTTGAAGTCTTTGGTCCTCCTGGAGAATGAAGGACAAGTAGTAAATCTGTGAGTAGTAGTGGTTGCCCCACTGGGGATCCAACTGGCTAATTCCAGTTGAACAATCTTTCCTTCCTTCCTTCCTTCCTTCCTTCCTTCCTTCCTTCCTTCTTTCTTTCCTTTCTTCTTTCCTTCCTTCTTTCCTCCCTTCCTTTCTCTCCTTCTCTCCCCTCCTTTATTTCCCTCTGTCTCTATAAGGAATTATATCTTACCTTTGGGTGCTCTGAACAAAATAATAGACATTTTGATCACTGAAATTTTGTAAAATATCTTGCATTCTTCAGGCTAGATTTCTTTTTTTAAGAATCATGCCTTAAATTCAAATCACTCTGGCTCTCCCTGACTGACCAACAATAGGTCCCAGCTCAAGCCTCACTTGGTCATCGTTTTGGTTTGATGACTCAGAGTCAGTGCAAATAGTAATTGTTTGTTTTGGCCAGAAACACTGAGGGTCTTCCCCTTCCAGACTGATTGTTTTTTTATACTAGGTAAGAGGTCATTTTTTGCCTCATTTCTTACCTAGCCTTAGTCACTGAGTGGGTGTTACCTCAAACAAACTGAGACCTGGGAAAAAACCTTAGCTTAAAAAGGCCAAGGTCTCCCACTGCCATCTCCAGGCATCCTGATTTATATCTTGCAACTGGACCTAGATGACTGGAGGAGAGAGTGAGTCTGGTGACCTTGCACACCTCTGCCTCACTGAAGTCGATTTCACTTGCAAGTCATGACATCACCTTCCTGATGTCATTGGTCCAACAACAGCAACAATCACAGATGGGGTACTATGAGTGTGAAATATTATGTGTATACTATACATGTAATTGGGCAGGTAGGTGGTGCAGTGGATAGAATACTATGCCCAGAGTCAGGAAGATCCATCTTCATGAGTTTAAATTCAATCTCAGACACTTACTAGCTACATAACTGTGGGCAAATCACTTCAATTTCTTCATCTGTCAAACGAGCTGGAGAAGAAAATAGAAAACCACTCCAGTATCTCTGCCAAGAAAACCTCAAATGGGGTCACAAAGATTCAGAAATGACTGAACAACAACATATACGAATGGTTTGGTTGATTTCTGTCCACCCCCATCCCCTTTTTTATTATTCATAATAAATGGAGTAGAAGAAAGAGTGATTTATTGAGAAGTGTAGGTGGCATATAAAGAAAAGATATCAATGAAAATAATTTATTAAGCCTCACAAGTAGTCAAAAAAATAGGGTATAGAGAGATACAATTTCTGTTTCTGCCAAAGCCCAGCTTTTTTGATAGCTACCAAGGAAATGAACTGTCAGGAAACCAACCACAGGATGAAAGGGACAAATCTCTTAAATAATTTCACACTCATTCTAGTGTGTTTCCCCATCTGTAGAATATGCTTCTATCATGTTGCTGAATCTTAGCATTCAGTCATGCCTAATGTTCATCCATCCAATGGGGCAGTCCCCCTATGAGGGGGCAGGATGTGGGAGATAAGAGAATCTACTAGAAAATCAGGAGCTTTGAATGCTGGTCCTAGCTTAACCAGCAGACCATTTAAAACAAACACTTTCCCTGTCTAGATTTTAATTTCATCATCTCAGGGGAATGAATTGGATGATCTCTAAGGTCCCTTTCAACTCTAAATGTTTTGATGAAATGAATTGTCTCCATTTAAATATTTCCTCTTAAAAAAGATACCAGCCCCTTCTTTCCTCTTTTCTCCCCTTAGGTATGAGAAGTTCTTACACCTGGTGCAGTGAAAGCCTCCCCAAATCATGATATTCCCTTTGGTTCAGTCCCTCTGAGCAGATGATTTGCTTGCCATTTTAGAAAGAATGGGTCTCCCATTGCATCCTGAGCCATCTCCAGTCATCTGATGATTATCTAGCCACTAGACCCAGACAGCTCTGGAGGGGAAAGTTCTTGCACAATTCTCCCTCACTGCACCACAAAGTCAACTGCAAGTTGTGTCATCATTTCACTGATGTCATGGTCCCTCTTTGAAAATGAAGGAGAAACACAACAACTCAGATTCTTTGTGTGACAGTGTATGACAATTCTGTGGCCATCCTCAAGGCCCAATGCAGAGCCATTAGAGGGCTATCTATGAAACTGGCTGTGAGTGGGCAGTCTTAGCTGGGCTGAGATGATTATGGGTCTGGACTTGGTTCCAGGGCTTCAAATATAGGTGTTGCTGACAATTACTGTATTCCTAAAACAGACAGAAACAAGTGAGCTTATCACCTAGTTAGCAAGAGTAATTAATTAAAACAAGAAGCTTTCAGATTGCTGCTTCCCTCTTCCTTCTCCCCATTCACTGGCAGTTTCACTCCAGGTGAGCTCTTTCTTGTCCTGTTCTTTTTTCCTCCCTTCTCTTCAAATGAATTTGCATTAAGAAGTTGATGTGCTAGAGCCTTTTGTGCTGTTTTATCAAGGGGATATCATTTCAAGACTTCAGCAAACCCAGGACAGTCTCAGATTTTTCTGCCTTGTGGTTCTAGTCACCAAAGGTATCAGTTTCAGTTTTTAACAAGGTGGGAATATTTTATGAGTAAGCTGCTCCTTTTTGACCTTAGTGGATTATATATTTTAGGGAAGGTTTGAGTTCCTCTGGCTTTGCCTGGCTCAGTTCCCCTTTTCCACCAGTAGGACACTTCATCTTGCAGAAAGTTTGCTTACAAATCTCTCACTAGGTCTGCCGGGCACACAGTCACCTCTACATAAGCCCTGGCTAGACTCACTGCCTAAGACTGTGCTTTGATTTCAGTTCACTGGGTCTAGAGGTCACATTCCTAAAGATGGAGAAGGAGGGCTACAAATTCTACCTGTCTGATGTATAGTGTGTTTGTTGTGAGGTTTCATGTGTGAATAATGGAATAGAAAGTTCTATCATCTCTTCCCTTTATTTGTACAACCACTCATACTCTATTATAGAAAAGTTCAGAATATAACAATAAGATTCCTAAGAGAGCTTGGTTGGAAACATCATAAATTGTCTCTTCTTATATCTGGGGGAATCATAGGATCATACATTTAGAACAGGAGGGAAATCAATGGGCATCTAGCCCAACCTCCTACTTTAATAGGGGAAGCACTGAGGCCCAAGGAACTTAAGTAACTTGCCAAAAGTTACATAGGTAGTAACTAAAATAACCAATACTCAATACCAAGTCCCATTGTTCCAGGTTCAGTGAGAGTTGAGCTTCCCCAGTGTACTGCACTAGGTACAGTGAATTACAGATATTTCAAGAATTATTGACTTTTCAAGTTGTAAGAAATCTCAACAAGTCATCCAGTCCACCCCATATCTGAACAAATATCCTCTCTGTGTCCTACCTGGACAATCGTTCAGCCATGACAACCCTAAAAACAAGGACAAAGGCAGACAATAAATAAGAAAGAATCTGAATAGACTTCAGTTTAAAAAGGAATTACAGGATGAAACTGAAGGAGTAGGGAGGAGGGTTTGAATGAAAGGAAATAAGGTTCTCAATGCCCCTACTACAGTGTGTTAGGGAGAATGGTTAACTTTTTTCAGATAGTAGAGGGAGAGAAAGAAGGAAGAGACACTCTGAGAGAGGGAGCTTTAAGGATAAACCATGTCCTGTAAGCAAGGGTGTGCTGTAGAACAACTGTTATAAATATTATGTGTATAACAACTGATTCTTAAATACATACACCCACATGCACATACATATATGCATACATATGTTGAAATTTTAAAAATCTATGCATTATTAATATTTTCTCCATATCTTTCTTAAGTCCAGAGTCCCAAAGGTCGGGAAATTACATGCGTCTTGTTTTTGTATGCCTGCAAACTAAGAATGCCTTTTATTCAGTAAAACAAGAAATCAAGCCATAATTTTTAATATTTGTCCATTTCTGAGGTGTAAGTGCTGGTAGGAGGCAAGATTTTTAGGGTGAATCAAACTGCTGGTAGGAGGCAAGGTTTTTAGGGTGAATCAAACTGCTGTCATGTTAGGGAGAGTTCTGTGGCAAAAGGAGCATTAGCCTGGGATTCATGGATTCGACTACCAGCTCTGCTATGAATTTGTTGTGTGACTTTGTTCTAGTAACAACAGAGGTATAGATTATCTGATAACCATGCCATACTTTAAGGCTAGCAAAATGCTTTACAGGGAAGGGAATGGAAGGGAAGAGGAGGGAAATGTGCATATATTATATATATATATATACATATATATATATGTATATATATATATGTATATATATATATACATATATATATATGTATATATATATATATGAAATCTCATCTGATCCTTACAGCAACCATAAGAGGTGAAAAGTATTATTATTCCTGTTCTACAGATGACAAACTGCATCTCAGAGATGATGAAGTGACCTGTCCATGATCTCACAACTAGGCAGTGCTGAAAGTGAAACATGAACATGGGCCTCTTTTGACTTAAAGTCAATTGCTCTAGGTACCTTCTAGAATAAAGCTTTTGTGATTCTAAACTATAACTTTGCCTTTACACAAATCATCTTAATAAAAGTCCTTCCTACCATAACATTAACTATGGTGATTCTATAGCAGCCCGGGCATTACTCTGCAAAAAGAATGTGGGCATTTAGCTGCCCTCCCTCTTCCATCCCAGTTCCTCAGCAGGGCACAGACTCATCCAGGGCACAGATTTGGGGAAAGAGGGAGCTGTCTCACTTTCTTCTGAGAGAAAAATCAATTGCTGGTGCTTTCCCTACCTTTGAGGACCTTCCCATTTGTAGCTTGTCAAAGTAAACTCATGGCTAAAAGCTCACCTGAGGAGACTGTGATGTGTGCCATGAACAATCTCAGGGAATTTTGTACTGCAGCAAGTGAAGATGAGGTCCAGAAGGTCCCAAGATTCTTCTTATCTGCTTCCTTTGGATCATTTTCTCTCACTTTGACAATCCTCAGGATCTTGCCTGTGAGCACTTTCTGGGCATGGAGATGTAGCCAGATCTTGAGGACATGGACTTCATTCTTTAGTCTTTAGGTTAAAGAAAAACCCATCAACATATTTTTAATATTTTGTTATAGGTTGCAAGATATGCCTTGTCCAGTAAGAAGATGCTTCTTGGGGACTCTATCTTCTGCCTGAATCTGGGACAGATTCAGCTGGCTGAGGGCAGGAAAGGGGATGCAGAGCATGCAGACCTTAGTAGGTTTGGTCACACAAGATGGGGATAATCTGTCTGCCAGCCAGCCTAGCTACCCCCAGAGCCTTGTTGGGTCATATACTTTCCTTTCTCATGGACCAATCATCCAACACCAAGCACTCTTGGTAGGATTGTCCCCTGACTACTCTGGTTACATAGCAACAGTTACACTGGGGAAGATGCATTCACTTGCACTCCAGGGTAAAGCTCCATTCTATTAGAGTTGATGATGACTCTGCCATCAAGACTTGTAGAAGTTTACAGAGTATAAGTTCCTTGAAGGCAAGGTGTATTTTTATTTTTGTGTAACCCTAGTATCTATCATAGTAGATGTTTAATGAATTCTTGGAGTCAGAGATGACAGCTTGGAGGATAGTCATTAGAAAGATATGGCATCAGCCAGAAGTATTGTTAGATGTTAAAGTATGGGGAGGGGATTAAAGTGTACAAAAACTGGAAATTTAGGAGGCGGACAAATTGTGAAGAGGGGAATAGGGAGAGGAATAAGCATTTATACAGCACCTACTGTGTGCTAGGCACTGTGGTATAAGAGCTTTGCAAATATCTCATTTTATCCTTGCAACAACCCTGTGAGGCAAATGCTATTATTATTTCCCAATTTACAGTTAAGGAAACTGAGGCCAAAAGAGATCCAGTGACTTACCCAAAGCCATAGAGCTAGTTAGAGTCTGAGATCACGTTTGAACTCAGACCTTTCTGTTCTGAGGTCCAGTGCTCTATCCACTGTACCACTTAGCTGGTTGAGAGCTTTAAAAAGCACTTTACAAGCCAGACAGAATTTTATTTTAATCCCAGAGGTAATGGGGAGTCATTGGTATTTGTTAAGAAAGTGGTGATAGTATCAGACCTGTCTGTTCTTTGTTTAGGAAAGTAATTTTGGAAACTGAGTGCAAGATGGCTTGCAGTGTGGTAAGACATGAGAAAGAGAGACCAACCATAAAGAGATCACAACTGGCCAGGTGTGAGTTATTAAGGGCCTAGCCCAAGGTGGCTGTTGTGTGAATGAAGAGAAGGGACTGTATATAGATGTGAAAGTAGAATGTCGACACTCAACAACAGATTGGATATGTTGGGTCCGACACCAAGATTTGGAGTCTGGGTGACTGGGAGGATGGCAGTGTCCTGACAGTAACAAGAAAAATGAGAAGAGGGGAGAGTTTGGAAAGCTAATGAATTTTGTTTCAGACGTGTTGAGGTTGAGATGCCTATGGGAATACAGCTGGAGATGTCCAAGAGGCAATTGATGATTTGAGACAAGTCTCAGGAGAGAGGGTAGAGTTGGATAAATAGATCTGAGAATCATTTGCATGGAGATGATAATTAAACCCATGGGAACAGAGGAGATCATTAATTATTCTATGTCACACACATAGTTCTGTGTTCACCTAGGCTTTGTCATCATATATCTATATCTATATGTGTGTGTGTGTGTGTGTGTGTGTGTGTGTGTATAGGTCGCTAACTGTCCCCCAAGCCATCATTTAGATATTACTTGCATGCAGAAAAATGGACAGAGGTAATGGAGACTTGTCTTTTTATTTCTTAATGGTCTCCCTGGAATAGCCCTTTTTAAGAGGCTTGCTTTCCCAGAAAATGCCTACAGGGTACAGGTTTTTAACTCTGAGTAGTCTTTGCTTTAACCCCGACAGACACTGAATTCTCACCAGACCTTAGGCAGCCAAAGGGTATACCACCCTCTGAAGATTTCTCCAGGGTCTTTCTTTCCATTTTACTATCTAAAGTTTTGCTATAATTCAACTTATGTGTTCTTAAAAATAACTAAGAAATGTGAAATCATGAAATAAAAACCACAAGATTTATGGGAAAATGGCATTAAGTGACATTAAGACTTGATGAGTGACATTAAGAAAAGATAGGAACCTTATAAAAATGGTAGCCTAGGTTTATACATGTTAAGTGGTTAAGAAATACATAAATACTACAATAAATAATGGTGATGTTAGTGGCCTCAGGCTGCTGTTTAGCTTGCCCTTGGGTTCCCACAGGGAACTGACTGGCAAAATCAATGGCTATATCCAGGCAGCCTCTGTAGTGCATAACTGTGGGACATAGGAGTGGGGGGCCTTCAGCCATGGCAGAAGGGTGGGGGGCAGGGTGGAGTGTGTGAGTTTGGATCAGTCCTCGCCTGCCTACCTATCCTACTGTATCAGAGAATATATAATAAATATGGCATCCTACCTTGACAAAGACTGGATGTTTGCTTGTGGAACGGAGTGTGAGAAGAGCTTGTGAGTTGTGAAATGTGCAGTTTTCTGCATTCTTGTTATCTTTCCACATGGAAATCCTGCATAAAGAAAGAAGAAATTTTGTGTATGCTCCCCCTAATATGTCAATCACGTTGGAATAAATTTGAGTTTTCACAGGTGTTAGAGCAGAACGGATTGGATCCTGCCTTCCTTCATTTTAAATCAGTTAATGTTGGACCCTGGGTCTGGCCCAGGTAGTAGTGAGCTGCTCCGCTGCTTACACTTTTTGGGTGGTATGTGAGTGCAGGGTGTCAGAAGGCCTCATTGAAAAAAGAGCAACTTCAAAGTTTCACTCAGGGGTCTGCCATGGGACCCCTTCTTTCCGACCCAGCTTTTTGGAAACTCTCACCATTCAATTCACTCCCTTAACTTTTGATTGCCCTGCCTCCACACTGCAATAATTAAGGTGCAGGGTTCTTTGTGATGAGAGGAAGGTTTTTCTGCAGAATCACTATTAGTTTAGCTAACTGTCATCTTGAAAGACACACAGAACTCGATCCTGAGGGGATGAACTACAGAAAAGGGAAATTTCAGTAGGATGATGCAAGATAGCTGCTCACTCAAGAGAGATATGCTCCCGCCAATAGGAGGAGACAGGGGGCACCTCCCCAGAAAGCTGGCCTAGCCACACCTGTATAACCCATATTAAATTGCTTGCTTTCTCAATGATGGGAGGGGCGGGGTGAAGGGAGAATTTGGAACTCAAAAATTTTAAAAACTATGTTAAAAATTATTTTTACATGTAATTGAGGGAAAATAAAATGTAAAATTTCAAAATCTAATTGGAAAATGTTAAATAAAATAAATAAAAATATAGTACAACATTAAAAATAGAAAAATTGTCTAGGTTGTGTTTCTCTGGGTGGGCTTTGAGTGGTTAGGGGGTAGCATGTAGCTGTTAGGCAGGAGTTTTAACTCCAGATGGTGAGGTGCATGTGTGTGTTGGGGTGGAGGGATGTGGGAAAGGGAATGAACTTTATTTCCCTCCCAGTTTTTATTCTCAGTTCTGCCCAGGGCCAGCCACAAAGTTTTTCTTCTTGTAATTCAAGCATGACTTTCATTCTCTTAACTTCTCCTTTTATCTTAGTGTATTAAAGACTCTTTCTGTGCATTTCCCTCTTCTTCCCCTCTTTTCCCCTCCCTCCCAATACTCTTACAGAAAACATGACACACCTATTGCAAAGTTTTGTTTTTCTTTTTTCTAAAGTGAGGTAGGGGAAAGGAGAGAACATAGATTTTTGTTCTTTGAAAAAATGAATAATAAGAAAGAAATTACCAAGAGGTTTCATCTTATGAATGGTGAAACTGACATGGTGATTAATCCTCATTGATTTCCCCAAAGTTAATGACTAAACTAGAAACAACAGGGATTAAGTTTCCCAGGAGACTTCATTTTAAATAACCTAGCCTAGTCTAATGAACAGATATAACCAAAAGAGTATTGTTTCTTGAATCAGAGGATGGAGGTTCTGTCTGCTGGCTATTTCCATACAAACATACTCATGTCTCTCCATTCTCAAAAAAATCCTCACTGGGTCCCTCCATCTCCACTGTCATCCTATATCTCTTCTGCAATTTGAAGCTAAATTCCTTGAGAAGGCCATCTACAATCCAGTTTCCAACCTCATCATTTCAATGAAACTGCTTTCTCTCCAAAGTGATCTTTTAAAATTCAATGACCTTTTTTCTCAGTCCTCTTTCTCCTCAACATCTCTGCACCCTTTGACCTTACTGATCACCATTTTCTCTTTGAGACTCTTTTCTTTCTAGGTTTTTTCCCCTGGTTCTCCCCCTACCTGTCTCACCACTCCTCAGTTTCCTTTGCTGGATTTCCATCCAGTTCATTCCCTCTAACAGTACATGTTCCCAGGCTTCTGCCCTGGACCGTCTTCTCTTTTTCCTCTATACTATTTCACTTGATGATCTCATTAGATCCCATGGATTTAATTATCAGCTCTGCTTATCATTTGCAAATCTACCTTTCCTGCACCAACCTCTCTGCTGACCTCCAATCTCTCATTTCCAACTGCCTTTCAGGCATCTTGAACTGGATCGTCCAGTAGACAACCTAAATTCCACATGTCATTATCTTCCTTGCCAAATACTTCCACATTCCAAATTTCCCTGTTGCTGTCAAGGGCACTACCATTCTCCCAAATGCCCCAGGTTCTTAATCCAGGCAGCATCCTCATATCTTCACTGTCTCTCAACTCTATCCAAGTTGTTGTCAAGTTCTGTCAATTCTGCCTTTCTAACATGTCTTTTATATGCCCCTTCTCTCCTCTGGTACTGCCACCCCTGCTACCACTGTAGCACAAGCCCTCATCACCTCACACCTGGTTCACTTCAAAGCCTGGTGGTGTGTAGGCCTGCTTCAGAGCTCTGTACCGCAATCTTCTTCTTCTTCTTCTTCTTCTTCTTCTTCTTCTTCTTCTTCTTCTTCTTCTTCTTCTTCTTCTTCTTCTTCTTCTCCTTCTTCTTCTTCTCCTTCCTTCTTCTTCTCCTTCTTCTTCTTCTTCTCCTTCTCCTTCTCCTCCTCCTCCTCCTCCTCCTCCTTCTTCTTCTCCTCCTCCTTCTCCTTCTTCTTCTTCTCCTCCTCCTTCTCCTCCTTCTTCTTCTCATTCTCCTTCTCCTCCTCCTTCTCCTTCTTCTTCACAAAGTTCTCATTAGTAACCTATATGAGTGAGATATACACTCAATTAATTATAGGATTACTGGTTAAGAGTATGAACAATTTTGTAACCTTTTTTTTCTTGTTTGGAGGAGATAAATCATAGAAGTTTAGAATAGAAGGGGACCTTAGAGATCACCTAGTCCAATCACTCATGATTTTATAGAGGAAAAAACTAGAGATCACCTAGTCTAATCACCCCTGATTTTAAAGAGGAAGAAATTAGATCCCTAAGCGGCATGCCTAGGCTATACAACTAATAAGGTAGAAAGGCAGAATTCAAGCCCAAATTAGAACTCAAAAGTTCATAGCTAAAGAGCCTTTTCAAGATTACCTAGTATAACCTTATACCTTGTGAGTCCAAAAACAGGCCCAGAAATGTTAATTGACTTCTACTCAAGGTCAAAAAATGAATTTTATAAAACAAAAGGATAAGAACTCCAGTTGTACCTACCCTGTTCTCCCATGGAGGTCCCAGCCCTAGCAAATAAGTAAACAAATATCTGTAGGTTAATGGTTAGCAAGAAATACTATTTACTTGTCAGGAGACACCTTTCCTTTGCTTTCCTGCTTGGGTAGTTTGGGGATATTCTCTGGGACAAATTCAGGTGAAGCCTGAGTTCATCTCAGAAAAATCCTAATGTATGATTCCTTGAGGCATCAATGGATTAGGTGGTCTTTAAGGTCTGTAAAGTTCATTAATCTAAATCATTCATTTTTTTTTGTAAATAGTATTTTTTAAAATTTTTTGTAAAAAGTATTCAGCATTCATTTTTTATTAGATTTTGAATTTCAATTTTTTCTTACTCCCTCCTTCCCCTCTTTAAGACAATAAATTTTTCTCCCTACCCTCCCCCTCCCCAAGATGGGAAGCAATCTGAGATAGGTTATTCATATCATCTCATTTAAATGACACAATAATAGTTATATTTATAGTTATCCCTTCCATACCTCAGGGAGTAAGGGATGGTGTCCCTATGATCTGGAACATCCACTTAAAATTTTTTGGCCCTCCCTTTGTACCAAAGAAGAAGTCTGACTTTTCTTTTGTCTTTTATGAGATGTTTACAACACCTTATTGTAAAATTTGGGTTGATATTATACAATATTACACATATATTGTATGCATTTCTGAGTTTCTAAACTTTTTCTGTGTCATTTGCTGGCCTTTGTGTGTCATCTGCAGTTTCCACAAAACGCCCCTCAAATTGTCATTCAATTTCTTATACTGACCAACAATTTATCGAATCTGCAAAGGGGAAAGTTATGTTGCAGAATGGATATATTATATAATATATTCATATATTTATAATTATATATTATATAAATGACATAATAAAAATAATCTTTGCAACAACCTTGTTGAAGAGATTCTATTTTTATCTCCATTTTATGGAAGAAGAAATAGGCTTAGAGAATTAAGTGATTTTTCCCAAGGTCACACAGATGGTCAGTATCCATGGCTGGGTTCGTACCCATGTCTTCTAACGCCAGATGTACTATTCTATCGATGGTGGGTCCTCTTTATAGAAATCTGGTATATTTTCTTTCATTCCAGAAAAAACAATGAACCTACCCCTTTATGTGTTTGCATAGGACTTCATGATTCTGAGTGAGACTTTTTAGGTTCCTTCTTGTGTTACTCCCAAATGTTACTTTCTCTATATTTCTTACACTAGGTGGCATAGGGAATGGAGCACTAGACCTGAAGTCGGGAAGACCTGAGTTCAAATCCAGCCTTTAGACACTTACTAGCTGTGTGACCCTTGACAAATCATTTAACTTCAGTCTGCCTCAGTTTCCTCAGCTGTTAAACAGGTATTACAGCAGCACCTATGTCCAAGCACCATGTTGTTGTGAGAATCATATGAGATAGTCCTTATAAAGTACTTAGAGAATAACAGCTGGGATGTAGCAGGTGCTATATTAATACTCATTTCCTTTCTCCTCTCCCTTTTGTGTCCCTTCTAGTAAATATCATTTCTATTTAAGAAAGTAACAGTTTGTATTTGTATCTCCAGCACCTAGCATGGTATAGATCATAGTAGGTACTTAATAAATGCTTGTTGATTAATTGATTCAACAAATATTTAAAAATGTGAACTATTTTCAAGGAGGGGCAGCAGATTGAATGTATTGAGATCTAGCCTCCAAATCAGGAAATTTAAATCTTTCTTTATAACATCTATTGGTCATGTGACCCTAGACAAGTCATATAACCTTAGCGTTCTAGGCAATTCTCTAAGATTATTTTAAATTTCAGAGAAAGGGTTGACTTATGGGGGGAGTTTGTTGTTTTCTCACTATAAAAGTTCCCAATATCAATGAAATCACAAACCCAGTCCCTATCCTCCTCTAGGTAAAGCACTGTGCTGCCTGCTAAAGAAGTCATGGTGATGGCTGCGAGAAGAGAAAGAAGGGGTTCAATCTGAGAGATGTGGAGGTGTAGAAAGGGCAAGATTTGGCAAGGATTTGGATATATGGAATGAGATATAGTGAGGCGATAAGGATGATGCTGAAATAGCCTACTAGATGATAAACTTGGGAGATGGGGAGAAGGATAGTAGTGCCTTTGACAGAAATAGGAAAAAGTTTGAAAGAAGAATAGATTTAAGGTTCAGTTTGGGACACGTTGAGTTTGAGATAATTCCAGGACATCCACTTTGAAATGTTTAGGATGGAGCTACTGATATGGGAATTGAAAGGAGATAGTGAGGTTGGACACATGTATCTGGGAATCATCTGTATGAAGATAATAAACCCATGGGTGCTGATGAAGTCACAGAGAGAGGGTGCAGAGAGAGACAAAACCCAGGACCCCAAGTCTTGGGGAACACCCACATTTAGTGACTAGGATATAAAAAATGATGAGCCACTCTGTAGAGGGAGATCCCTAAAGCTTAGCCTGAGGGCATGAACTCGAAAACAACAAAATAAATGTATTCTAATATAAACTGGGAAAAAATGATGAATCAGCAAAAGAGACTGAGAAGGAATGATGAGACAGGTAGAAGAAAAATCAAGAGATAGGGGTGACCCCAAAACTCTGCGAGTAGAACACATTTAGGAGATAAGGAGAGTCCACAGTGCAAAAGGAAGCAGAAAGGTTGAGAAGGAACACTGAGAAAAGACTGCCAGATTTTGCACGTGAAAGGTCATTGATTACTTTGCATTTCATTAATCACAAATCATAAGGAAGGAATCAATAGATAAGGAGAGGCTGAAGATTAGAGAGAGATAGAACCAGAGAAACAGAGAGGGAGGAGGTTGATCGAAAGAGCAATTTGCTGGATCAAGTCCCTCTCGCTATCTTCACTCGTCCCTCCCTAAATGAGAATTTTTAAAGCCCCCAATACATAGCTTCATAATGTGACAAAAAGAATCCCGCACTGGTTGTCTCTGTACATCTATGTCTCTTTCTGCATCGTAAGTTCATTGCTTCTCTCTCAGGAGCTGAGTGCTATGCTTTATTATCTTTATTCCATTGGACTCATGGTTTACCATTGCTTTGATCAGAATTTTAAAGTGATTTTCTCTATGGCATTTATCATTGTATAAATTGTTCTCCTAAATGTGCTCACTTTTCTCCATATTATTTTCATAGAGGTCTCCCAGTTTTCTCTGAAGCTGTCTATTTTCTCATTTCCTATAGCATCATATATTCCTTTTCATTCATACAGCACCATTTATTAAGCCATTCCTCCGTAAGAGGACTTGCCTTTCATTTCCAACCTCTGGTTACCAAGGAAAGAGCTGTTGTAAATATTTTGTACGTATATGTCCTTTTCCTCTTTCTTTGATCTTTTTGAGATTACCTCGATCACACAGTATGTCCAGTTTAGTACTTTTTGGGGCAGAGTTCCAAATTGCTTTCCAGAATGGGTGTACTAATTTACAGTTGCACCCACAGTGCCCTAGTAGTGTTGGGTAACATTGGAAAGAGTAGTTTGAGTTGAGTAATGAGGTCAGAAGCCAGATTGTAAAGGACTGAGGCATGAGAAGACAGGAAGTGGAGGCAATGAGTTCAAGCATATTTTTCCCCTAGGAGTCTGGCTCAGAAAGACAGTGCTTTGAGAGCTTGAGGGGATGCCTGTGAAGGTTTTTTTAAAGACTGGGGAAATGTGGACCTGTCTGAAGGCATTAGAGATAGGGAGATAGGAAGAGGTTGAAGATTAGAGATGGAGGTGATTGATTGAAGGAGTAATCTACTGGATCAAGTAAATATTGAGAGGGGTTGATCTAAGGAAGGAGGTGATATTGGAGAAAAAGAGGAGGCAGTGAAACGATATCAAAGGTTTTTAAATTGAAGGGTAGGGGATGGGAATGAGCTCATCAGGAATGAAAATGAATGAATGATTGACTGACAATGAATGAATGAACTCACTTCCAAAAAATCCAAGGGGGGATCATTTCAAATTAGCCTACTCTAATTGTCTATTGCTTCACTAGGCTCTTGTACTACAGCAACGTGTTGAGTGGACTCTGTGGAATACTTTGATGAAAGAAATCTCCCCCTGCTATGTTTTCCTCACATCCCCATCACAAACAGAACTTGCCATTTGCATGGAATAGCTAAATCAGAGTCTATGTTGTCAATATTAATATGATAGGACTTGGCTGAGATCACTGCTGGGAAATTGCCTTGAATCTTATGGAACATATTGATTCCTATATCTTATAGGGGACTTTAATGGGGATGATGGATGTGGAAACTCATAATCTTGGGGTTTTCATCAGCCCCAACCTTGGGTTCCAATCCCAGCTCCAACATTCAGTTCTGCACGAGTCTTTTCAGGTCTCTGAATTCAAGGTTGCTAATCTATAAAACAGGGAAAACTGGATTATCTATTTTATAGGGCTGTTTTCTGAAGAAAACACTTTATAAACCTGATGGTGCTCTAGACATGAGAGTCTGTAGAATTCTTTTGTACAGTAGAATAGAATTGCCTGAGCCTCGCCTCCCTAGTGTGCAATGGTCCTAAAGTTCTAGAATCAGAAAGGACCTTAGAAGTCATCCAGAGCAGGGATCTCAAACACTCAAATCCAGGAAGTCCTATGGATATCACCTCTATCTGAGAGTCACATCCTTTCTGTTGTTGTTCAGTTATGTGATTCCATGGATGCCAGCATGCCACACTCTTCTGTGCTTCACTATTTCCCAATCTGTCCAAGTTCGTGTTCATTGTTTCCATGACTAGCTATCCATCTCCTCCTCTACAATCCCCTTTTCCCTTTGCCTTTAATCTTTCCCAGCATCAGGGTATTTTCCAATGAGTCTTGTCTTCTCATTGTGTTCCATGTCCTTTACCTTTCTATAAACTTAAAGTGTTGGGAAAAGGAAAAAAAGTAAAAGTAGCTTCCTCCCACAAAAAAGTTGGGGACCCTGTTCTAATCTGGTCAGTTCGTTATTATAGGTAGGAAAGTTTGCATAAATCTAAAGATCTACGTGAGGATATATTTCCTTACATCTGAGGAAACAGATTCGGACTTCTGAATCTAGCCACAACTAGAATCCAGTTCTTGCAATTCTCAGGCTAAGACTTTTTCTTTTTCCCTTCCATTTTACAAAGTTTTAGTGATGTCTTTTGTTTCTGTTTTTCACCATAATCACTTGTGGATATTCTCCTCATCTATCTAACCTTCCCAAGTGTGCAAAGAATAACAATTAAGTAAAACCAACCCACACACCACCTTCATTTGGCAATAGACATTTCACACCCATAATCATGCCCATCCCCCAGTTCTCCAAAGAAAGGAAGGAGGCACATTCCCTCATCTCTTCTCATGGTCAAGATTGGTCATCATTGTTACATAAAGTTTGTCTTCATTTTAGTGTTCTTTAATTTACATTGTAGTCCTTGGGAGTGATTGTTTCCCTGGTTTACTTTCTTTACTTGGACTCATTGCATGTAAATGTTCCTGCTTTTCTATGAATTAATTATATTTGTCATTTCTAAAAGTACAATAACAGTCCATTCCATTCATATGTCACAATTTCTTTAACCTCTCCCCTGTTGATGAGCATCTACTTTATTTCTAATTCTTAAGGTTAGAGTTGAGTATCTAGGTGGTGCAATGGATAGAGCACCAGTCCTGCAGGCAGGAAGATGCATCTTCCTGAGTTCACATCTGATCTCAGACACTTCTTAGTTGTTAGATCCTAGGCAAGTCGCTTAACCCTGTTTGCCTCAGTTTTTCCATCTGTAAAATGAGGTGGAGAAGGAAAAGGCAAACCACTAGAATATCTTTGCCATCTTTGTCAAATGGGATCATGAAATGTTGGACACAACTGAACAACAAGGATTAGAACTCTGAAGTGATATAAAGGTTTATGTAGTTACTGACCCCAGGGTATGTCACATGGTCCCTGTACCTACAAAGTGGTTAATGACATTGGGAGTGATCAACAAATCAATAATTTATAAGAGCTGGAAGGATAGTTATGAAAGGATCAGGGGAAAATGTACTGTATAAATCCACTGCATTAGACATCAGAAGATCTGGATTCAAACCTTGGCTCTGCTACTTAGACACATGCCACCTGTGTGTAACTTTACTTAAGTGATTTATGGGCATGACTTTACTTTTCCTGTCTGAGTCTCAGCTTCATCACGTATCAAGTAAAGCGTTTGAACCAATGATCTTAATATGAGGGTAGACCAGTTAAACCAGTCAGTTTAATAACTGACTCTGGAATATAATATATGAACAACAGTCTTATGTTTAATCTGCATTGTTATCATTTTGTCCATCACTTTCTTAAGTCTAGACAATCAATAGAAGCCCTGATCTATGGTAGTTGGTGATTTCTAAGGTATAAATGCTCACACTTAAAATGTAACAATCTCTCAGGGGACTTATACAAGCTGACCCAGCATACCACTAATTGAAAGTCACTTTCAACTCTAAAACCCATGTTTCTCTGATTTACAGGAAGTTTCTATAAGAGGACCTTTATATACTTAAGGACCTGAACTCTGGTCCTATCTATGATGCTGATTACATAAGTGACCTTGGGCAAGTCACTTAAACTCTCTGAGCCTCAGTTTCCTTATTTGTAAAATGAGGAGGTTAAACTACATGGTCTCTGAGATCCCTTTCAACCCTAAATCTTTAATTCTATAACTTTATTCATTTAAGCAAAAAAATTAGTCTAGCCTCAAGGGCATCTTACTGGATCTTGTATCTGACAGAAAGAAAAATTACATTTCTTACTCTGGTTCTCTCCCCTTAAATGATTCCTCCAAGTTTTTTAATCTTCTTTCTGGATTCCCTGAGCTGCCTTTGAATCTCTGCTAAGGTGACCAAGAATCCCAACAAGCACGCTGAGCTTCACCAAGCACTTTCCTCCCAACGATGCTGTGAGGCAGATGGTGCAAAGTGTTCGTATTCTCGTTTTTCAGATGAGGAATTTGAGGCTTACTGGGGTTAGGTGGTTAATATAAGGGTCACTCAGCATCAATGCCTGGACTCAAATCTGGGTCTTCTGAGCATAGGTTCAGTGTTTTGTCCACATCCTGCCTTTGTGGAAGAAGGGCATGTCAGCAGAGATGAGACTAGTGAGGGCAAGCGCCACAGCATATGCATGGGGCAGGCAGCACAAAATGCCCCCCTAAATCAACCCTAATGACAAATATGGCTGGAAAGAGCAAATCCTGTAGGAGAAACTTTGGATTTTAGAGTCTGGCGGACAGGGAACACCAAAAACTATCACGCTGAGGGGGACACAGGGATGTCATGTTGAGGAAGTCTAGGCGGTCTGGCAGAAAAGGTCGGGAGATCTTGTATCATCTAGTAGCCTATTATTTTATCTAATTATTTTTTTTAATTAGGTGCTAAGCTCAGTTGTTTCTACCTGTGGAATAAATACAAGCGCTGTCTGTCAGTGGCCCTCTAGATTCTGGCACTGTGAGACAAAGTCCTGATCTCCCTACCCTAGTTATACCTCTCCAGATCATGTCTCTGCAGGAGTGCTTCCAGGGATAAATGACTCTTCAAGACTTTGTATCTTGGATTCTTTTCTCACTGAAATCTTGTACCACTTGATAAAAATCTATCAGGAGATTTAATTTCTCAAGAGTAACCTGTGCAATTGCCATAGAAATGAACATAGACATACATGAGCATATGAAATATCAGAAAAATACTTCATAGAATCATGAGTGTGACCTGCCTCAAAAGGCTCCTAACTGCTCCTTACTCCTTCCATGTTCATTAGAGAAGTGGTGGTCTTAGGGTGCAGAATGAGGCATGTATTTTTTGGTGATGGCCAATAAAGGAATTTGTTTTGCTTGATAATTGTGTATTTGTTACAAAACTGCTTTTCTTTCTTCCTCCTTAATGGGGTGAAATAAATTTCTATTAATTAGAAAAAAAATATTTTTAAAAAGTACTATAATTCAGTCATCCCAGAACGAGAGAACTTTATAAAAAAGATTTATGAAATACTTTTATTAATTTTGATGTCTCTAGTCTCAGGCACTTACTAGCTGTGTGATCCTGTTTCTTTAACTGTGCAACGAGAGCACCTACCTCAGAGGGTTGTTATGAGAATAAAATAAGATCACATTTGTTAAGTGCTTAGCACAATCCCTGGCACACAGTAGGTGCTTAATAAATGCTTGCTCTTTCTCTTTCTCCGGGATTTCCTCAGTCTGGGTATTCCTTCAGCCTGTCTAGGTCTAAAGTCCTATTCAATGAAATCTTGGTCCAACTCTTTCAGAGTCCTCACTACAGGCTCCATCCTCCCCATTCCAGACTTTGCTCTGGTTCTCAAGTCTAGGATGCCGATAGTACCCTTGGACTTTCTCTAATTCTGGCTACCTAACAAGCCTCCCACCTTGTCTGGTTATGCATGTTCTCTGATATCTTTCATGTCAGTTCTTACACAAAAGGAGAGAATTTAATATTTTTAAAAATGTCCCAATATATATGGTATAGAATTGAAATGAATATTAGATCTTTCTTAGGTCATATCATGAGAGCCAAGGCTGAAAGGGATCTTCAAGATCATCTAATTCCACCTCCTTGTTTTACAAATGAGGAAACTGAGTTTCTGAGAGGGTCAGTGACTTGCCCAAAGTAAGTAAAAGTGCCAAGTCAGGCTTTAAGCCTATAAAATTTTAAGATTTATGACCAGAAGGGACCTTTGAGGTCATCTATTTCAGCATCTTCGCTTCTACTCTGAAACTCAGTTTTCTGGCTTAAGAGAGTTGCCCAAGGCCATATAGTTATTATATAGTGAACAAAGATCTCGATCTATAACATCATAGGATTTAGAATTGGAAAGGACCTTGTAGATCATGTAGTCCAACTCCCACATTTTACAAATAAGAAGTTGAGCCCCAGAGATGTGAAGAGTCCTGTCAGTGGTTAAGAAGGCAAGAAGTAGAAAGCACATTAAAATTTAGGTCCTCTGGCCTTGGGTCCCACATCCTCTCCAATACGCCAACCTGTCTCCCTACTGCAACCAGGCAGAAATGATAAACCTGGAAATTTTAACTTAATTTCTTTTCACATTTAAACATATATTGATAAAAAAAATTATAAAAACTTTCTCCTAGCTCCCAGATGCCAGCTCCCTAACTGTAGTTGCTTCTTCTGCAAGAGAAAGTAAATTGAAAACAGACAAACAACAATAACACATAGCCCTGACCCACTGGGCCTGGAAGTGTGGTGACAGTCAGGTTTCAGACCTGGCAGATAATAAGTTTGCCTTGTATATTATGTCATCTACCTGTCAAGTCAGGTCTACCATGTTGACTTGACATACATAGTGTCATTACATAATATCTAATTGTCTTCTCTCCATTTGCTTTTTACAGGCAGAGAGCCCCTGTCAATTCCATGCTTTGTGACTCCACCCCAAAGCAGCCAAGACTTTGGTGTGTACCTTTCGGCATTCACATGCATAGTCCTTGAGCCTTTATTATCAGAAAAATCTCCTAAATGTTTGAGCAATTCAAAACAGAACTGATGATTTCTTTTGGTCCAAATGGACAAAAGACTGCCACCACTGTGCACTATAAGGTTCTTCAAAGTACTTGATAATTAACAAATGCAACTTGAATTTTTGGACAGCTAGGTGGCATAGTGGATAGAGCAGTGGGCTTGAAATCAGGAAGATGCATCTTTCTGTGTTCAAATCTGACCTCAGACATTTACTACCTGTGCAAGTCACTTAACCCTGTTTGTCTCAGTTCCTTATCTGTACTGAGTTCAAATGTGGTCTCAGACATTCATTTACTAGCTGTGTGACCCTGTTTGCCTCAGTTCCTTATCTGTAAAAATGACCTGGAGAAGAAAATGACAAACCACTCCAATATCTTTGGCAAGATAGTGACCCAAATAGTCACAAATGAGTGACCCTCATTTCCTTCCTGCCACATTCTGGCGATTACTTACTCCTCACTTCTTTCAGTTGGGGACCTAAATGGCCAAGAATATGTCACTGATCACTGCAGGCCTTTTAGAAGAACAAAAAGGAAGCCTTTCTCCTCACTCAGTTCCACTGCCACAACTATTATGATTGACGTAGTCATCCTAGAGTAGAGGAAAGAGGATGAGGCTTGGGACAAGCGTTACATGATTGGCCCAGGGTCATAAGTTGAGACGATATCAGAACAGAGCTAGAACACAAGCCAAGATTATCTGCCACTTTCCAGTGAAAAATAGGATCAGCTGAATTGTCCTGGGAGGCTTTAGTGATGGATGGCAAAATTCTGAAGAAAGACTTCCAAGAAGAGGAAGCTATAATTGTAGATTTTCCTCCTATATTCAGTGACCAGATAGCCTGATGAGCTGCTGCCATCCTTCCCAGGGCATCCTTTGCTATGTGGACATTCCAGGCAGGTTTTCCTTTTGGGTTGTGGCCAATCAAGATCCATTACTATTTTAATGAGGATACGTTTTCTTTCCCCAAGAAGATTTGAAAAGCCTCAATTTGCTTCTTTCCAAAAACAGTTCAAAAGAAGAAAATTCTGGTGTTGGTTGCATTGAAGCTCATACTATCTAATATTTATGTAGTGCTTTAGAGTTTGAAAATATTATCTCATTTCATCCTCACAACCTGGGTGGTAAGCGATATTATTACTCCATTTTGCAAATGAGAAAACTAGAGTAGAGGAGGTTAAGCATTTGCTCAGGTATACACAGCTAGTAAATACCTGAGTTTAGATTCGAACCCAAGCCTTCCTGACTGAAAGTCTAGGTTTCTAACCACTATATCACCTAAGTGTTGAGAGCTCATGGTAGAGGAAAGTTCTTAAGGGACATTTTTATCTGTCTGTGAAAAATAACTCAGGATTTTTTTTCTAGATAACAACTCATTTTCATTTATTTGGGGACAAGTTCTAGTCTCCATTTTTCTCCCAAGGAATCCTGCTTGGTATTGGTTTCAATTATCCTTAGAATGTTCCTGTGGTGGAGAAAAGATGACTCCATTTCCAGTGGGAAAGCTGAAACTAAAAGGAAGTTAAAAGTTGAGATGACCTAGTAAGCTGAGCACTCCATAGGGATTGGGTCCCACATGCCTGTTACACATTGTTTCAGAGCTCCTGTCAGTCACTGTTAAACATCAGTTATGATAAGGAAAGGGAGTGGTTTTTTTTAGCTACTCTCATTGACAACAATGTGCACATGCTGACAGTCCAAATGAGGACTGTTAAAAAAATGAACAGTATCTTTTCCTAACTAAAGTAAAATATTTCTTTAAGCCTCAAGATGTGTCTCGAGGGAATCATTTCCGATGTTGTTTCTGACAACAGAAAGAAATCCATGTGTTGGTCTGGTTCTCCTCATGTAACACAATCTGCCCCAGTCTTTTTCTCTCTTTCTGGTTTTCCAACCCAATCTCCCCAGCCCTGCTTTACAAAGGAGCAGGATTAAATAGAGAGAGAAAAAAAAAGAACTTTTCTCAGGCTCCAAGCCAGTGATGGTCAGATGCCCCTTGGGCAGAATGTGGTCTTTTAAATGCAACATGAGCCCTCAGTGCAGCAAAGAGCCATGGCCAACAGTCAGTGCGCCCCAGCCGTTAGCCACAAGGGTTAGGCAGCAGACCTAGACAAAGAGCTGAGGATTGGGTTTCCAGAAAAGATACAGAAGGCAAGCAGAGTTCTGCAGTGTCCCTAAGGCTGTTATTTGCAGAGAAGATGCCAACGTGCATTGATAGAAGGAGTTTCATCACTTGAGAACTGCTGAATCAAAGAAATCAGAGTTTTAATCCACCCTATCTAGGGGCAGCTAGGTGGTACAGTGGATAGAGTGCTGAACTTGGAGTCAGGAAGACCTGAGTTCACATCTGACCTCAGACACTTATTAGCTGGGTAATCCTAGGCAAGTCAGTTAACCTCTGTTTGCCTCACTTTCCTCATCTGTAAGATGGGGATATTAATAGCAGCCTCCTAGGTTTGTCGTGAGGAACAAATGAAATAATATTTATAAAGAACACAGCGTTTGGCGCATAGAAAGTACTATATAAACATTAGCTATTATTAAGAAATACAAAGAAGGAAGGGCAGTTAAGGATGAACACAAAGGAGCAGTTAGATCCTGTGAGAATAGTGAAATCTAGAGTGTCTCAGATCTTACACAAGGTACATTTTGTAAGACTTGAAGCACCATTAAAATTCAATAAGCTTCCATTGTATGTTAGCAGGAGAAGAAGAAAATTCTGTTTCGGGGACCACATTTTAGGAATGACATACATAAGCTAGAGTGGATCCAGAATGGGGTGAGGCAGGATAACCAGCCTGATCAAGGGCTTCAAGATCACATTATAAGATCATCCTTTGAAAGAACTTGGAATATTTAACTTGGAGAAAAGAAGCCCTGAAGAGAAGGCATAGATAGGATAGGAATCTCCAAGTACTTGATGGACTAGCAGGCATTAATGGAGTCAAGGGATAAGGTTTGTTCTTTTTGGTTCTAGAGAGGTCAAGGTTACAGAGAAGCAGATTTTGACTTGATGCTAGGAAAAAAATATTCTTGAAGCTTATAATGACCCCAAAGTGGATAATTCCTTCCCTAAGAGGCACCTTCCTCACCTTGTTTGTACTTGTCCTGTCCCTAACTCTCCAACCTCGATTAGAAACCCTAAAAATTACATCATCGTCCTACAGGATGTATGGCATTCTGTTTATATGTCTGGTTCTTTTCCTATATCAGTGCCTTTGTTTAGCTTCTTGCTAAATCTCAGGTTCATGTGCTTTTGCATAAAACTCCCAATGGCTACAGAGAAGTGAAATCTTTCAATCTTTCAAAACTTAACCAGCTTTCCCAACTCTGACCTCAACAATGGTGGGAGGTAGGGGAGGGTATCCAGAGGGCTCTTGGCCCATTGCTCCCTGGGATAGTGCTTATCATGCAATATGATCTCTGCTGCACTGATTCCCACCAGCTTCTATTTTCTTTAGAGACAGACATTCTCATCTTTTAAAACAATACTTTTAAAACAATTCGTTCCCTTCATAGTTTTTAATTTTTGAGAGGCAGTATAACAGATAAGGGTCTAGACTTAAAGTCAGAAAGACATGAAATCAAATCTAGTCTCAGATAATTATCAGCTGTGTAATTTTGGGCAAGTCATTTAATTGCTTTCTACCTCAGCTGTCTCATTTGTAAAATCAAGAGGTTGGAATGAATATTCTCTAAATTTCCTTCTGACACAAAATCTATGATCTTATGATTTATATTTAATTTTTATTTTTTAATAGTAATAAATATTACTATTTAATTTAAATGTTTGGGAAGTTATTTCATATATGCCATCTCATATGATTCTCATAGCAATCCAATGAGGGAAGATGTTATTCTTGTTCCCATTTCACAGATAAGGAAACTAAAATTCAGAGGGATTAAAAAACATAGCTAGGATCACACAGCCAGCGAGTGCCTGAGGTGAGGATTTAAACCCAGATCTTCTGGACTTGAGGTGGTACAGTGGACAGAATGCCAGATCTGGAGTCAGGAAGACCTGAGTTCAGATCTGGCCTCAGCCACTTACTAGCTGTGTGATCCTGGGCAAGTCACTTCACCCTGTTTGCCTCAGTTTCCTCATCTCTAAAATGAATTAGAGGAAGACATGACAGACCACTTCAGTATCTTTGCCAAGAAAACCCCAAATGGGGTCTCAAAGGTTGGACATGACTGAAAATCACTGAACAACAACTTCTAGATTCTAGTTCCAACTCTCTACCCACTAAACCATGTTATTCCTCTAGCTTCTATGAGTTCAGGATCAAAGAAAGTTGACTAGTATTTTTTAAAGTTCTAACTTGTGAAATGAAGTGAAGGTGCCTGAAGGGAGTTGTGGACTCTGCTGTTTGGGATTCTCTCAAGTATTGTCAAGGAGAAGGTAAACAGATGAACTGCTGCTGAAGGCCCCTGCAAAGAGACTGAAGACTGAAAACAGACGTCCCACCCAAAGGGGCTTTGCCATTGAAACACTTTTCTTTCAAGTATTTAAATGATTCTACCCCTTTCGTTGAATCCAATTAGGGTCAGATTATCTAATTTGTGCATTATTGGGCTTTTGGGTCAACTGCCCTTCCCTTCCCTTCTCTCTCATTTTGGTGACCAGGCCCATTAATGCCTTCTCCAGAGGGTGAAATTCTGAAATCTTGTGCAATGATTGAGACCCACAAGGAATCTTCCAAGTCAAGGAGTCAGCCCCCTCATTTTATAGCCCAGGCTCACCTAGGGGAAGTTACCTACCTAAGGTCCCTCAGGGGACAGAGCTGCTGGCTCTGGATGGTTTTTATTTACCAAATGTTTCTAACTTCTCTCTGCAAGATAAAGCAGTTTGTCTGTGTTCAAACCCAAATTCCAGTTCAATAATAGGACTATTATTATAAATGCAGGACTCCTTGTCCCACATTGTGCTACCAATTTAACTTCTTGAGGAAATAGAAAAGTCTTAATGAAATATTTGGCACATAAGAAGGAAAAATGATGAAAATTACAGGAGGATTTTAATAATTCACTAAATTTTTATTTCCAAGGGGATCCATTTAAAATCCAGGTCCTCCAAACAAAGAAACAAATAAAAATACTATCTCTGACCCCAAATTTTCCACCACCTCATATATGGACTTCTGACTGAAAGGAAGGGTTCATGGTTCTCTTATTCACCAAAGTGCCAAGGTTCTAACTTCTTCAATGGCTCACTAGAGGATAAACCAAGCTTGGTATAGTAGAAAGAATACTGGATTTGGATGAAAAAAGAAACTGGATTCAGATACCACCTCTGACATTTACTAGCTCTGTAATCTGCAGAGATTCTGAGTCTCAGTTTTCTTTTCTTTAAAATGGGAATCATCATATTGGATTAACTCACAGAGTTGTGAGGATCAAGTGAGATAAAATATGTAAAGCACTTTGTACAAATCTTAAATGGCTCTTTAACTGTGAATATTGAATATTATTTTGGAGGACGGTATGGATAAATGAGAGGAGCCTATATCGCTAGAGACTTGGGTCAGGGGAGGAAGCAACTAGGAAAGAGATAGAGAAAGAGAGAGAGAGAAGTAGATACAGAGAGAAACACAGACAGAGACAGGGAGAAACAGAGAGAGGAGAGACAGAGAGAGAGACACACAGAGAAACACAGAGAGAAAGATACAGAGAGAAGGGTGGAGTGAGAGAGAGACAGAAAGGTAGAGACAAGGCAGAAAAGGGACAAAAAATAAGAGGAGAAGAGAGGAGAGGGGAGGAGAAGGGAGAGGGCCAGGGCTAAGATGGAGCACAGACAGAGAAGCTAAGCAGAGCTGCAACAGGGCACAAATTTTTATAACCACGGCATCCGGCTTGTCAATAGCCTGCAGTGAAGTTCCCAAGCATCTTTCACGAATGCCAAATGTTTCCTTTCCTCCTGTCTTGTTTCTCTTTACTCCAAGTTCAATATTCTTTCTGTTATGCTTAGAGTTGAGGAGCTAATCAGGAATGAAGCTGTGCTTCCTAAAAGACATATGGGGCGGTCATAGATGGAAGAACTGGATGGTCATTTGGGAATGAATTTTGAGAGAGTTTAATACTGGATTTAATTCCATGTATTACCTATTATTTTAATTTAATTAAATCAAAGCCTTTGCCTTATAATTTATTATAAAAGCTATCATTATTGCTTTAATTTTATAATTTAATAAATTAAACAATGATGGGGACTCATGAGCAGTGGGTTTACATATATACACACAGAAATACTAGAGGTGTGTATAAATCACATATACACATATATGTAAGTTATAGCTACATATATATGTACAGGGTGATAGAAAAGTCTTAGTGCAATTTTAAGCTATTAAACTTCATATTCTATTGATCATTCTCTCTTTCTCTCTTTCTCTCTCTCTCTCTCTAGCTCTCCTCTCTCTGTGTGTCTCTGTCTCTGTCTCTCCTTCCCTCCCTCCCTCCCCTCACTATCCCACAGGTTATCAAAGAACAGATCACATGGGGAGGGGCACCCTGCATTTACATTATTAAATATGTAGACTGAAGATTATCCTTTAATTCTTTCCTTTGCCTTCCTTGCTTTCTTTTCTGGGCAGCTGCTTAGACAGACTTCCTTATTCTTCTAGGAGCATATATGCCGAGAAATTTGTTGTGAAGTTCAAATGAAGTTGTGTGTGTAAAGTGTTTTGCAAACTTTAAACTGCTCTTTAAATAGAAGCTGTTTTTGTTATTAATACCTGGTGACCTCAGACAAATCAATCCAGTCTCCTGGCCTCCAGTTTCCTCTCATGCAATGACTATATTACTTCTAGATTCCCTTCCAGCATTGCTCCCTATGATACACATTCATTAGGGGCAATTCTGGACAACCTAGTAAAGTGGAAGATTTGGACAAAGTCCAACTCTCTTTGCAACAGTGTTCATCACTATTTATTGCTTAATATCATGCCTTGCATGTAGTATGTTTTCAATAAGAATTTGTTCCTTTTTGCCCTTCCCTTTCGTTAATTCCCTTGTCCTCTCTATCTCTCTCTGATTCCCACTTCTCTCTCCCATGTCCCACTCTAGTCGGTTGGAAAGGATCTAAGAAATTACAGTCAGCAGATACTAATACACTTAGGAGGGGTTACACCTTCTCTATTAACTGATAACTTAAGGAGTCACCCTTGCTAAATTTATTTTTCTTTTTTTAAAAAAAATTAAAATAGTATTTTATTTTTTCTAATTACATGTAAAGACAATTTTTAACATTCATTTGAAAATTTTCAGTTCCAAATTTTCTCCCTTCTTCCCTCATTTTCCCCATCCTAAGACAGTAAGCAATTTGAAATAGGTTAATATGTGCAATCATGTAAAACATATTTCCATATTAATGTGAAAGAAGGAACAGACCAAGAGAAAAAAATACAAAAAAATAAAGTGAAAATAGGATGCTTTGATCTGCCATTCAGACTCCAGTTCTTTCTCTGGATGTGAATAACAATTTTCCTCGTGAGACTGTTGGAATTTTCTTGGATCATTGTATTGCTAGGAATAGCTAAGTCTTTTATTTTTTAAGTAAAAATTTCCACCATATGACTTACATATGGTAATCTCATATAGTAATGGGTAATGGAGAGCAGCATGGCAGAGAGAGAAAACCTGGGTTCCTGTGCAAGTTGTTCAGTGACTTAGTAACTCATCTTGGCTCTTAGTTACTTAGTTACTCTTAGTAACTCAGATGTCTCTCTAGGATTAGACATAATCCTAAAACCGTAAATTCGGAGCATGAAGGAATTTGACCGTTTATCATATCCAACCCTCTTATTTACATTATTAAACTTGTAGCTTAAAGACTATTCTTTAATTCTTTTCTTTGCCTTTTTGCTTTCCTTCCTGGGCAGCTCCTTAGACAGACCTCTTTATTCTTCTAGGAGCATACATGGTGAGAAATTGAAGTCTTAGAGAATCAACCTGCTCAAGGTCACATAGTAAGTGGCAGGTGGACCAGTGATTTGAATCTCTCTTTTGACTCCAATTCTGGATTTTATTTTTTGCAGTATGCTACTTCTCCTTCTAGCTTTCGTCCTGCATCACTGTTGATTCTCAGTGTTCCAGCAAATACTTAGAAGATGTTGCTGTCAGGCTTGTTAACTCTCTCAGATCGTCTGGTATTTTGAGAAAACCTTCCCAGATGCTACCAATTCTTGCATAGGCTGTAAATATTTCTCTTCTGGGATGCCAAAAGGAGAGTGTGTAGGAGTTAGGTTCTTGCTTGTGTCCCCTCATAGACACAGGGTTGAATGAGCTAGGCTGAGTAGCCATTCCGAGTAGAATGTTCTTTTTTTGGTCCTGACCCATAATTCTTTTGTTTTAGAGAACTTCCAGTGAGGAAACTCATTACACTCTGATATTATGGTATAGTAGCTAGAGTACTCGACTTACTTATAGTTAGGATAGTTACTTAAAGCTCAAATCTTGCCTCAGACACTCACTAGCTATAAGTATGACTTAGGACAATTCACTTAACCCTTATGAGCCTCAGTTTTTCTTGTCAATAAAATGAATGTCTTGGCATGAATGACCTACCTCTAAGAGCCTCTAAATCTATGCTTCTATAGTTACAGTCTTTGAGAGTCACCTGGAGTCACTGAGAAGTTAAGTGACTGGCCCAGGGTCACTTCTCTGTCAGTATGTATCAGAAGTGGACATTGGATCTAGGTCTTTTTGTCTCCAAAGCCAGCCCTCTATCCACTATACCATGTTCTTTATTCACTATGGCGTGATGCCTTTCCACTCTGAAACAAAACCCAGGTGATCACCATATGTGATTCACATGGTTGAAATCAACCTGATGTTTGGTTGATTAATGACTTCATCTAAAGTCAAGGGCTGAATATGCTTTGTGAATGAACATATGGTAATTGGCAAAGTATTGTACCATGTTTAGCAGTTCACTGCCAGCCAGCGTGGCACCTGTGATCCATTTCTTGGAGGAACAGAACAGATGTGAAGAAAGATACCTTCACCCAGGTGAGCTTTGAGCCACTTTGCACTTAGGGAAATCCCATTTCTGGGAAGATGTGAGTGTGGCTGAGGAGAACCCCTGGGGGAGAATTCCCTGATCCTACCTCATGCTCTTTATTCCCTCAACTCAGTTACAGGGTTCAAGAGGGAAAAAGGGGGAGGACCTATAAACTGTAAAATACTGTATAAATGTGTTCCTCATGTTATTTTTCCCCAAACAATTTATAGGATAAAGATATAGAGTTTATGACTATGATTATGCAGTGAAGATATGGGTCCAGAAGTGAATTGGAGGCAAAAATTGGAATTACAGAATCTCTAGTTTAAAAGGGACCATCGAGCCCAGCTAGTGCAGCCTGTGCCTGGACAGGAATCCTTTCTATAACATCCTCCAACAGGTGCTTAAACAGTCTTTGCCCCAAGACTTGAGGACTGCCACCTACTCGAAAGGAATCCGTTACACTTTTGGGTAACTCTAGTTGTTAGGACAGGTGGCATAGTAGATAGAGGGCCAGGCCTGGAGTTAGGTAGACTCATCTTCCTGAGTTCAAATCCAGCCTCAGACACTTACTAGCTGTGTGACTCTGGGTCCTTAGCCCTTCCCTTAGCCCTGTTTGCCTCCTCATCTGTCAAAAGAGCTGAAGAAGGCAATGGCAAATTACTCTGGTATTTTTGCCAAGAAAACTCCAAATGGGGTCATGGAGAGTTGAACACAACTGAAATAACTCAATGACAAAAATATTTAAGCAGATTTTTGTTTGTTTTTAAATGATACTATGCTTAAATTTACCTCCTTACAACTTCTGCCCTTTATTTCTGGTTTGGTCTTTTGGGCTGTACCAGAGCAATTCCGATCTCTTTTTCCTTATGACAGTCTTTCAAGTACTTGAACATGGCCATCATTAACTTCCTCCTTCAGTCTTGACTTCTCCCAGGCTAAGCATCCCTGGGATATCAGGACAGGGACTAAGCCTATGATTTCATTGATAAAGAGAAAGTGACTAGAACTCTAATTTCATTGGCATAGGAAACTCTCAGATAAGGAGATTCCCTCTACCATTGCAAATGGGCATCTTCTCTACCACTTATATTCTTAGGAAGTGTTTGGGCCAGAGTTGTCAATCACAGGGCCACAAACCTGGGTGAGCCCCAGAAATATTTAGCAAAATAAATAAAATGTAATAGAACATAGGTAATGTTAATATGTGGTTTTCTAATTTAATATGGCAGGAATCCTTTTGTATGATTTAGCAGCTCCCCTCCCCCATTTCTATTTGAATTCGACACCATTGGTCTTGAGCATGGAGAGAATAAGGCATATACAACTAGTACATGTGTGAACCTAGGTCATCCTGGCTCTATCCACTATACCGCTCCTCAAATAGCTCCAGGCTCCAGTTTCTCCTTTTTTAAAAAAATTCAATTTAATTTTATTTTCGGATCTGAATTCTTTCCCTCTTACCTCCCCTCTGACTTCTTCTTTTGAGGAAACAAGAAAAACAAAATCTGTTACAAATATGCATACTTAAGAAAAACAAATACCTTGACCATATAAAGAAAACAACCCCAGAGTAAGGGGAAAAAAAAAATCTCAATCTGCAATCTGAGTTGATCACCTTTCTATCTGGAAGTACATCCCTGTTTTTTTAAACATTTTCAGATGTCAGGGACACTAGAGAGGACCAGACAGCCTTTATGGAATTGCCTTGTGCTCTAAATGAGCCCTGAGACAATGACTTGTCTTCTTCAACGATGACATTCTTCCTACAATGCTTTGCTGCCACAAATTATGGAATAACAATAACAAACTTGTATTTATAAAACACTTCAAGTTTTGCCAGTGCTTTACATCTGTCATCTCATTTGTTCTTCTTGATAACCCTGTGACATAGGTTCTATCATGATTGCCCCTTTTACAACTGAGGAAACTGAGGCTGAAAGGGCTGACTTGCCAAGATCACACAGCAAGCAAGTTTTCAAGTGAGTTTTCAAGTTCTGGCCTTCATGACCACCAAGCCATCACTCTATAGCACAGATTCTAAAGGTTTTAAAGTGCAAGTCATCAAAAAGGGATGGAAGAGGCACATGATAGTTATGAATAGGCATCAGCACATTAGGAAATATGAAATGAACGTGAGAAGTTGTGTAACGTCCTGTGTCTCTGATGTATGACTAGGGAAGAAGGTGACCAGAGCGAAGGGTGACTGAGGGACGGGAAGCTTGTATGCTATGCTGGTAGCCACACAGTATGAAAAGGACTAGAGAAAGTCTTCTCTGCACCCCCAGTGCAGTGAGCTGATCATCTAGGGAGCACGGTAAGAAACAAAGGCTCACTCAGGTCCTCTTGAGTGGTGTAGACAAGTAGCAGCCTTGGAGGAAGAGGTAACGTGGATGTGATCATGGATCCACTGAGGTATCAAAAAATGGATAACAAGATCATAATCATAGAGAGAGATCCAAGGGACATTACAGGTCGCTGAATCACCCCTCCCCCCCACCTTTTTACAGGTGAGTATACTGAGGCTGAGAAAGGTTAAATCATTTGCTCGGGGTCACAAAGCTAGTGAAAGTCCGATTGAATTTGCACTCTGGTCTTCCTAACTATACACCCAGCACTCTACCCACTGCACCATCTGACTGTCCTTCATATATTGTTTAGGCTATTATTAATTGCTAGTACCAATATTGCAAATCCCAATCTCAGAACTGGAACATGACTAACTGGCAAGTCTAATGTTTATACTTCTGCCACCTCTCCCCTACAAGTGTTGCTGATCAAAAAGGAAGTGGAAAGGAAGTGGAGTCTTGAGACTTGAGCCCAAATCATGACTGTCTGCCTGTGAGATCTTCTTTAGGATCCAGTTTCTTTATCTGTGAAATAAAGGTGTTTTGAGATCCTTTTCATTCCGAGGTCTATGATTCTAGGGATTGTGGTCAAAGTTGGGTTCACTGGAACTGACTTTGTAGACAGCTCACTCTTTCCAAAGTTATGCAAAAACCAGTTATGCTTTTAAGGTATTGGCTTCTCATGGGCTGAGTCCTAGAAAGCTTTCTCTTTATTTGATGGGCAAAGGAGTCCCCCTGCTGGGGAAACATGGCAGCTATTTGAAAAGAAAACCAAAAGGCAAAAAAATAACTGGGCTGATTGCCTTATCTAATCCAATGAAAGTGTCCTGCCTCTGCTTAATATCTCCCCATCACCTTTACAACAGCCTAGATGTAGCATCATAAACGATCCACTTCCCAAGGACTGATTTCTGTTTAGAGGTTCATGATAACTGGCTGTTAGTGCAAATCAACAAATGATGGACTGTAAGACAGAGAAGAAACCTTGATGCAATGGAAAACATACTGAATCTGGAGCTTGAGGATCTCAATCTGAAATTTAACCTTGTTAATTATGACATGTGTGACTTTAGATAACTCATATCAGGTGTCATGGTGGAGAAAGTGCTGGCCTGGCATGAGGAAGGCACACAGTAAGCATTATATAAATGATAGTTGTTTTTATATCATCTATGGAGACCTTAGTTTCTTCATCTACAAATTGGAGGACTCAATGAGTTGACCTTTCATCTCCCTAACTGAGGTGCCCCTCCAGCACTAAAGAAATGAGCCCTTCATTTGGGCAAGTTCCCTGACTTGCACTGGGAGGATATCTACTTTCCTCAGGACAAATAATTGTCTATTCTTTTATTAAAGCTCTCCAAGGATAGAAGCTCTCCAACTCTGTCAGTAGCCTATTTCCATGACTTTTCACTGTCAGCTGAGGAGTTCTCTCTTATGGCCAATCAAAATTTCTTTTACTTTAATATGCCTGCTTTCCCCTTGTCTAGTCCTGATAATAAACAGTCAGAGTCTTTTCATAAAAAGCTTTCAAATACGTATTCATGTCATCTCCTAGCTCAGGTACTGGTTGGGCCAGACGGCCTCTGAGGTTCCTTCCAATCAGAGACACCATTATTCTAGCATTCTCTCCTCCAGGCTCAGCAACGTCAGCTCCCCAAGCACATTAAGCATTTCTCTATAAACATCCAGATAACTTGGCGCCTTCTAGCTTGTAGCCTGAGCTTGCATTGTCCTCGTACAAAGGTGAAATGGTGTCCTTCTGCCATGTTAAATGTATTCAGACAATAAAACTTCATTTTAACCATCTCCAACTCCAAATCTTTTATCACAGCACCTCCTGTGGCTGTTGTTTACCCTTTGTTCTAGAAAAGGACCAAAGATAACATGAGAGGAATGTCTTGACTGGATCAGGAATTTGATTTAAGTGAGGCAGAGCTGTCCAAAATTATCAGCCTCACTCTCTCCCAGAGTCATTGAAACCCAGTGACAAGACATAGATCACAACAACCTGCGATGGCTGGGTTTGAAGTGAATGACTTTGGCTTTTCTAAATTAAAGTCTCTCCTAGGTCTCAGGTTGTCTGAATCAGTGCCCTTTCAATGAATAAAGGACAGGTAAAAATTAAGACAGATGCCATCTTAATTTACCACTGCAAAAATATCAATCTGACCACAACAAAGTAGCCGAATGAAAGGAAACGTAATTCCATCTTCTTCCCCCGCAAGGTCCAAAGGCAAGAGAGAAAATCTATTCCTTGGTAACACAGAATTGACTCAATTTGAGCCAGATTTTGAAGAGGGTTTTATTGAGTGGCAGAGCACAGATGGGGCTGAAGTCATGAAAAAAAAGAGCTAGAGACAGAGATAGATGAAAACACTTGAGAAAATAGTGCAGAGAGAAAATTGATCTTCCATTCTGCCAGCCATGAACCTTGACCAGTCTTTCATTCACGACTCATCAATGGTTGCTTGCCCAATTATTTCTAGCTGTAGGGCCATGGCCTTGGGTTAGGATTGGAGTCAAGGTGCTTTCATGTAGCTTATTCTGTTTGATTCAAGTAGGATTTTTATTTTGTTGCTCTTTTTCGCCCACATATATAAAATGACAACATTTCCACATCATTCTTCTTTGGAACCTCTTGATCTCCTCCCATTTCTTAGTTTCTTAAATCTCTATAGCAAGTGTTCTTAATTTGAAGTGCATGAACCTTTGGAAAAAAAAATCTGAGGGGTGGATAGCTATATGTCAATATCATTTGTTTTCTTTGTAATTCCAGGAAGGGAGTCTTGTGGGCTTCACCAGATTGCCCAAGGGGTCTATGACACAAAAATAGGTTCTCTAGGGAAGTTTTTGATTGTTATTGAATTTGCTCAGTTTGTTCTTTGGGTTGTTCTGCTTCCTTCTGTTGCCTTAAATTTCTGACTTTAGTTTGCGATTGTTGATTGAGAACAACTTATACACTTTTGATTCTAGATTTCATTCATTCCATGGTGGTGTCTTTTTCTTTCTTTTGTTTCCTCCTTTAACAATCATATGGTATTCAGGTTTTCTACATATGGAAACTTTCAGTGTCTTTCTACATTTCCTCCATGGCTTTCTCAACCTTTTGTTTGATGACTTGCCTTAGCATCATTCCTTTATGGTTCTGACATTAAGAGTTCTTATCATGGTTCTTATCATGGAAGCAGTCACAGTTCTGGATCATAGATTTAGACCTCAAGAGTTCAGCCTCCTCACTTCACAGAAGAGGAAACTGAGGTACAGAAAGATTAAGTGACCTGTTTAGGTTCATACAACCTGGAGTAGACAATTGAAATACTGTGGTACACTTCCTGTCTCCCATATTGGAAAAGGAAGATTGGTGACCTGAAGGACCTCATGTATGGGCTTTCTTTTCCTCCTCCAGACACACTTCCTCCCAAATGAAACCTCATAGAAGAAGTTTTGCCAGGGTAAGGAATACTGGATGGGGCCCATGGTGATGTAATGGAAGCTCTGGGTTTAACTAAAATATATGCTTACATTCTGTAATTAACAGCTCTGCTCTCATACTTATTTATAGATATTGATGGCATTCCCAGTGGCTCTGAATTATATTTCTTCTCCTCAGATATTTGAGAACTTTGGCTCCCGGAAGATCTATATCAATGACAGACAGCTGTGTTGTGTGTACAGATCTCATAGCAACCCAAAAGAGCAGCCTGCCTGAAAGGTTTGGCTTTGGTTTCTCTCATGACCATTTATTAAAATGATGGAGAAGAAGAAAGACAAGAGTGGGAAGAAAGAGAAAGGGCAGAAGAGTAAGGGTTCATCAATTGAGTTCTAACAATGAGCAGACTTTGGAACTGGAAAAAAAGTTGGAAAGGGGAATGGGAGAAATCTTTCTTAGGAGAGAGAGTTTCAGGGGGACTTAAGGAGCAGTGACAGCAGTGACCTATCCTCTGATTAGTGAGTTCCTCCCAGATTATCCATTTTGAGGAAGTATTCCAGAGGGCTCCATGCTCAGTCCTCCGCTCCTCTCCGCCCTACACTTTAGTCTCTGGACTCATATTTCCAAGTCTCCTCCCCCTACTTTTCAGTTCCTCTTTACATATATTGCCTTCCCTAGTTCAAATATAAGCTCCCTGAGCACAGGGACTGTCTTTTATTTTGCTTTCCTGGCACACACCCAAATGCTTAACAGACACTTGTTGACTCACACTAAAAGAAGAAAATGGTCATGATGGAAGCATTTTGTAAGTAATACATAAAGATGAAAGGCTACCATCATTTCTGCTATTGTCATTCTTTTGAAATTTACTTGCATGTGCCCATGTAGCCTTGGGTTACATGAGTTGATCTCTTCCGGCCTCTGTTTTTTCACCTGTAAAATGACAGAATTAGATTAGATGAACTCTGAGGTCCTTTATCAATGATGAAAGATGTAGCAAGAACACTTGACTTGGAGTCAGAGACCCTGTGTTTGGATCCCAGCTTGACTCCTTACAAATTAAGACGTTGTATAATTGTTTTAAGCTCCTTGAGTCTCAATTTCTTTATCTGTAAAATGAGGAGGTCATTTGTATCAAATGGCCTTAAGGCCCCTTCTTTCCCCTGATTTATGTATGACCAAAGTTAAGCATTGTATACATTTTTTAAATGAAAAATTCTTTACAATTAATGAGCATTTCTTTTCTCTTTTCCATCTCTCTCCCTCCAACCCCAACTGAGAAAGAAAATTAAATAGAAACAAAGCCCTTGTAATAAATATGCACAGTCAAGCAAAACAAAATCTCAGATTAGCCATGTCCAAAAATGTATCTCGCCTCGCTCCCAGGAGGTGGGAACATGCTTCATCAATCGTCTGGAACCATGGTTGGTCATTGTTTTGATCAGAGTTCTTAAGAATATTGTTGTTATTGTATAAGTTGTTCTCTTGGTCCTGCTTTCTTCAATCTCTATCAGTTCTCCAAGTTCTCCAAGGCTTCTTTGAAACCAGTTTTTGGATCAATTTTTATAGCAAATTATGTTCCATTCGTTCAGTCATTCCCCAATTGATGGATGTCTCCTTACCTTCCATTTCTTTACTACTACAACATTTTTCTCATTTTCCTTCAGGCCAGTCAGTCTTCTTCCTCTCATAGTCTAAAATAAACAGTCTCAGGGTGAATGGAGAGAGACATTTCTATCATTTGGGGGTGATGAAGCAATAGATAATAATGTTTATTCTCTGGTTGATTAAACTACTGTTTTAAAACACCTTGTAAACAGGAAGTTAGGTGGCACAGCACTGAGCCTAGAGGCAGGAAGACCTGAGTTAAAATTCAGGCTCAGAAACTTAGTATCTGTATGACCTTGGGTAAGTCACTTAACCTGTCTTCACTTCCTCAACTGTAAAATGTAGGTTAATAATAGCACCTACCTCCCAGGGTTGTTGTGAGACTCAGATGAAGTATACGTAAAACGCCTGGCACACAGCAGGCACTGCGAGTGCTAGCTATTATCAAATACTCTAAGAACTCAATTTTCCTCAGTCCATCTCTATTTCTTGCCATTTGGTGAATTTCCATGGAAAAAGAGCATGTCTCCCACAGATTTAGTGTGAGAACATATGAAATGCTTTCAAGCCTTGAAGTAAAATACAAATGCTAGATATCAAAATTAGACAAAGGATCTGAGATTTGGTTAGAGTAGGGAATTTTTCATCTGAGGAATTTGAATTGAATTTTAATTTGAAATTAGAATTTAATTTATTTGTGGTCTACTTCACCAAGTGGATTATAATCCTTTTATAATTTAAGAAATATATCCTAGTGAGTTACTTAAGGCAGAAAGAGGTTAACTGATTTTCCCAGTCCCCAAATCCTTAGGTATCAAGAGACAAGAGATGAATTCAGACTTTTTAAACTACCATTTCTGTATCCAGCATTGGAGTTCCTCTATAGACCATAGTAAGCCAATGAGCATTCTTTTCTGGGAGCCTGGCAGAGTGTTTCATAATCTAAACAAGTAGGTAAATGACCATTGCTAAGGGACGTGTATTAGAAATCCTCAGAAAAGAGCTAAATATATTTCTGGGTTTTTTGAAGCACCAAGTAGCCCAAAGCACAGTAGTTGGAAGGGTAATGACTTAGAATTATATAGAAAAGCTAAACTGGCTGGCTGGCAAAATAGGAGATGTGAAGTTTTCAGACATCCATTCTCAAGAAATCCAAGAAGACAACAGGTTGGGACAATAGCCAATATTTTAAAAATAATAATTTTCTTATTGATAGGTAGTGTGGGATAGTGGGTAGAGAGTCATCTTTGAAACCAGGAAGATCTGAATTCAGATGCCACCACAGACAAATACTGTCTGTGTGACCCTGGGCAAACAAATTAAGCTCTCAGGGCTCTAGGCCAGTGGTATCAAATTAAAATACAAACAGATCCCTGCTGGTAGCATATTGACTTTGAAAACTACAAATTAATATTATCTATGTTCCATCATTTTTATTTATTTTGTTATGTATTTCCCAATTACATTTTAATCTGGTTCTGCTGCACTTGGGAATGTTGTGAGACATATGTGCCCTGCTCCTACATTTTTGACATCTCTGCTCTAGCCAACTTTCTAAGACTAGAAATTGTAGAGAAGTTGCCATCTTGCATTGGCACAGAGAATTTCCTCAAACAGGACTTCCCTATTCCAATGAAATTACAGGTTTATTTCCTATCCCTATAGCAACTGTTCAACTAGTATGTGTATGTACATTCACAGATGCCTCTCATCCACCCTTTCATCTATCCAACTATCCATGTGTATATGCATATGGGATTGGTTTTTTTACTTGTCAGACTCTTTGTGACTCCATTTGGGGTTTTCTTGAAGATGCTGGAGTGGTTTGCCATTTTCTTCTCTAGCTCATTTTACAGATGAGGAAACTGAGTCAAACAGGGGTAAGTGACTTGTCCAGGGTCACATAACTACTAAGCATCTGAAACTGGATTTGAACTAGGTCTTCCTGACTCTAGGCTCAACATGCTATCCATTGTGCTACCTAGATATCTCTATAGGATTGTACATGTATATGTACAATATGTATGTGTATGTGTATATATGTATGTATATGTGTATGTGCATGGGTACCTGTATGTATGTGTGTGTGTAGACACACATACTACCTGTGCAGTATGACATTGACCCCATCTCTCTCCTAACTCTTTCTCTCCCTGAGTCGTCCGTGGTTCACTCATTTGACCTCACCCATTTCAGGAAGTCAAATTGGGTCCTCAGAGGGGCAGCCATATGGCTATTACTCTAACACAGGATTCTAGATAACTCCTACAACATATCCCAGTTTATGATCTCTCACTGGCATATTTATCATAAACAATATTAGTTTACAATTAACAGTATTAGTACAAATAATACTATATATATATATGATTTTTAGTTTTCAATAATCACTTCCACAATTTTGTCCCCATCTCTCCCCTCCCTCCACCTCAAGAGGTGTGCATTCTGATTACCCATTCCCCCATCTGCCCTCCCTTCTATCACTCCCATCCCCTTCTCTTATCCACTTTCCCTTCTTTTTTTCCCATAGGGCAAGATAGATTTCTATACCCCATTGCCTGAATAATATTCAATTTTTAACAAAACATTTACTGAAAACTCAAACATAATATTTATGTAATATCCAACCTATAAACCTCGACTCTCCCACTTATGTACACACTATTCTTGGAGAGAAACAAGTCTCAGGGCAGTGAAACACACATCAGAAATACACGTGGCTGGGAAAATTCACAATCTAGAAGTTTAGAGACTGATAATCTTTCTGTCTCAAAAACTATCTATAGAGTTTCTTGATGAATGTAGCTTCTGTGTTGAACGGATGCTTCTGCTCCTAAAATAAGCTGGTCTGTAATGAGCATGATTAATATTTCACTGGCCACAACATCTCAGATGACTAGCCAGCCTACCGGCTTCTCTGATGTTCTGTTTTAAAGATGTTTCTCCTTCTGTCTGGGATTACTTCACAGCAGCAACTATAGTGTCCATCACTTACAACCCTTTACTTACTTCCTAGAGTGGGCGATACCAACCCTGGGGGACACTGGAATGATCCAGGGGGTCAATAGTAATCTCTGGTGATGCAAATTAAAAAAAAAAATTAAAGGATTAAAGATGGGGGGGAGCACTGAGTAATTTTTTTTTTAAAGGGGGCCGTAAGTCAATTAAGTTTTGGAACTTCTTTGCTTTCAGCTAATGCAGCATCAGGTTCTTTGAATCCCTTCTTTTCCAGGCTAAACATTCCCAGTCCCTTCAGTTAGCAGGACCAGCCCATGGACAAAAAGCCTTTCACCATTATGCTAGGCCTCATCAATCCCAAATCTCCCTGATGCTTTGGTGACCTCTTAATATTCAATGTTCTTGGATGAGTGCAGGTGATGGTAGCAGCACACTAGCATATTTATTAGCTTCAACATGGGTGATAAGGGAATGTGGATTACATCTCTTCTCTCCTAACCTCTACTGGCAGAACTGAATAATCAGATTTTTTTTCCTGCTCAGTATAAACTCATAGGAAGGTTTGTGACTCTTCAGGTCATGGTACCCAGTTTCAAACAGAACCATTTCTTTTCCCAGAATTTTCCTTTGTTGATGCTGTGACATCTGCTAGAACCTGCCAAGGCAGTGTGGTTCAAAGGTCATTTATCACTGCCCTTTCGGCTCTCCTCTTACCTGTGTGACCTCTCCTTTGCCTCTTTGGCTGAATCATCATCATCCCCCCCATAACTGTTAGTTTCCTGGACCTTCCTTTCTCTTTCTACACTCTCTCTTTAGGTCAGAGGTTCATGTTTTGTGTGTCACGGACCTCTGGGGCAGTCTTGTGAAATCAATGAATTCATTCTCAGAATAATGTTTTTAAATGCATAAAATACATAGGATTACAAAAGAAACAAGTGAAATTCAGTTATCAAGATATTTTTTAAAAGTTCATGGACCCTAGGTTAAAAACTTCTGCTCAAAGTAATGTCCTTAGTTCCCATGGACTCAATTATCTCTATAGATGGCTGCCAGATTAATATTCCTCTCCACTCTCTCCTGAGATCCAGTCCCACATCACCTGCCTCCTATGGAACATTTTGTCCTAGTTGCCCTGGAGACATCTCAAACTCAGCATGTCACAATCTGGACTCATCTTTCCTCCCAAACCTATTCTTCTTCCAATATTTCTCATTTCTCTCAAAGGGCTACAAAGACAAAAACAAGAAGTCTTCTCTCTCAAGGAGATTATGTGCTTCTGTTGGTTCCTTATGGGCCACATCCTGTTGTATAACTGAGTAAGGGCATAGTACCAGCTTCCTCTCTTTCCTGAGGTTATTAAATAGAAGAGGCAGAGAAAGGAGGCCAGTGGGAAGGGAAGACTATATTAGTGAGACTGGATCCTCTTTGGGTCCACCCTACAATTCTTGGTGGGCTTTGGCCCCTTTTCCCCCTCTGACATAGTTGTCAATCATGTGAGTATACTTGGACATCGGAGGGCACAAATGGCTAAATAAATAGAATGAACTGCTTGACCCACGCAGTCTTTGCTCATTGCAGTATTATGCTAAAGAGCACATATCCATAAGTCTCCAATCTTCCCTGAGTCGGACCCAGCATTTCAGTCAGGATTAAGGGTAGCAAAGACAGGCAGGCTGCTACCCTGGGAGCAACATAGCAGGGGATATGGGAGACTTGAATAACTGAGACTTCTTAATATGACTTTTAGTACATTTGCATAATTTTAATACCCGAAAATCAACTTACCATGGTCTGAAGTTATTTTATGCTAAGGTCACACAAAAATCGTTGTCTGTCATACCTCAAGAAATACTTTATTTAATGGTCTTTTAATACACTTATTACGTAAAAGTGATAAGAATAAGTATTGTTAGACATCTATTTTTGTATGAGACTTGTGATATTAATCAGTGTAGGGGAATCCTTGTCAAGGGGAATGCCTTTGTCAAGACATATCTGTAAACTCATCTGGAATTTAGAGTCTTAGAAAGTTGTCTGGGCAGACCGTCCTAATTCCAAGGGTCTCCTTTAGGCCAGGAGATTGCTATTTAATGACAGTAATGACTGTAAGTCACCTGGTGGCACAAGTAACCAGACCGCTGGGCAGGAAGTCAAGAAGATCCAAGTTCAGATCTGGCCTCAGACACTTATTAGTTAAGTGACCCTGGGTCAAGTCACTCAATCTCCATTTGCCTCAATTTCTTCCCCTGAAAAATGGGGATAACAGTACCTACCTTCCAGGGTTGTTGAGAGGATCAACTGAGAGAATATTTGTTAAAAGTGCTAGCTCTGTGACTGGCACATAGTAGGTATTTTTTGCCTTCCCTTTCTCTAATAAATAAAATAAAATACAGTTAAGATTTGCAAAAAAGTTCATCTCACATGATTCCCCACAATGACCTTGGGAGGAAAGGGCCACAGGTACTATGATTCCCATTTTACAGATGAGGAAACTGAGGCTAAACAACATATGTATGGTCACATAGTAAGTAATGGAGTTAGAATTTGAACCCAGGGCCTGACTCCCACATCCAGCATTCTTTCCACCACTCTAGGTCACTTAAATGTTGTGTATTAGAATTCTTGGGTTAGGTGTATCATGCCTCTACTACAGAGATGTCAAACATCTGGCCCCTACTAGGCTCACAACATTTCCTAGTGCAGCTGCAACCAGATTAAAATTTAATTAGGATTTTTAAAAACAAAATAAGTAAAAAAATACAATAAAACATAGATAACAGTAATCTGTGGTTTCCTAAGTCAATAGATGGCCTGCAGGGATCCCTACATATGGTCTAGCAGCCCCTGATTCTACGTGAGCTTGACATTTCAGCTTTTATGGGAAGATCTGGCACAGTGAATACACATTGAGTCACAAGGGCAGTAGTCTGATTCCACTTTTATTAAAAAAAAAGAAGAAAAACAAAAATCCCCAACCTTTCCCCACTCCTACCCCCTCCCACTTTGCAATAAAATGTCTCAGAATTCACAATCCTTGGTTTAGCTTTTATAGCTTCAAGATTTTTACTGGTACATAATAACACAGTTGTACTTATTTACATTAAACTCTTCTAGATAACAAAAATAGCCATATCGTACTACTGAAGGTTTCCAATCATCCTCCACATTTCTTTATTACCCCCAAAATAAGACCTACTGGCTGTGCTCTTTTAAGCACATAACATCCAGCAAAGTCAAGTCCATATCTGGGCCTCTTGCTAATCAGGCAAAGGAATCTCTTTCAGAGAGTTTTCTGATTGCTCTGTTTTTTGAGAGAGATTTAAAGTGCATTGGGAGGGATGGAGGAACAAGGAGGGGAAGAGGTATACATAGAATGAAATAAATTCATGCCTGGGCCGGCACGAACCCACCAAGATACATCTGCAGTTCTGTACAGAAAAGAATGGTGGGATAAAAATGGCCCCATTCCATGCACTTCTGCTACCAAACTGTGACCAGCAAACAGTCAGGTGAAAACCCTACCAGGATACTGCAAATGGCACTGAGGTTGGGTGCTGTGATTGCCAGGCCTGTATCTCCTAAGGTCAGGGTGATGCTCTGAATGAGGAATCATTTCAGATGTTTGTAGGAAATCTCATGTATGGTGTGAAGAACTGGATGGAGATTTTTCTTGTGGAAAGCACACCTGGATTGTGATCCATTTGGCCAGGAAACATTCAGGGCATATTCAGGAAAGGAGAAAAACACACCAGATTTTTCCTTAGCTTCTAGTAAGGTCCTAAAAATTGGGTGTGATATTTTTAATGCCTGGTCCAACCACTGCTTCAAAAATATTAGAAAAAAGTGATCTCAACTGGAAACAGGGCAGATGATTAGCTTATGTTCAAGTGAGAAAGTGTAAAAGGAATGAAAATAATATGTGTGTGTGTGTGTGTGTGTGTGTGTTTTCACATTTTGTATGTTGGCCTTTGCTGGTAATAGTTTGTAGTCTAATAAGTGTGACATCTTTAGATACTGTTTAGGAGGTTGACTCCAGAAGCCAGGATGACCTGTTCTCAGCTCAGCTTATGTTAAATGGAGCCCACATCCTTTTTAATCTTAAAATTCACTTTAAAGAAAAAAAAAGAAATCTATTTTCCCCCCTGGAAATGGATGGAATGTATCTTTTCACAAGTACAAAACCATGTAAAGATTGCTAAATACAAGGAACATCTCACTATAAAAATAAGTCCCTCCCTTCCCTCCCTCCCTTCATTTTTCTAATTATAAAATGGTACAACCTTTTCCAGATAACTAAGGTAGCAGTGAGAAATAAATATGGGGCTATGTACAGATACAAATACACTTGGATCGTCCACACCTTTTACATTCATCAGAATCAGAAGCATGTTTATTGATCTTCCTTGTGAATTTCACATGGCCAAATTATCAGGCTAACAAGGACAAAGCAGTTAGTTCCTGATTTTAGATATCTAGGCAATCATCCCAGCCAGTCGAGTCTTCTTGGAAAACAGAGGAATGAGCTTCCCTATTTTGCAGAAGAAAAGAAAGGGCTGCTGATGGTGAGACTGCCTATCCACTTGGGTTTCCCATCCAACATTCCAGTGTTCCTCGCATGTGGTCTTAAAAAAAAAACAGACAATATTGATGTTGCTGAAGGAGCAGTTGTAATATTAAATAAAGACTTCCAGGCTCAGTGATGAGGAAGTGGACATGAAAAGTCAAGACTCTGTTGGAGAAGAAAGAGATGATCCGGCAGAGGGCGCCCTGCCCCCTCCCAAGGACACACTAGTGCATCAGTACCATCTGGTATAGCAACAGGTTCCAGACTCGAAAGTCCTTCTGTTACTCCTTCTTCAACTGTACAAATATCAATTCATACCTACAACACTCTAAGTATTTTCTTTTAGAGACCTGGAGACACTGTGTTTAGCCACTGAACATGGACATTCTTTGGCAATTTGCAAATCAACATACTCTCTATTTCATTCTCAGTTCTAGAGAAAAGGATGTGGGACCAACTAAGTGTTTGAAAAAGCAAAGGACTGGGTTGAAATTTCCGAGGAATGAGGACTAAACTGAATGGGAAAGATGGAGGGAGACTAAGGCCACTACCTGTTTTAGACTTTGGGATTTGGTAAAGTAAATCAATGTTTGAGACAATACCCAGACATTCCACTGGGCCTCAGAACCCCAGAAATATTAGTACCAAAAGGGATTTCTGGGATCATGCACTCCAACCCCCTCATTTTAAGAAAGAAAAGTGAAGAAGCAGAGGCTATGGGAGATGGCTTACCCAAGGTCACATAGCCAGTTAAATAGTAGTCAGAATTTGAATCCAGGTCTTTGGATTCTAGCACTCTTTCATGACACATCCTTCCTTCCTGTCTTTGCCTTGAATTTTGTTTGTGAAAATATTTGGGGAAAAAACCCCAAAGTTTTGTCAATGGAAGAAATAGGTCACCCATCTCAATGAATCTGTCTTTGGTCTGTAGAATCAGTATGCAGTCTCTTTCTTTCTCTCATTCCCTTCTGCTATGACCCATCATTTCAAGAAGAATGACAGTTTCACAGGAATAGGCTATCTAGGATATGGAGACCAAAGAGACCTAGTGTGACATAAGCTGAGAGAGATTTTCCATATCTTTCTTTCCCCATGACAGTGGTGAGGCCATGTCTTACCCTCCTAAGAAAGCATTCTTAATAAATATGAATTGAATGGTTGTTTCTTAGGTGTAGTCTCAGTGCTCACAGCTTCAAGGGCTTTGATCACAGGTTTTCCTGAAAGAGCTTCTTGATCACAAAGAGCATGAGCCAGGTTTAGTTTGGAGGGCAGGACAAAGAGATGGGCTTGACCTTGGCTTTTTCCTTGCAGAAATAAGTATTACAACTTGAGAGCTTTCATTGGGCAAGTGGTAACTGAAGTCTGGTTATTAATGGCCCCTTACAGGATCTGGAACCCTAACCACCCGTTCCGGGGATTACAGTTCAGTTCCATTAAAGGGATCGAAGTGGAAGAGGTTGGTTATTGATCCATGGGCTTTTAAAATAAGGCGTGCTTTTATCACAACCTTGGGGTTGTTAGGTGGGGAGGAAAGGGGCTGAGGGAGAGGAACTGAATAAGGATGAGAACTTAATCATTGTTTACTGAGAAACAACCTCTTCTCTTTTCTCTCCTCTCCTTTGTCAGGGGCTGTAATCATGTCCCTCAAAAACAAGTCCATTCAATGGAGAGCTGCAATTCCAGTCCTTATATCAAATGGATGACCACAGCAGCTTCTAGAGGTTTAGAACTGGGTGGAAATTTAGACAATCTTACCAAACCCCCCCCATTTTTAATAGATGGGGAAACTGAGGCATAGAGAGGGGAAGCAAACTGTCCAAGGCTGCCCAGGCAGTTAGGGGTAGAGCCTGTGGCATTCTAATCCAAATCCTCTTGCTTCCATATTCATTGTCTTCTCATTTTGCCTGCTCAATTCAAGATCCTCTGACTTTATTTCTCCCCTCACTGTGTGACCAATTAAAGGGTTTTGCTTGTGCTTTTCTGCCTTCCTACTTTAGCCACTGTTATTCAAGGCACTCGGTGTTAATTGCTACCCCCTGGATGGCACCAGCTTGACCAAGTGGAGATGAGTGTTTCTACCTTCCTCTTTCTCCGTCTCTGAAGCATCCCTAATCTCCTCACAATCTATTTGCAGTGAAATAAGGAGAAGAGTTAAGGTAAGAGATGGCTTGGTAAAAAGGTTAGCTTTGGACTCAAAGAAACTGGGCTCGGATACTGTATCTGACCTTTATAACCCATTTGACTTTGAGTAATTTCACTGAACTAGGCTGTAATTAAGTTTCCTTAATTGCAAAATGAAGGGACAGGATAAGATGGCTTCTGAGGTCCCTACCAACTCTTTATGGTGGTGTGATGCTGTGAGTGAACAGAGAAAACAGATTCTCTCGTCCCCAGAGCTTTTTGGGAAATTGTTGCGGGGAGGGGATGGGGAGGATTTGGAATAGTAGTGAGGATACTGGGGGGAGAGTGAATGAGACTGCAGGGGGATTATCAAAGGGGCAGTTAGTGGCAAGAGAGCCTGAGAGGGACAAGGGCTACTGGTGGTTTGGAACAAGACTGGTGAGATGATACTGAAAATAAGAAAGTTGGGTTAAGATCACAGGATCTCAGAGTTGGAAGGGAATTCAGGCTCATTAAACGATCTCAAAGGTCTCTTCCAATTCTAAATTGAATGACTGAATTCAACTCCCTTTACAACGGGAGTTGTAACACCTCTATGTTACCTCTTGACACCCTTGACAGTCTGGGTACCTATAGAAATGGGGAACTCACTACCTTGTGAAATTGTACTTCCCATTTACAAATGTTTTTCTTGTTACAAGCTCAAATTCAGATATGTAGAGGACAACAACCACAAAACACAACCCCAAAATGAGGGATTAGGGGCCATTGACTTCATTAGTCTTGAGTGGTGCTTGGCAGGTTTACTGGTTGACCTACGGAAGAGGTCTGGAAGAGAAAGCAAGCCGGGAAAGGAGGAAAGGGTAAATGGAGAAAGAGTAGACAGGATGAAAGAATGAGAAATGAGGTTGAGGTGTCTGGAGTAAGATGGCCGATCATTAAGCTTCCGGCTCTAACTTTTTATGATTCCCAAGTTCCAAGAGGGGAGAATGAGGATGCTCTGGGAGTAAATGTCTTCCTGTCCCTCGTTTGAGAAGGAGGTGAGAAGGATTCCTGGGAGCCATACCTGAAGTAGTCATGTGACACTTTGGGATATAAAATCATGAATCCAAAGTCTGGCTTGTTTTGTCCAGAAATGCTAATGGGGCATCTCTTGTTAGATTTAAATTCATGGACATGAATGTCCACTTTTCTCAAAACTCTGACTTACCAGGGAGCTACACTTTTACGAGAATCAAGCTTTAGGATACATCCAAGAATAATGTGTGGGTGATAAAGACAGATTTTTTTCCAGATTTTCCCAGAAGGTAACATCACATTTTAGGATAGATACTGACAAACCAGAAATTATCCAAAAGAAGGGAATGAGAAGGGAGAAAAACCTTAATTCTATGCCATTTGATGATTGGTTGAAGGAAATAGGGAAGTTTAGCCTGGAGAAAAGATTTAAGGAAGACAAGATAACTTCAGGTATTTGATGGACTATCCTATGGAGAAGGGATAAGGTTTGTTCTGCTTGGCCCTGGAGACTAGTTCTTAGAAGACTGGTGCAGGTAGGTGGCACAGTGGATACAGCACTGGCCCTGGAGTCAGGAGGACCTGAGTTCAAATCCAGACTCAGACACCTTCTAGTTATGTGATCCTGGGTAGGTCACTTAATTTCAAGTGTCTCCAAAAAAATTGAATAGGGCAAAGTTTTAAGGAAGAAAATTTAGATTTGATGAAAGAGCAACTTTCTTGATTTACTGCATCATAGCTGGGCAGTTCACAGACCTGGAAGGCTCTTGTTTTCTTCAGGAACACAAAAGCCCTGCACTGACAGAGAATTCCTACACTTAATGACAATATTTAGCAACCCCACTCCTTGAAACCAAAATTCACTAGCTATCTGTTATCTGTAGGGCTGAACTGTATTGTTGCTGGGGAAGGAGAGGAGATGACTCAGTTACGTTGGGGAGGGCCAAGTGGAGATCATCAGACATAAAATTTTATTTCATCACCAAGCTGAAATGAATTGTATGATCTATTTCAAAATAAAAAGTGGTGAAAGAAAGCCTAAGGAATAATTGACATCTGTGGCATAGTTTAGCCATTTGGGACTCTTCCCCCCTCACAAAGATTTCCTAAAGGGCCCTTTTACCCTGTATTAATTAGAAAAGGGAAAAAAGTAATCTTTGGATCCATAGGTCTATTTGGGTGGTATTTACACGTAGAGAAAAGGGGGGGAAAGATGACTAGACAGCTGTCATTCTTGCTCAACCTCAAACTTGTCTTTCATTACGAAACTGAGTCACATCAGTGACTAATCCCCAAACTGATTATCTGGAAGGAGCTGAGCCCAAAAGAGAATACAGTGAATGGGGCTTTTCCCCAGGGCACAAATATTTAGACTGTCTTCTGCACTTCCCTCTCTTCAGGCTCAATTATTTTTGGCCCTTGTGAAAGAATGCCTAGCTATAGCTCAGGTAAATAGATAACTTCTGAAAAATGTGAGGCCTTTGTTGATATGATGTGTTGAGGACATGTCTTAATTACCTTTGGATTTCCCCCAACACAGTCCTTCATATGGAATAATTAGTGGGTTTTGACTGGAAATGTAGTGGTGTTTTATAAACATAGAGCTCTGTGATAAGAGTAGAAAATGCAGGGGGCTACCCACGGTTTTGTGATTCCTGTCTTTGTGCCCCAAATAATAGAATTTAACTGGAAATCAATAGACAGATCATCTAGTCTTATCCACCCATTTCCCAGATGGGGAAACTGAGGTCCCAAAAATGACTTGCCCAAAGTCACAGAGGTAGGATCAGAGGACCACAGCTTTAGAGAAGGAACTTTAGAGATCTAGTTCAACCCCCTCATTTACAAATAAGGAAACTGAGGCTCATATAAAGGAAGCCTTGCAAGGTCAGCTTAGGCAATAGTTATGACTTCATATGTACATCTCACTTTTGCTGACCTTTACCACTATAGGGGAGCAACATTGCTGATAATCCAGAAGCATTATATAATTCAAAAAAATCTGGCTCCGGAATGTGCAATGATTTTGCTTACGTCACAGATTTGTTTTAATCACGTTTGTCTCAGTTTAATATCCAAATCAGTTTGCATTTTCTGAGCCCACAATGATTGATGGAGGGGGAGGTGGTCCAGTCACATGTTGAGTAGAAAAGAGAAAACTCATCTGGGACTAAGAATTTTCTGTGGATAATCTATAGTTGGGTAGTCAATGTTTGCCTGTAACACCTTTCATCCAAGGATCTCAAATCACCCAGTACTTTAGAAGTCATATGGGAATAGTATAGAACAAGTTATCTTCACATTGCTCATATTTAGGGCTCTTGTCCTGACCATTCAAGGACTTTATCTATTAGCTCCCAAGCCTAAATCAGGCTGTGGTCATGGAGACAATGGTTTTCCATTCTCCACCCCAAATCAGAGTGTCTCCCCAAGCTCTCACTTCAGCTCCATATCACTGGTCAGAGCTGTGAACAAGGGTCCCTCTGTAAAGAATGGCCAGACCATGCTCAAAGATCTCATTTCTGCAGAGGAATAGTTTGGATCCTAGATGGGTAAAAAGTTCCTGTAGGCTGAAAACACTTTCTTTCCTTTTTGGCAATCTGCAAACCTGCTCAAGAAGGGATCTTCTAAATAACGATGACAATGGCCAGTTATCTCCCTGAATTCTGTTCCACGTTTTGGCAAGTGGCATACTGTGATAGCAAAATCCACATCTGTTTGTTGAATAGATTTCTGAAGTGGGGTAAAATGGTTTTCCTCAGAATACAGGGGAATGTGAATGGGCTTCATACCCTAGATGCCATCATGGATGCAGGAGGCTTCACACAGTGGGCAAGGGGCTTAAGTGATCATCAGCAAGAACCATTGACCAAGCCAAGTTGAAAGTCTTCTCAGTACTTGGACAGTTTAAATGTAATACACAATTGTATGCTATAAAAAAATAGCATATCTCTGTCAAAGGTAGGGGGAGAAAAAAAAGAGGTGAAAACAAAAACCTGGCCCTAAAACCCCGGTAGGCTTTTGCGTACTCAGTGCCTCTTCATTTTCCCTTGCTTGGCCTCTCCCAGCTAGGATAAACCTGATGGAGCCAAGTCTCACACTGTTGTTCAGCAGATAAAATGATTTAGAAGAACCTGGAAAACAGTTGTGCTCAGGGAATTGAGGCAAACCTTTCACTAATCCTTCCATATGGGCCAGGGTCAGTGTTGGGATTAAGTGAAAACATGGTGACTGTTGTCTTTGCTATGCTTAGGGGCTCTGAAATAGCCAACTCTGTCATGACCTTTCCCCACTCAGTTTTCATAACCTACCAAGCCCAGCTCACTCTCCACCTAATAGGGATCCATATTCTCATGAGAACCAACACACAAGTGTTTTGGCTTGAAGATGAAAGAGCACAGTCCCTAGCGGCACAACTCCTCAGGAGCCTCCAGCTACCAGCCATTCAAAATCATGGAATGCTAGTAATACAACTGGAGGTTTTCCTCTCCCTTTCATGTGACTTGTGCCTTTAATGGCACTCGGCAGGTGGAAGCCAGGACAACATAGCTTCAGATGGTGAGGCTCCAGCCTTGGGGGATTTAGGGCTTGGAGTCAGGTGAGTGGGGTGGTGGGGAGGCTCTGGCAGATGTGATTTTCAGGACTTGCTTGGGAAGATTGAAAATCTTAATGAAAGCTGGTTCAGATGGTTATGAGGGGCTGGGGCACCAGTTCTTCTCAGACCCATGCATACTTCATGATGAAACGTCAAGGCTGGAAATCTGAGAGGTGGATTACAAATGAATCAGAGCAGGCACTGGTTGCTTCCAGACAAGAATGGGGGAGATATAAGCTAAAAGGAACCAAAGGAAGACAAAGTGATGCAGATGTCAAGCAAATTACAGATACCCTTAAAAACAATAACAAGAACAACACTGAATAAAATGCCAACAGCACTACCAACCACCCCCAAACGAGAGCCGTTGGGGGTCAGGGATGGGGGGGAATAAGTAGGTGAAATGAAAGGAGGAAACACTCTTGAGGTTGTCCTTTCAGTCACTGTTTTCTGAGCCGCTGAAGCCCGTGTCCATGAGCATGTGCGGGCAGTGGAAAATAAATCCGCTCTCGACTTCCAAGCTGCCAACATCATGGACTGATGATGGAGAGATGCTGAAACTGCGTCCAGGTTGATGCAACTCTATGTATTGCTTTTCTTGGACCCTCCTGGAATGGAGCACATGGAAGCTGTGGTGGTGGTCTGGAGGTGTATGACTGTAGTGAGGCCTGGAGCTTGCCCTTCCCCCTTCCCCCAGAGCCCCACCATCCCCTTTGTCTTTGCTCAATGTTTCAGGATTTCACCTCTTCACAGTCTTGGTCAGTGGAAAGCTCCACATCAGAGAGTCCAACTTCCATCGCCATGATCAATGAGATATCTGAATCACTGCTGACCGCTGGCTCTTGTTCACCTAGAAGTAGAAAAATAAAAATGAGATCTACACTAGGGGATTTGGTCATTAGGTCATCTACATCTCATTAACTCTAAAAGAGAGGAAGTGTGGGGCAGGGGATGGGGACTTGGTTTTAAAGTCAGAAGACCTGGGTTTTCAAAGTTAACCTGGGCAAATAATTTGATTTCTCAGTGCTCTAGTCAGAGGTGGGCTAAATATGGTTCACTTGCTTTTGTAGGGATCAGTGAACTAAAAATGGTTTTTGTATTTTTAAATATGATAAAACTTCAAGATGCAAAAACCATTTTCATTTCACTGGACCATGGCACAAAAGTAGGCAGCTGACCAGATTTGATCCTAGGAACCTAGTTAGCCAATCCCTGGAGGCCACAGAGTTGTTGGTAGAGCTTCCTTATCTGGGAAAACCCTATCTAGGAGGAATCATAGGCCCAATCCCTATCCTTATCCTAGTATTAAAAACCATTTCTTAAGGTCATAGCAATACAGATGTCCTAGTTAGGCCTTATTTACCTCCTCTGTATGGACCTGGAGAAAGACAACAAAAGGAAATTCATTATCAAATAGGATCCTGATTTCTTGGAGATGGCAAACTGGATAAAGTGCTGAGCCTGGAGGTAGGAAGACCTATCAAATCTGGCCTTAGATACTTACTAGCTCTGTGATGTCTGGGCAAGTCATTTCACCTTGTTTGCCTTAATTTCCTCATTGATAAAATGAGCTGCTAAGGAAATGGCAAAGCACTCCAGTATCTTTGCCAAGAAAACCCAAATGGGTCACAGAGAATTGGAACACTACTGAAAATGAACAAGAAACATGTTGTTTATAAAATGTGTATATATGTGTGTGTGTGTGTATACATACAAACAATACATATGTATGTCTGTATACATATGCATACACACACACACACACACACACATATGGAGGGGTGGAGGTGACCTTGGGTTTTTAAAACCTATAAAAGAAGAATATCTACTCTACGAAGGTGGGAAAACTGCAAGTACAGGCCTAGTGACAGACTATATATCACTAACCCAAAGTACAGCATAGTAAAATGGAAAAAGAAACCTTGTGGTCAGAGGACATGGGTTTAAATCTTCTCTTCCACTAACAAGCTGTGTGACTTTAGACAAGTTTAATCAACTTGGACCTCAAATCTTCATCAGCGATATGAAGGGGTGGGACTGGATAGGTTCTGAGGCACCTTCCTGATCTTAATCTGTGATCCTACTATCAATCTATCCAGTTCTGGAGAATCTTATTACTAGAGTAATAACTAGCTATTTTTGTGCCTGGGACAACAAGCGTTGGATAGGTCCACTAAGGGAAGAGGAAAAGTATCTGACAAAAAGAGATTTCTACACTGATAAAAGACTAATGGACAATGGGTAGGAGAGGAATTGGTTCAAAGGTTTAGCCACTGGTAGGGGAAGGAAGTACACCTTGAAATAAGGCCACTAACCCCATTATGGGCACAAGGCATGGAGGAAGCTCAGGACAGTATTAACCATTTCTTCTAAACTTGCTCAGAGCATGCCCTTGCAGGAGGTGAAACATGAAAGAAGGGTTGGAGTTGGGGGAAAACTTGCACTCTCGATGGCCTTGTTTGTATTCTCTACGTTATCAGTCCTATTAAATGCTCACTACCCCATTTCCCACAGAAGGACTCATTTTTTGGTCACAGTAATACTCAAATAATTAAGTTTTTTTTTCTATTTAAATTTATTTATTGTCAGTTTTCAACATTCACTTCCACAAAATTTTGAATTTCAAATTTTCTCCCCATCTCCCCCCTCCCCCCACCCTAGAACAATGTGTATTCTGATTGCCCTTGCCTCCAATCTGCCCTCCCTTCTATCAGAGCGCCCCCCCATCCCCTTCCCTTCTATTTTCCTGTAGGGTGAGATAGATTTCTATACCCATTGCCTATATATCGTATTTCTTAGTTGCATTTATTAACTTTAACATTCATTTTTAAAGTTTTGAATCCCATATTCTCTCCCTTCCCCCTCCCCACCCACCCTCATTGAGAAAGCAAGTAATTCAGTATAGGTTATCCATGTATAGCCATTCAAAACACTTCCATAACAGTCATATTGTGAAAAACTAACTATATTTCCCTCTATTCTGTCCTGCCCTCCATTGATTCTATTTTCTCCTTTGACCCTGTCCCTCTACAAAAATCTCAAAAGATTTTTTACTAAGCCCTGAAGGAGTTTGGATCTATGTTGGTAGATGAACCCTCCAACTTCATGAAATCATAGTTTGTAGAAGTACCAAAATACTAATTTTATCACCTTCTCCTTGGTCTGACAATTCATATTCCTAAGTAGAAAAGGTGTCTGTTCACTTCTCTCTGTGCTCATGGTCATCAACAATTACATTTATCATTCATTATACAATTTATGTGCTGGAGATAAACTCAATTTGAGGTCAATAGAGCAGAGCTGCACCCCCTCCTCTTTCAGTGACCATTCTTGGCTTTGCTTGTGCTGTCTCCAGTGTCCTTGAGGGACCTCGGTGTCCTGATATCCTCCAGCCTCCATCTCTGCCTGCTTCATTTCCTTCAGAGGCAGCGTTCTACACATTGGAGAGTGATGGATTTGGAATCAGAGTACCTGGATACAGATCCTGGCTCTGTCACTTATTATCTAGGCAAATAAACAGTTCTAGGTCTGAAGTCAGGAAGACCTGAGTTCAAATCTGACCTCAGAAACAGAAGCTGTGTGACCCTGGGCAAATTCTTTGATTTCTGTTTGCCTCAGTTTTCTCAATTGTAGAATAGGGACCATAGTAACACCTTCCTTCCAGGGTTATTATGAGGATCAAATGAAATAATATCTGTGAAATACTTATAGCAACATTACGGGCAAACAGTGGTTGTGATGGGGAGGCTTATTCCCTTTCTCCACCCCTTTATCACCTATTTAACCTTGAGCAAATCACTTGAGCTCTCTAGGGCTCAGTCTGCTGTGTGAAGAGAGGTGTGGAACTGGATGACCTCTATGATCTCTCCTAGTTCTAATTCAATACTCTTATGATTCTTTCTCCAAAGCCCAGTGCAATTACCACCTCCTTGATTTCTCGGAGGTCAAAGTGACTTCTCAAATTTTTGGAGCATTTTTTATGTTATATCTTTCTTCCTTCTAGTTACTTAGATACAAATCTTATCCTCTCTTCCATTCTTAGTTCCTTAAATGGGGGACCATAACTTATTTCAATTTTTTTATCCACAATGCTTTGCACATAGTAGGCACTTAATAAACATTTGTTGGATTGAAAACAAATTGCTATTTCCATTTTGCAGAAGACTTTTGTGGTTGTTTAAGTTGTGTCTGACTCTCCATGACCCTATTTGGACTTTTCTTGGCAGAGATGCTGGATTGGTTTGCTATTTCCTTCTGCAGCCCATTTTACAGATGAAGAAACAGAGGCAAACAGGCTTAAGTGACTTGCCCAGGGTCAGAGTTAGTAAGTTTCTGAGCCAGATTTGAACTCAGGAAGATGGATATTCCTGGCAGTAGGACTAGTACTCTACTTCACACTTAGCTGCCCCTTCAGAATGCTTAATAGCTTCTACTTAGGACAGAAATCTAGGGCTGGAAGGAACCTCAAAAGCTACCTGCAGTCATAAGATCTCAAATTTTTAATTCTTCATAGGAGACATCTAGTTCAACACCCCTACCCCATTTTACAGTTGAGAAAACTATAGCCAGTGAGGTTAAGCCACTTACCCAGGATCACACTCATAAGTTACAGAGGCAGACCTAAAGCTAAGCCTTCTGACTACATTTATTGATCTTTTCCACTTACATGTGGTTGCCTCTGGTTCATCTACTAATTTTTTATTTTGAGTTCATCTACTAATTTTACTCTTTACTACCATCCTTTTGCTCTACACATTTTTACAATGAAGAGAATGAGATGCTACGAAGCTGTGAGTTATTTACAACAGCTATACAACCAGTAGATGGCATAGATGGAGTTCCTGACCAATGACTGCCCGTTCAACCAATCTACTTGTCCCTTAAGTGGCCTAAGTTGGAGGCACAGTGCTCATAGAGGAAGTCCTTGATGGTGTTTCCAAGTTTGTGGTTCTGGGACTTTGGTGGACAGGCCAGGTCTCTGTTCTCTCCATCACTCTGGGCTCTCTACGTTCCTTAATTGACTAAATCTCATGGTAATTGGCCTCCCAGATGGACAGTGGGCTGCTATTGGATGAAAGGACAATGACCCTGAGCCCAGATATTGGCGTTCCCTTTCTCCCTGCCTCCTCTAAGCGTCCGACTTTTCCTTCCTTTCATTGGCTCCCTGGGCTGACATTTAAGAATGAGGTTATGAAACAACCAAAAAAGGTTATTTTAAGTAGTTTGAATACATTTTTGCTTTAATGAGTTCACTTGCTGCTCTTTCCCCTCTTAAGCAATCGTGCAGTTAACACGAATCGTGATTTAGAAAGTGAAACGCAGCTCCCAATTACAGCTGTTCCCCTCCTCTCTCATTCTGCACTGGTGAAATTTCCTGATGATTGCAACTGTTAGATTGGGCTGGAATTAAATATTGAGAAAAGACGTAGGAATATAAATTAGAAGCAATTGTTTTTTATATTGAAGAAGGTTTCTGTCTATTTTAGTGAGTAGATTGCCTTTTGACTATTCACCAGTGGGTTGTGGATATATAATTAGAGTATGAATTGTAGTCTTGCGCAGAGACTTTTGAGAACCTATGTGTAAACCCACCTCCAGCTACATTTGATAAGGTAGAACTTAAAGGAGTTATTGGTGCCATGACTACTTATATAGACATGGAGGGAAGAGGGGGAGGCTTTATTTTATAATATGGTAGAATCTTATTCATTGCAAAGGATTGGGGTGGGAGGAGAGGGGGTAGATTCACTGCCCTTGGAGATCTACATATTTCAAGAGTATTATCTCCCCATAAGCTCCCTGAGGAAAAGGCCTGCCTTTGCTTTTGTTTTTGTATACAAAGTACTTGGTACATAACAAACATTTAGTAAATGCCTTTTTTTCCCTCCCTCCCTCCCTCCCTTCCTTCCTTCCTTCCTTCCTTCCTTCCTTCCTTCCTTCCTTCCTTCCTTCCTTCCTTCCTCCAGGTTAGGAATGGGGAGAGGAAGGAGAATACAAGTCCCTACTCTCAAGCTTGTTCAGTTTATTTTGTATCTATTGAGACATACACATACCATACTTTACGGTAAAGCTATCTTCCTGCAAAGCGGAATGTGATTAGACAATGGATAAAATAATTCACTTTAAAAGCACTCCAGTAGTTTGGAACTTCAAGGAATTTTATAAGATGTTCTTTGTAAAGTGGAGATTTCTTTTGCAAATTGCACAATCAGCGCCTAGTTTAGCTTCTGAGTCAATTTAAGATTCTGTATGTTGGGAGCCTCTGGATTCTCCTTCAAAGCCAGGGCTCTATCAACAACACAGGATGATTTTAGACAAAAAAAAAAGATGTCACTCCCTAAAGGATTCATATAATACTTTTAGCTCTTTACTACTAGTCCCTAACTCTGGAGTCAGGACACCTTGCTTCTTAAGCCTGTCACTGAGGATTTCCTTCCTCATTTCCCACCCACCCACCCCAGTATCATAGATTTAGAGATGCTAAGGACCTTCAAAGTCAAAAACAGAGCTTTAAATTTTTTCCACTCGTTACCCCTTTTTGAGTCTTGGGGTTACATGGCCTGAGGGCATGCACAGTGCAAAGTACACATTCCTTGGGTTTAGAAACAAGGCTACAATGAAGTTGCAATATGGGAAAAGTGCTGCCAGGAACACCTTGGATTCATTAAGTGTTGGATTTTGAATTAATTTTTGGTCGTTGTCCATTCAGGGACCTTTTACTGCTGCCAAATTGTTCAAAGCCCCCTATGGGGTCGTGACCTATAGTTTAAGAAGCAGAGTTGATCCCTGCCCCTCTTTTGCAGACAACAAAATGGAGATCAAGAGAAACTAAGAGACTTGGCCCAGGTCACACCGAAGAGTGATCAGTAGAGTTGGGATTTGAATTCAGGACCCTGCGACTATGTTAAGGTTGGTCTCCAAGGAACCTTAGGTATGCCAGGGAAGTTGTTGATCTCTATCAATGGAGGATATTTCCACAGTGGGATTCTCTAGACTAATGAGGGGGTAGGTTTTCACTATTCTCCTGAATATCTATCATATAGATATCAAAGATGAAAGTTCCAACCATTTCAAATACGAGGACCTTTTTAATGTTAAACGATTTCCTGGATCTCATATGACAATAATTGTGTGTTCAGTCCCTATTGATTCAACTCAAAAATTCAATTTGAAAAATATTTATTAAGTACCTACTATGTGCAAGGCACTGTACAGGAATGTAGGGACACAAAAAGGGAAACGAAACTGTCCCTTTCTCAAGGGTTTATATTCCAGTGAGAGGATACAGCACATACACAAGCAGGTAACTATAAACTCTGTATATACAAAAGTAATACGTGATGATAAATGAGAACATGGGGGATGGAAAGATGCAGAGTTGCATAGGTGATAAAATGCTAGACTTGGGGCAGAGCTAGGTTCAAATCCTGCCTTTGTGTGATCCTTGACAAACCCCTTAACCTCTCTGACCCTCATTTTCCATATCAATAAGAATAGATGATTTCCCCAGTCCTTTCGATCTCTTCTCTAAGTCCCATGACTGTAGCGTATTTATTAATAATGCTTATAGTATAATTATATATGTAAACACATATAATATATATAGTATTGATTTATATTATATGTAATTTTATATATTATATTTACATATAATTTATATATAAATATGTTATATGTGTAATTTATAAAAATAATTACTTTATATTTATATATATGTGCAAAGAATTAATAATAAATCAAGAGCATTTATTAAGTGCTTAACCCTGTTCCAAGCACTGTATTAAACTCCTCCAATGGATTCATTAGTGCTTTTAAGTTAATTTGTATTTTATTTATCCTAATAGCATCTATACACACTTTAAAAATAGTGACATGCAAATGTGGGATATATTATTCAGTCTATAAAATGTATGTCTGCTTATGTTTGAGTCTTTCTGTATATTCTGTTGGTGCTAATTAAAGATCAAAATGATGATGGATTATAATTTTAGAATTTTAATGGACCTTAGTATCTAGTCCCACCTACTCATTTATATATAAGGAAACAGAAACCATGAAAAGTTAAGTGACTGGCCCAGGGTCACACAGGCATTAAGGGTCAGAGAAAGAATTCAAATACATATTCTCTGAGTCTAGACCCAACTATAAAGAGACCACTTCTGATTGGTCCAAATTCTGAATCTACTTGGTTGTAGGCTAGTCTTTTGAGTACTCAGTGTTTGTATCAATAGTAAATGTTTCTCCGTGTACATATTGCAAGGAGTTCACAGACTTCTTGAAACAACTCTGAGACCCTTAGGTAGAAAATATCATTGACTTAAGCTTTAAGAAAGTTAGAGCAATGGAGGGATAAAAACAGATTTTTTTTTTTAAAATAGCATCCAGCATACTTAGATATAGCTGATAAAGAAAGCAGGCCTCAGAGTCTGGAAAACCTGCTTTCAAAAAAGTCTTACTTTTGCTGGCTCTGTGACCTTGAACTGGTCACTTAATCACTAAGTATTCCAGGAAAGTCTCTAAATTATAAGTGACAGAAGAATTGCTGATCAGCATCAATAGAAGATATTTCTACACGAGAAGTTCCTCACACTGAGTTTTCCTTATACATGGTTTTCACCACCCTACTCCCCTCCCCCTCAGGGCAGCGAGGTAGCCCAGTATCTCTTATCCCTATTTGCCTTGGTTTCCTCATCTCTAAAACGAGCCAGAGAAGCAAATGGTGAATCACTCCTGTATCTTGCCAAGAAAATTCCAAATGTGGTCACAGAGATTCAAACATCACTGAAAAGGACTGAACAATATACAACTATTAAAGATGAGCATTTGAATGAAGTAACAATAGGCACAGAAACTCTGATATAAAATGCTTTCTAATAAAGTATAACATATATGGAAATTGGCTCATTTGCAAAATGGTATTGAGAATTGCACTCCTAATGTCTTCTGATTCTTCATTGTGGTGTGCAGCTGACAAGTTCATTCAAGTTATGCCCACTGAGTGAGAGCTGGGTTGGGTCCCACCAAGCTGGAAAAGTTGCAAATATGGGTCTGATGACCGAGAGTCCTTGGAGGACCAATCCAGGTCTGGCTCAATCCAGGGGGGCTCAGGGATGCCCACCAGATGCCGAATGACTGAGTCTACAAGAGTGTCAGATGGAAGTGGTCTGTGATAGTAGAGGGAGTTCCCATAATGAGGAATTTATGGATTTTTTTAGTCATTGTTGTGCAAGTCACAGCAAAGAGGCCCATGTGTCAAAAAAAAAAAACCGAAACCCCACCAGAAACGCCATTAATGACTCAACAAAAATATCAATTAAACATACTGTTATGGAATTAAGAATCACACATTTGAAAGTAAGCTAATATCAAGTAAGGATTAACAGAAGTAAAAAAAAATTAAAGAGTAAAATTTTTGAATTAACAAAGTTATATGAATTAATACAATTAACTAATGAAAAAAATGCACATTGAAATTAAAAAACAAACAAAACAAACCCTGTCTTGGCAGCTCTGTTAACTTGTTTTTGAACAAGATAGTTCTCAATGCAACAAAAATGAGTTGGGGCACAGCCTGGCCTATTTGATAAAGAAAACTGGCCTTGAAATCAGAGAAAACCTGGGTTCAAATGCAGTGTCCAGTATCAGGGTTCTTAACCTACTTTGTGCGTGGGCCCCTTTGTTGATCTGGTGAAGTCCATGGATTCCTATCTATTGCTGCCCACATTCTTAATTGGAGGAATGCTAGATTTCCATTAGAGGGTAGTGAAAATAAAGATCTAATTCTTTTTCCATCCAAGTGTGCATATACCCTCTCTAATCTATCCACAGACCATTGGGGATCCACTGATCCCAGGTTTTACAAACTCCTGCTCTAACACATATTAGCTGGGTGGCCCTGAGCAAGTGAGTGCCTCAATCAACCCTCTATAACTAAGTTGAAGATCAACTGCTGTCTGCATTGGCAAAGGAGATTTTCTCACTAAGGGCTCTTTTTTACCAATAAAATCATAGGCCTTCAAAGCAAAAAAAAAAAAAAAAGATTAAAAAATTAACCTTGTTTGTTTTTCAGACCCTGAAATGAACCTTTTTTCTATACTTGGGCAGGTCCCACCTGACAGTGCACAGATTTGGCCAAGTCAATCATTTGTCCAAACAATCCATCCTCTTCTCTTACCCTCTCCCCCCAAAAACCTATTGTGAAGAGAACATAATGTACCAATTTCCCAGCTCATTTAAAGTTCTTGGGTCTAGTCTATCTTTCCTGACGGATTTTATATCATTCTTCCTCACACATACTGTGTTCAAGTCACATCAGCCTACTTGCTAATACCATGATATAATATTCCCTGCCTTTGGGCAGCCTATCCTCACTGCCTGGAATGTATTCCCTCCTTATCTGGTCCTCTTGCAATGCCTTTTTCTGTCTGATGACCTGTTATTCAGACTGATCTCTTCAATTGTAAGGAGAGAGAAGCTTTCATTTTTTTTTTCAAAAAATTATTTTCCATTGTTATCCATGAAGCTTTCATTTTTGTCTGCATAGTAGGGGCTTAGATACTTGATGAATGGAATTTAATTGACTGGACAAGCTTGACAATTTCCAAATGCCCCAGATGCTGAATCAAGGCTTATTACAAAGCTGTTTTGTATGGGACATATATTGGTAAGGCCCATGAATCAGTATTTATTTTCATTAAAAATAAACAGTGAACACACATAGCTTTTTGTAGGAACATACCACCAAAAATGTATATCTAACGAGGACTGAGTGGCTATCTTATTAGAATTTCTATTGAGGAGGAGGGGGAGGGAGAGGAGGTACTCTGCCACTAATAGCTGCCTCACTTGGTTAAGTTACAGGATCATAAGATCATAGAATTTGGACTAGAAGAGACCCTCTAAGTTCAACTTTCTCATTTACAGGGGGCTAAACTGAAGCACTAAGTAGGTTAAACGACTTGCCTAGGTTCACATAGCTACTAAACGTCTAAGGTAAAATTTAAACCCAGGTCTCCCTGATTCCCAGCCCAGTGCCCTATCCATTACAACGTGCTCCCTTTTAGACATAAATCTCCTGCTGTCTCACACTCACATTTCTGTTCTTGTTGTTTCTACTGTTTTATCAATGACTTATCCTATGATGAAGAGGGAAGCATTCACCACAGGGAGAACTCTACAGTTAGAGAGGCAGCTAAAACTTACTAGAATTCTAAATTCTAAAATCTCATTCTAAATTTCTAAATTCTAATTCTAAATTCTTCTATAAATATGCAAACATAAATATTTCATAAATAAAATATAAATGTTTTATTAGTTTTACGATAGAGCTACAAATTCTATTATTAGAATGATACATTCTATTATTAGAATTGTAAAGTCTTATTCCTAGAAAGAAAACAATGAAGGCCATAGTGGTGGAACATATTGGAGGGGATTCATCTCCACTTCCTCATTTTTTAGTAATGGTTTAACGAGCCAGTTCAGCTCACTAAGCAGTCGGTATTTTCCTTCATTGCACAATGAAACTGGCAGCTGACCAAAGGCTAATCATGGGGTTCTTTTACGACTTTCACGTGAGCCCAGTAGAAAAGGGGAATATGGATAAAGATATGGTTTAATTATGGTTTACTGTACAACAGCACGCAGTGACCACCAAAAGTGGTAGGTGTCTTCACTACATACCTCAAAGCAGTCACTGCCTTCCACCTTCTAACCCTCTAAACTCTGCTCATTCAATTCAACTCATTTCAAATCAGTAAACATTTCCTAAATTCCCTGCTTAGTGCCCAGCTCTGTCCCAGGTACTGGAGATGAAAGGCTCAAAAAACAAACAAACAAACAAAAAACCCACCCCTGCCTTCAAGGAATTTATATTCCACAGAGGGGAAACAATATATACATACAGAGAAGAAATACAAAGTAAATAAAGAAATAATGGTAAGAGAGCATGTCCAGTGGAAATTCAACTAATATTTCCTATTAGGAAATGGGAATATTTGAAATGGAATCTACATGACCCACTGTTCCAATATACGCCTGGGTTACTGAATTTTTGTGACTAGCTTAGACATAAAGATAGCCCTGGACACTTCATCTAAAAAGTGATCTTTTCTAACCAATAAAAATAGTCCTATATTTACTACTATATATGCCAGAGGACACCATATCTCAGTGTTAGAGCTTCTGGCTCTTCTGAGTCACATGATGTGGTAGATTGGGGCTGGGGTAAGCCTAGAGCAGGTTTGCTGCAACGAAGGACTATCTTGTTGAAGACTTGATATTCCTTGTCTATTTTTTTTTAAGCGAGTACTTTGCAGTGCTTTTTTCTTTTCTTTATTTTTCTGGTGAAAAGAAAGGAATCCTTTTGGAAAAAATAAATCTGGACATCAGGAAGCAGAGTAAATACACTCTTAGAGACTCTAGTAGGCAATAGAATATGACTGATCCCTAATCCGCAACCTGTGCAGACTGAGGACTGAAAACGGTTGCTTTAGACACACTGATGATTTAGAGTCTCTTCTTCCTGGGATTCACAAACTGAGAGATATTCCTTTTGTCTTAATAAAAAAGCAAATAGATGTTACCCAACAGAATATCTGTCAAAATCAGATCCCTCACTATACCTGCTTCATGTAAGAAAAAGATGTATGAAGAAACAGTGGGGTTATTGAAAACAGTGGGATTATTCAAACTGATCAGATTGGCTAAAATGACAGAAAAGGAAAATGATAAGTGCTGGAGGCTATATGGAACATTAGGTACATTAATGTGCTGTTGAAGTTGTGAAGCTCTTAGTTTCACACCTCCCGTAGAATAGATGAAGAATGTTGCCCACCTCCTGACAGAGAAGTGATGAACTCATGGTGCAGAATGGCAAGTGTAGAAATTTGTTTTACTTGACTATGTGTATTTGTTACACGGCTTTTTTTTCCCAATGAGGGTAGGGAGGTGAGTAAATAAAATTTATTTTGGGGGAGGACAACCCAAAAACATTTCTTCTCACCTACTATAAAAAGGTGGTATCAATGCCTCTTGGCAGTCAAGCGTCCAAGGCCATGTAGAAAGACCTGAATTCAAATCTTATCTCATTTATGTACTAATTATATGATCCAAGACAAGCTAATCTCTGCCTCTGTTTAGTCACCTGTAAAATGGGGATAACAAAAGCACTTATCTCCCAGAGTCGTTGTGAAGATCAAATGAAATATTGTAATGAATGAAATGAAATGAAATATTAGCGTAACGCCTGGCACAGAGTGAGCGCTATATAAATACCAGCTATTATTATGACTGTAATTATGTGGTCCAGTGGAAAGCTTATCAGATACAGAACGAGAGATATTTGGGTTGAGAAGCCCTGCTTCTTGACACTAGTGTGACCCTAGGTAAGTCGCCTGACCTCTTTGGTCCTTAAATTCTTCATATGTAAAATGACGAGGTAGGGTTGTGAGGTAGGGTTGTGTGTGTTCATCCTTCGTTGCTGAAGAAGACCGTTCCATCAGAGAAATGATGACATGACTTGCACTTGACTTTGTTTTGAATGAGGGAGGGCTGTGCAGGTCTCCAGCCTCACTTCTCCTCCACAACCATCTGAATCCAGTGACCAGATATTCATCAGAATGACTGGAGATGACCCAGGATAAGG
>CM053772.1:166358742-166467352 GCA_028658325.1 Potorous gilbertii | reverse complement strand
AAGTGTTACCTAGTGCAGTATCTCATAAAAAAAAGTTTTTTAGGTAAAAGTACAACCTCCAAGATATCACTTGGAATTGACTTGTCATTTCTACTCTGCCTCTACCTATCAAAAACCCACTCCTCATCCAAAGCATGGCTTAAGCCTTATCTCCTCAAGGTAGCGATGCTGGACTATTGAAGTGAGTGACACACTGTCTGACCCTCATTTTAATACTTAATTATGAGCTGCTTTGCTTTCTTATTTAAATATTTGAACACGCCTCTTTAAAAATAACAGGCATTTGCTCTATTATCACGCCACCATATACACACACACCTTGTACCCAGTCTATAGTAATGCTTCACCTAATTGATAGATGGGAGAGAACCCATAGGTAAAAAACAACCCCCCTCAAAATCAATCAACCCAAAATCCTCCAAAACCAAATGCCTGTGAGCAATTATGTACATGTTATAAAGTATATAAACAAAAAGTTTAAATATTTTGCTTACAGAAAAGCACTTCAGGACTTCTTTAACATTTAAAAAATTTACACATAATTTCACCAGTCTTGTTCATCTGATTACTAGGTTTATGACAGACTTGAGAAACAGCAAATTAGGAGATGGGCAGGTGATGGGGGGAAGGGGAGGAGGAGATTCTAGAGGCTCATATATTAATGCAGTGAGAAAAAAGTCAACCTATAAAAAGCAAACACAAGACCTCAAAAAGTAGAGCAGTCTAAAAGCTGTTTGATGCAGAGGAAACCAGCCTGCACACCTCCATAGACCCCAAGGACACTAAATGCATTGAGGTTGATATAAAAATATTTATTAAATGCCTACTGTATGCTAGATGATAGATGATACAAAGTTGGGACCAAACAGAGTACCTGTTCTCTTGGAACTTAGACTAACATAGAGGAAAGAAACCAAACCAAAAGCACGACAGGGACAAGAGCAACTAAGTTGGAGTCTTGGAATCCCAATGCTGTGTCTACTGGTGTGCCCTAGGGAAACTCCTTTCATCCCTTGAGGTCTTACCTTCCTCCCCTGTAAATTAAAGGCAGCGGAGTAGAAAACTTCTAAGGTTCTTTCTAGCTTCATATCCAGGCTCAGATGTTAGCATATTAGGGATTTGAGAAATGGGAGTATTCTATTTGGATCTATGCCCAAAGGGCTGTAAGACTGTGCATATCCTTTTGACCTAGCAAATACCACTCCTAGGTGTGTAGCCCAAAGAGATCAAAGAAAAAGGAAAAGGACCTATATGTACCCAAAAATGTGTATAGCAGCTCTTTTTGTGGTGCAAAGAATGGGAAATTGAGCAGATGCTCATCAGCTGAAGAATGGCTGAACAAACTGTGGCATATAATTATGATGGAATGCTACTGTGCTGGAAGAAATGATGAAGGGGATGTTGTCAGAAAAACCTGGAAGACCTATATGAACCGATGCAGAGTAAAGCGAGCAGAACTAGGAGATCATTGTACATAGTAACATATTGTAACATAAGTAACAAATTATATAGACGGCGGATAGAAGAGGTCAAGCTTCCAGCACTTCCTAGTTGTGTGACCCTGGGTAAGTCATTTAAGTCTGTTTGCCTGAGTTACCTCATCTGTAAAATGAGCTGGAGAAGGAAACAGCAATCTTTGCCAAGAATACCCCAAACAGGGAGGAGGGGGGGATCTTATCTAGACTGAAAATGACTGAACAACTACCAAAACATATTGCAAGGATGAACAACTGTGAAAAACTTAGCCACTCCATATTCTGTATGATTTCACAGGCATAATATGCATCACTTTGTTTGCTTCTCAGTGGGTGGGGAAGTGGTTGGAAGGAAGGTGAGACTTCAGAACTCAAATTTTTGAAAGAGTGCTAAAAATAAATAAAGATAACCCAAAAAGAAAGAAACAAGTGCTCTCTGTGTTCCAAGAGGGGACTGGCACCAACCAGTAGAATCAAGGAAGTTTCTTCCTACGAGGTAATGTTGAATTGGGTTTTGAAAGTCAGGAAGGAATTCAATAAAATGTTGAATAATGATATCAATAATTCTGTTTAAAAAGCAGGGTTGTGAGTAGTATATTTCAGAAAAGCTTTCCGGCTGAAATGGTTAAGACAAAAATGATGTGGTCTTTAAAAAGGGCAAACTCTTGGCATTTCAGAAAAGACAGTTGTGCAGGAGGAACCATTTTCTAAGGGTCCTTGATGTCCCGAGGAACGTACCTTATGCCCTTTCTTTATCTTTCTTCCTTTTCAAACTCTCTCCTTCCTTGTTTGTTAACTGAATGGCTGTTTGATGAATAAACAGGCCTGACGAAGTTCTGGTGGTTTGGATAAGTTAATATATTAAGGTTCTTTGGGTCTTTGGGGAAACTGAAAAATGTTTTGAGGTTCTGCTGGGACCTGGGTTACATGCCAAGCTCTATGCTAGAGTGGGGTGAATCACAGCAAACTTCTACTAAATGGCTGTTAGTTAAAACAGCAATCCAGACCTAAGTGGATCCAGCATACTAAGAGGAGGCCAGAGGAGTGAACCAGGCACTGGATTTATTTGAGTCTAAGGAACTGTGGTCATAGGCTGGCCTGCCACTCACTACTTCTTTGACCTTGGGCCTCCTCTGATGAACCAGCTTGAAAAAGGGGACAGCAATACTTTTATCACCTAGCTCCCTGCCTCATCATTCGAAGAGCTCTTTGCAAACCTCACAATGCTATATAAATGTGACTTATTAGTAAAAGATTAAGAAAGCGCTCCTTTCTACTTAACCATAAAGCAGTTTAAGAAATCAAATGGCACGTAGAAGGTTACACATACACACATGTAAATATATATGTGTATGTATATATATATATATGTGTATACACACATATGTTCATATACACACACAAACACAGAGTTACCACTTGCACATTGTGGCTTTCCTTATGGTGTCAGTATTGCAGGTTGGCATAAGAAATTAAATAGGAATTGTGGGGGAGTTTTGCAGAAGCTGTAGACTACACACAGAGGTCAGCAGATAACAGAAAAGTTTTAGAAACTCGCATAAAATATATGCATAGCATTTATAATGTTAACATTTTAAAAATCTCTTAATAACATAATAATTCAGACTTCTCTGGTGTGAAGGTAGGGCAAAAAAATTTTACTAAGATTTTCCAGATCAAGTGGATGCTGTGCCTCTAAACCCTGCAATGTGGAAGAGATAACTGTATATACATACATATGTATGTATATGAATATATATATATACATACATACACCACATACTACCCTTCTTACTATATATGTATATACACACATACACATATATGTATACATATATGGATGGATGGATGTATACATATACACCTACAGACTCTCAGAGAAGGAAGGACCCTAGATCATCTATTTCAAATCTTGAATTTCACAGATGCAGAAAATGAAGACTAGTGAGGCTATATAATCTTCCCCTGTGATGCTCCAGCTCTTTGTCCTAAAAGTTCAGTCTAGTCTTGGAATTCCCCCATTGTAAGTATCCTCTGCCCTCTCTGCCTGGATGGCTCCTCTCAGAAGGTTGCCCAAATCTGCCAGGTCTCATTCTTCTCCAAGCTACACTTATTCTACTATGTCTCCAAAGTTCCTCCTTCAGCCTTCCCCACTTTTAGTTCTCTTTTATATTTTGTATTCCCCTATTAGAATGGAAGCTTCTTGAGGGAAGGGACAGTCTTTCTTTCTGCTTGTACTTGTATCTCCATTGCAGCTGACACGTAAGTACTTGATGACTGGCTGATTTGTCCATTACAGTCATTTCCTGGGAGGACGATGGAAAGCCATTAAGTCAGTCATTTCATCACAGAATTCTTGCATGTTTTTGTGTTCAAAAGGCTCAGCTCCCATGAAATCCCACTTTCAGGGAACTCCCTGGGGTGTGACATAGATGTTGAGGTTTTTATACTTCCCTCCACATTCCCAAGAGGGATCTTCTTTTACTAATGAAAGTTTTGCAAATCTCTTACGTAGACAAATGCTTTAGCAGATCTGGCAAAAGAGATCTGTCCTTTCCCACTTTTCATCCCTCTGCCCACAAACAGTATTTGGCAAGGTAATTTCTACTTTGTGAACATCTGTCTTACATCTGTTAGAATCCAAACTCCTTTGGACCAGAAACCATATCTTCATATAGTAGATGATCTATACTGCACCTGCTTCATAATAACAGAGGCATAACTAGGAAGAGGCAATCTGGGCTTTGTTCCCAAGGGTACTGAAATTTATAGGGTGCCATCATTACTTATTCTCTTTCTGAAGCAAAAAATAACCAAGTTTTGTTAGAACAGATAATTAAAATGGGAAGCTACTAGTGTCCCTCCTCTCTCCAAAAAGGCATCAACCTTGTGAGCTCTTTTCCAATACAAGTCCTTCTCTACTAGTTTCCCCAGCCATAGTTGCAGAAGCCTAAAGGTTTCCCCTCAATAGCTGATATTCCAAATTTTCCTGTCCCCCCACCCATGGGATTTTGGATCCTGATGTCCAAGGTCTCTAACTCATCTCCCCCACTCACCCTACCTTAGCCAACTCTGTTCTACTGATTACCCCAGGTAGTCATATTTTCCTGTTACATGCCCTGGATATCAGAATTACTCATTAAAGTTCTACAGAACAACTTTAATAAATATTACATTTCATCACCATATTCCATGCTCTCCTGACCTGGGATGTAATTTTCATAGCTGTGCTTTCTGGATTTGTTTTTAATAAAGTTGTTCATATTTTCAAAAAGTCTGATAACCTCTAAGTTACTTCTAATATATCCTACAAGTCATAAAATGCAAAAATTCCATTGCTGCCTCCAAACCCTGAGTATGTGGAATTGACTAAGGATACCAACACACAAACAAAATGGAAAGGCTAAAGAACATTGAAAAATGCAGACACCAGTGAACTAGATAGTGCTGGTGCTTAAGCATGTGACCAGGAGGTGGTGGACTGTAGGTGTGGAATGAGACATACATTTTCAGACAAAGACAATGTTTTGGTTTGTTTTGCTTAGCTAAACTTCTCTGTTATAAAGGAGGACAATATTGGCAGGGATGAACATCATTTTTGGTGACCCAAGAGACCCAACTGTGCAAAAAAAGCATCAATAATATATTTTTTAAAAAATGATTTCAAAAACATGACCTAAAACAATGTTGATGTTAAACACAAATATTTTTTAAAAATGAAAAAGTCTTAGAAATAAAACCAGTTTGGTTGGCCGAGTGGGACAGAGACCATAGGATCACAGGATCACAGATTTAGGGCTGGAAGAAACAGTGACCATCTAGCAAGGCTCTTTAACTTTACAGATGACTGATACATAACCTATGGCCTTCACACAGGAAATGCCTCTGATTAGGTGGCTGATTCTACTACTTATACCTCTATGAGTATTTATAATGAGTTGTGCCCTCAAATTCCCAAGTGGGCTTGAATTCTCCATTCAAGAAAGAAGCCAGCTCCTTTTAGACTGCCACATTTCAGGATAGTCTAATGGTCAGTGCTTTCCTGCTCCAGCCCAGTGCCCCCTTCTACTTCACCTTTTAGTTGCCTTACATCACCATAACATACAATAGCCACCTGTTCCTGTGAAGAAGGACTATCACATGGGAGAAGGATGACTTAGGTTCTCTTTGACCTTAAAAGGAGAAAACTAGTGAGCTATGGTCAAGGATGGCTAAGAAGAGCAGCCAAGGTAGACTTGGGACGATGTAAGAATTTCCCAAAAGAGCTACCTGGAAATGGAATGGGGTTGCTTTGGGAGTTAAATGGGTACCCCATAACTTGAGGTCTTACGTGAGAACTGGATGATCACTTGTTAATTATGCTGAGGATGGGATTGCTATCCAGGTACAAGTTGGACTAGATGATTCTGTATTGTGTAAATGAGAAGAAAGGATACTCAGTAATCAAGTCATATAAACCCGTGCCCATCCTAAAACAAACAAAAGTGGCCTGTCTGCTGTTTAGGTAGTTGAAGTCTTATGTATATTTAATGAATAACTTCTTCATTCGTCATAAACGATGGGTAGATCGGACAGTTTCCAGAATCTGGTTGAACATAATGGTATCGGGCTTGGTGTCAGAAGACTTGGGAGTCAGAAGACTTGGATTTGAGATTTGTCCTTGCCATTTACAAGTTTAGGTTAAACCGAGCTATTAAGTTTTTTGGGTCTCAGTTTCCTCAACTCTAAAATGAGGGTAATGATACTTACCCTACTTCCCAGGGTACCTGTAAGTATCGAGAGAATGTCCTCTGTAACTGAGGAGCAAAGGATGCTGGATTTGGAGGTAGGGGACATAAGTTTAAATCGTGCCACTGCTACTTATTCCTTGTAAGACTTGGACACGTGTCATTATTTCTACGGGCTTCCTTTCCTCTCTCTATAAAAGGAAGGGGCTGAACCACTATTACAACCACTAGTAGCATTTACAGATGCTTTGATGTTGGAAAAACACTTTATAAATAATATCTCATTTGATTCTCATTGCCATCCTGGAAGGTACTGATGAAGTCATTCCTGAGCCTGCCCTTTTCCCCTTCTCTCTTCCACCATTTTAAAAAAGGGAATCAGCATTTCACCTTTGATTCTTTGCAGCAGTGAAATGAATAGTGGTCTAGGAACCAAAGACCTGGGTTCAGGTCTTGACTCTGTTACTTATAATAACAGCAGGTAACATTTAGGGCAGCTAAGTGGTGCAGTGTATCCACAGTATTGGGCCTGGAGTCAGGAAGACCCATCTTCCTAAGTTCAAATCTGGCCTAAAACACATACTAACTGTGTGACCCCGGGCAAGTCACTTAATGCTGTTTGCCTCAGTTTCTTCTTCTGTGAAATGAGCTGGAGAAGGAAATGGCAAGCCACTCCAGACTCTCTGCCAAGAAAACCAGAATTGGGGTCACAGAGAATCAGACACAACTGAAAAATGACTCAACACGCACAGAGCTAACATTTATTTACAAAATGCTTTATACCCCATGATTTCGTTTGGCCCTCAAAACAAACCTGCAAGGCAGATTGTGATCTATAGCTTACTATTTCCTGTCTGACTCAGCCACCCAAGGACCAAATAATAACACTTCCATGCCTGTGTGAACTGCTTCCTGAGAAGACTACAGCCTTCCATTTAGTCTCCAAAAGGTACTAAGTAACAGTGTGCCAGTGTGAATGCTGGGAATGCATAGCCAGTGGGAGCAGCTACAAAGTCTGGGGCAGGAGGCAGGAAGTGACCGGATTCTTTTTGTCACTAATTGCCTCTTTGCTGAGAAACACTCCTTACTCAACACATAAGGATTGGATGTTCCAGGTGCTACAAGTATCCACTTCTATTGGTGGTATGCACTCAGGCTCAGCACAGTGTGAACTGAAAGGCTTTCCCCAGAGGGGACATGCTCTCACAGAGAGAACTTTTGGCTATGAAAACAAAAATGATTTTTTTTGTAAGTTGAAAGAGCACCTGACTGATTTGAAGACCCTGGGTTCTTTCTAATCCTAGCATATCCGTTTAGTGTACTTGGGCAAATCACTTAATTTTTGTCCATAGGAGGCAGCTATGGTACAATGCATAGAGCACTGGGTTTGGAGTTCAGGATTTGAACTGAGTTCAAATCTGGTCTTAGACACTAGCTGTGTGACCCTCGGCAAATCTCTTAACCTCTGTCTGCCTCAGTTTCCTCAACTATAAAAATGGGAATAAGAATATCAAGAGAGATAATAGCATCTACCTCACTGGGTTGTTGTAAGGAAAAAGTATATTTATGGAAAATGCTTAGCACAAAATATGAATGCTTGTTTCTTTCCTTCTCCGAGACTTGTACATACATTGAGAATGATAATACTTTTGTTTAGTTTTTATTACTAGGTTATATATGCCCACACAAGCGTGCACACACACATATGTACATATCTATCAGTATATTAGGATCGTTAAAATAACACTTCCTTGATAATATGAAGATAAAAGTCTTAGTTCAAAGGCTTATTTCTGACAAACACCAGCTATTTGACTATGAGTAGGTCTGGTAACTTCTCAAAGCTCTAGGAAACTCATTGAGAAAATACATGGCACACTGGCTGCCCACTGGCATTGATGAAGGGAGTTGCCACACTGGGATTTCCCTATACCAATCAAATCACAGTGGTGAGCTGACATTTTTACCTTTCTCCCCTGCAACCCCACCTGCAAGTTCTCCTAATAATGTATTTGCTGCTAGTTCATCTTAGAGGGAGTGGAATGAATGTTGGATTTGAAGTAGAGGGTGTGGGCTGGAATTCTAGTTATACTATGGGTGTATAAAGGAAATCATTTAACCTTTTCATGCCTCAGTTTCCCTATCTATAAAATTAGAACTTGATGATCTTGAAAAGTCCTTCCACTTCTAAATCTACAAAGAATCTGACCTTTGAGACATTTACTTGCCATATGACAATGGGCAAACCACTTCACTGTATGAGCCTCTGTTTCCTTATCCATAACATGGTGATAACACTTGCCTGCAGACGATCTAAGTAACCAGGCTTTGAAACTGTAAAGGACTATGTAACTGTCAGCTATTAGCATCAGCTTTCTTGTTGCTGTCACAATTACTGCCTCAGCAGCAAGAAAGGAGAACCAGAATGTATGGTTTTGTACGTCGAGTAAGCCCTGCCATATAAAAGTAATAGAGGGAAATGCTGCTTCTGCCAAACAACAGCATCTTCTGCTCCCAGGGATGGCTGTCAGCTTGCAGTCTTGGCTTTACATTGAGAGTAACCTGATCTTGCACTATGAAGTCCCAGAATGGGGAAACCTTTATTTGCCTCTGACACTGGGCCTTATGTTTGAGTACTGAGACTGTACTTGCAAACTAAGCCTTCAGAATCCAGGCTCCAAGGCTGCCTTGGTTTGGTGACTAGGTCAGCATTTTTTACTTTTTTAAATGGAGAATACTTTTCCCTATTAGGGAGTGAAAGGCAAAAGCTCACTCTGTAGCAGAAGAGTCAACGTGGAACAGTCAGGCTCGGGTGGGTGTCTGTATATGACCACAGGCTGAGAGAGAATTGGACATTCTTGGGAACAGACTCACTGCTTGTTTTCTGAGGGCAGAAGCTTATCAGCAGATGGGCTGAGGCTTGATGAAGGCTTTAATGACAGCAAATCCTGAACATCATCTAATAGTCATAACTAGAACATTTAGTTACACATACACTCAGAGTAAACCAAAAGTGTTGACTTTGGTTAAGCTTAAAACTGAATTAAGACTTTTGAGACACCCTATGTGTCACATATATGTGGATGTACATATACACATGTAGAAACATAGAGTACATATCATGTGTGTACATATACACACAAATGTGTATACACATATATGTAGAGATGAACATATACCCCATTTTACAGTTGAGGAAACTGAGGCAAACAAAAAAGTGACTTTTGCCCAGGGTCATACAGTTAGAAATCTCTGGGATGGATCTGAGCTGAGGTCTTCCTGATTCCATTCTGCACCACATAGCCATCCCTATCAAGTCAACAAGCAATTATTAAGTTCCTTCTGTATACCAGGCACTAAGCTCTGGTTCTCATTTCACTGATGAGGAAATTGTAACTCAGAAATACTAAGTGAATTGTTCAGGGTCACTCGGGGAGCACGTGTCTGAAGCACACCTTGAATGAGCTCAGGTTTTCATTACAAGTTACCCACTGCATGACTCAGCTGTTTCTGCTGAGTCAGAGAGGGTTGGTGACCGGTTCCAGTAGAGCAAGTGGACACACTATTGAAATCCTTGAAGTGTTAAGTTAGCAGGCAAGTAACTATCTCCCATAAGATTTAGAACTGGATCTAGAACTATGAGCTCTATCTAGTTTAACCTTATAGATTCAAAGAACTGCTGAGTTGTAAGGGACTCAGGAATCCTTTAGTTCAACCAGTACCTGGAAAAGAAATCCTTCTACACCATCTCTGACAATAATATTAATAGCTAACATGCTTTAAGACAAAGCATTTCATATCTGTTACCTCGTTTGAGCCTCCCCACAGCCTTGTGAGGTAGGTGCTATTAGTACCATCCCCTTTTTACAGATGAGGAAATGGAGGCAGAGGTTAAGTGACTTGTCCAGGGTCACACAGCTACTATGTTTCTGAGATGGGATTTGAACTCTGTCTATCCAGACTCCAGGTCCCATATTCCATTCACAGCATTACCACAGCTACCTAACAGCCTTTGCTGAACCCACTACTTCCCAAGGCAGCCCATTCCTCTTTTGGACAGCCCTAATTTGTTGGGAGGATATATATTTTTTTTAAACTGACTTCAAGCTGAAATTTGCCCTTTTCAAACTTCCACTGAGTGCTGCCACAAGCCTAATCCCTCCTGCAAATGGGAGCCTTTCAAATACTTGCTAACAGTTATCTCTTACGTCCCTCCCGAGTCTTTTGTTCTACAGACTAAATGCCCCTTGGCTCCTTCTAAACCACATGCTGGGGGCCTTTCCCCGTTCTAGATGCACTGAGGCCTGGCCAGTTATGACTTGTCCCAGTTCAGAAAGGTATTAAGTAGCAGGAGCCTCCAATCTCATTCTCTTCCCACTGAACTCTACCACATTTACATGGTGATCTATGCTTAAAATCTCCCCTACCAGCTCGAGGGCACACAGGAGATTTATGGAGAACTATTAGCTGCACTAAAGCAATAAATGACTAAATGAATAAAACCATTTCCTAAATATTCCAGAGCAGTTTATTCCATATTTGGTCTGGGAGCAGCTTTCGTTGACCAGCTAAGTGACTACTAAGATCCTCCTCATAAAAGAGAAGAAAGTCTCAGTCAGTCCTGTCTGTGCTGTCCAATGTTTCCTGCTGGGGAAATGCTTCTTGGTTTGTCTTTGATGATGGAAAGCTAACTTTACTGAATAATGAGTAGGTTACATTTGATGGAACTAAAGAGCTCATTCTAGCTTGATATCCTCAGCATGGAAAAATTTGCAGACTCATAAATAGAGGTGGAGAGGACCACTTAGGCAGATGCCCTTGTTTTACAAATGAAGAAGTTACATGACTTGTTCAAAGTCACCCTGGTAGTAAATGACAGTCAAAATTTGAACTCAGGTCTTCTGACTCCAAATCTGGCCTTTCTTCCACCAGAATTCAACTGTTTTGAACAATTATTTACTCAAAAGTCCCTCTGCTTCATGTGTAGTCACTGCAACACAAAGATATATATGGCACACACACTGTCCCCAGGGAGCTTATAACAAAAGATATGAGGCACATAAATGAGAAAACTGCCTGAGACATTGGAGAAAGAGGTCAATTTGAATATCCACTAATTGTGTTTATCTTTAAACTTTAAAGCAAAATGAGGTTTATTTAAATAGCTGCTCAGTTTTTATAAGGATTACTTTTCTTTAATAACCTGAAAATCTACGGCATCTCCTGCATATTTGATTTTCTTACCTCTCATTTCCCAACAGGAGACCATGCTCAATCTAAGCTTTCCTAAGCTGACATTTTTAAAGAAGGCAGAAGGCCTTACTTAAAAACAAACAAACAAAAAACCACATCAGTGGCACTGACTAAAAAAGATGTAAATGGAACTATATTTTACAAATCTCCTAACTGTTCTTCTTTGCTTTAGGTAGCAGCTAACAAATCTAATAGTATTTTATTTTTTCCAATTACATGTAAAGACAATGTTTAATGTTCATTTAAAAACAGTTTGAGTTCCAAATTTTTCTCCTTCCCTAAAACTGTAAGCAATTTGATATAGGTTATATATGTGCAATCATGTAAAACATATTTTTAGTCATATTGTGAAAGAAGAAACAGACCCAAAGGAAAAAAAATTATGAAAAAAAATTTTTACAGTGAAAACAGTATGCAGGTAACAGTTTAGCCATTAACTGGAATCACAGAATTTAGCACTGGAAAGGACCTTAAGAGGCCTCTACTCACTCACTCTCTTTCTCTCTCTCACTCACTCACTCATACACACACACACACACACACACACACACACACACTCCTCTATGACATATTGGACAAAACCATTTCACTTAAAGGCCCTGAGAGTTCAAGTGCTTTAATCCGCTTATTTTGCAGAGGAAACTGAAGATGAGTGACTTGCCAAGATCACACAGAGAGTAAGTGTCAGAGTCAAGTTTTGCCAGGTTGTCTGCCAGAGGACAGACAGGTGGGGCAGTGGATAGAACACCAAACCAAGTCAGGAAGACCTCAGTTCTAAACCAGCCTCAGACACTTACTAGCTGTGTAACCCTGGGCATGTCACTTAACCCTGTTTGCCTCAGTTTCCTTATCTGCAAAACGAGCTAGAGAAGGAAATGGTAAAACTTTTGCCAAGAAATTCCAAATGAGTGCATGAAGAGTTGAATGGCACTAATCAATTATACAATGACAATAGCAGCAAGGAGGTGTGATGGATAGGGTGCAGGACCTTAAGTCTGGAAAGCTCTGAGTTCAAATCCTGCCTCAGATATTTATTGGCTATGTGATCCTAGGCAAGTCATTTAATTAAGTCACTTTATACCTCAGTTTCCTCATCCATAAAATGTTTATGTTCTCGTGTTCTTGTGAGGGTAAAAATGAAGTAATACCCATAAAGCACTGTGCAAAGCTTAAAGCATTATATAACTACTAGTTATATAATATTAATATTAATATATTTAATATTATATTATATGATATATTATATTATAATTTAATATAATAAAATTAATATACTATTATTAGTAATACTAATTAGTAACTACTAGTTATTACTATTGAAGTCACCTCAGTGCCCAGGTCTTTCTCCATTTTACTGTCCCTTTGCTGCTAACTATGTCACTTAATTTCCAGCCACTGCTTCTCATTCCTCAACATCACTGGCAATGAAACATAATTTACAATCCATCTGCAAAGGCATTCATCATCCTCTTTTCTGCAGACTAGGATTCCATGACATCAGATCTGCAATTGTATCCTTCAGTCTTGCAAGGTAGGCTCATGGCGTTGTCTTCAGTCTAGACTCCTAAGCCTTTGGTAGTTTTGGTAAATCAGAACTGAAGAAATGCCACAGCTCTTGTTTTTTCTTTTCTTTCTTTTTTTTTGGAGGAGTGTCTTTTTTCATGAGTAGATGGCAGATACAGTGTTTTTTTAAATTTATGGAATAAAATAAGCATTTTCATAACATAGTACAATAAAAGAATGATTGTACACGACATTGCAAATCTACTATGCACAACTTGCTGTTCCTTTAAAATATACAACACAATTATCATGCAACTTTCTTTTTTTCTCCCCTCTCCCCGACCCTGCCCTAGAGAGATAGTTACCTTAGACACAAATAGATATATATATATGTGTGTATATGTGTGTGTGTTTGTATGTATATGTATATACACACACATATATGTAAAATTATTCTATACATGTCTATTTATCAATTTCTTCTCTTTATGCAGGTAGCATCTTGTTTATATGTCCTTTAGAGTTAATTTGGGATTTTATAATAGACAAAATAATTTATTCACTCAAAGTTGTTCTTACCACAATATTGCCGTTACCGAATACAATATTCTCTTGGTGCTGCTCATTTCACTCTTTATTATTTTGTGTGTCTTTCCATGTTTTTCTAAAATCAGTGAACTCCTCATTTCTTACAGCACAGCAGTATTCCATCACTATCATATACCTTTCCCCAACTGACAGACATCCCTCAATTTCCAATTCTTTGCCACCACAAAGAGAGCTACTGCAAACATTTCAGAGCATACAGGTTAGTCAATGTGGGCTAGGAGTTAGAGTGTTAGACTTGAGGTCAGGAGAAAGCTGGGTTCAGTCCCCAGTTCTATCACTTATTAGGTGTGTTACTGGGATCAGTCAATCTTGCAATCTTGTGAAATAAAAAAGTGGATTGGTCTAAAGTTAGGAGATACTTTAAGTTCAATGTCTTTTCCTAATACTTAATACTTATGAGATGTATGGCCCTGGGTGAGTCTTTCATCTTTCTGAGGCTCAAATTTCTCATCCATACAATGGGAATAGTAATATTCTACCACCTACCTCACTGAGGTTGTGAGAAACATGTTCTGTACTCCTTAAAGGGGGGGGGGGAGTTTCCAAGCATTTATTAAGCACCTACTATGTGTAAAGTGCTTTACACATAGTATCTCATGTGATGTTCATAACAAACCTGTGAGTTAGCTATTACTATTATATGGAGATATACGCATATCATATTTATTTTGTATTCTTTTATAAATATTAGTAATAGAGCCATAGTTCCTGCTTTTACCATTCTCATAAAAAAATGGAGTCACTAAATCTTAAACAAGTCTTATGTTAGGGAAGTAAGATTTCACACAGATATAGTATAACAAGTAGAAAATATTGTATAGTTTGCTATGAGATGTTGTTGAACTTTAAAAAGTCAGTCCCCAAAATGGAGGGAAATTTTCAGATATATTCATATTCAATAGAGACTACTGATTTATTTGATTTCCCAATTAATAACCTTTTTCTTGTTTATTCATTTTCAATTGTGTCTCACTCTTCATGACCCCATTTGGAGTTCTCTCAGCAAAGATACTAAAGTGGCTTGCCATTTTCTTCTTCAGTTCACTTTACAGATGAGGAAACCGAGGCAAACAGGGTTAAGTGACTTGCCCAGGGTCATACAACTAGTAAGTGTCTGAGGCCAGATTTGAATCCAGGAAGAAGGTTCTTCCTGACTCCGGGCCAGGTGCTTTATCCACTATGAAGCCAACTAACTTCTCAATGACAACAATACTGACTTGTAATTACACCTTTACTAGGGAAGTCAGTCCTGACGTCCGTCCCCTTGATTTGTAAACTTTTCCCCCTTTATCCTCCACTCCAACACACATCTCTCTCTGTTTGTCTCTTTCTGTCTCTCTCTCGATTTATTCTGATTTTTCTCCACTCTAACTATTAGTATTTGGGAACAAGAACCTCTACATCTTTTAGAAACTCTTTGCTTTTTGGAAGAGCATAGCTTTCACTGGGTGGTCTAGTGGAATAACCTGGCAAATCAAGGGGTTCATAGAATCACCAATGTAGGGTTAGAAGGGATCTTACAACACATGGATGACGTGGGTGAACAGGCCTCAAACTTTTTGACCATTTTAAACTCTTAGATTGAATCCCCCAAAGAGCTTTTGCTAATGTGAGTTATATCTATTTATATTTACCCAAGTAGAAATATTTATTCATTCACTTAAAAATGACAGTAATGTAAACCTGTTACATGTTGACAGGCGTAACATTTTTATGAAAAACAGTATTTCCAAAACAAAAAAAGATTAGAGAGAAGAGTGGCATTTTTTAACCTATTTTTGCAAATCTCTTTAATATCTGGCTTAGAAGACAGCAGCTGGATTCTCATATCTCTATCTGTATTCAGTCTGTTACAATATGTTATTCTGGTTGAAATATAGGAAGAAAAGTCCATTTGCACATAAAAGGAATATGCTAATATTCATCAGATAATATATTAGTGTTATTATGGAGATAGTTTTGATCTTGTGGCCCCCCTTAAAGGGTGTCGGGAACCTTCAGAACCTCTTTGGGAATTACTCATCTAATCAAAACCCCTCATTTGTTAGAGGAGGAAACTGAGCCCCCAAAAGAGAAAGTGACTTTTTCAAGGCCACACAGCAAGTAGAAGAGTTGAACTTCTAATAAAAATGGACTCATTAAAAATTTGACTCCATGCTCCTGCTGTTCGATTGCTTCAGCCATGCCTAACTCTTTGGAGTTTTCTTGTCAAAGATACCGGTGTGATTGGCCATTTCCTTCTCCAGTTCATTTGACAGATAAGGAAATTGAGGCAAACTGGGTTATATGACATGCCAAGGGTCACACAGCTAGTAAATATCTGAGGCTGGATTTGAACTCAGGTCTTCCTGACCTCTCTCCACTGCACCACCAAGCTATCCTGACTCCATAGCCAGTGCTTTCCCACTGTCCACTGCTGCCTTTTAATTCTGTCTTGATTTCTTCATATATAAAAAAGCAACATTAATATTTTCCCTTCTTTTGCAAAGACAAGATGTAATGAGATTTATGTATGCCCACAAACACATACACAAAAAAATGTCAAGACCTTGGAATGAAAAGCCCTATAAGGTGGGTTGTTTTGGAGGGCAGGGGTGGGAGAGCCATATAGGGTGTGGAGCAAGGACCTGGAGAAACACTTACAAAGTTAACTAAGCCTCTAAGCTTCAGATTTGTGTGGTTCCTTTAACAATGGATTGACTTTTATTGCCAAAGGAAATGATTTTTACAGACATTAAAAGAGTAAAACACTTCTGCTTTATAGTTTACCAAGATGAATTTGGTTTTTATTATTCATCCAGATAACCAGTTAAACCAGATTCTTAGAGAAAACTTCTGAGCACAGACTATTTTGAGAAATTAAATCTCTAGGGAAATTAAAAAATTCCAAGGTGACCTGAAATGGATCTTTGGCTGTTACTCTCTCCAGTCCCTTAAGATGTTCATGGGGATACTGTCTACCTATTGTGATAAAAGAGAGGACATGGAGCTTGGACATTTGGATTTTTACTATAGAGCTTCTGGGGGGGACAATGCTGACCTTTGGTTCAGAAGCGCAGGATAAATAATTTCATCCTGAGCCTTGTAAGTTGTGTGACCCTATGAAAGCAATGTAACCCTTCTGTGCCTTGATTTCTTTTTATCTTTGGGATGGACACCTACATCTCAGGGTTGTTATGAAGAACAAATGAGACCCTCTATGGAAAGTGCTTCACAAATCTCAAGATATAATTTAACCCTGAACTACTATTATTGTATTTAATCTATAAAATGGGGATGATAAGCCTAGTTTCACAGGATTGTAAAAATGAAAGAATGAAAAAGCTTTATGGAAATTAAAGTCTCCATATGTATGATGTAAAAATCAAACAAGTCTACACATACCACCATTGACTTTCCACTGCATGAAAAGAATGCTTTCTCCACTATAAATGTCTACCAATTGATGTTAATTCGAAGCTAAGGCTTTTTCTTGGAAAGATCCCAAGCCGTTCAGCTATAACTGTTAAAAATGCACATGAAGGTTTTTAGGAATCTGGAAACATCTTCCCCTGGTCTATTTCCCCCCCAACACTCTCCACCCCAACCCACCACACAGGAATACAAATCAGAGACTTCTACATACTCAGGGACCCTGGCGTAGGAGGGGTCAGGGAAGATGTTGGCTAGACTTATTCTGAGCACATGGTCTTTACTGGATTGGAACTCTATGGGGAATGCCCAGAGAGAAACCAGGGCCATGCCTGAGGTGAAAAAAAAATGGAGTAGGGACCAAGCATTTTGTACTGCTTAAAACCCTCCCCACAATAACATACACACTCAATTTGATATGGAAATCTATCTTACCCTACAGGAAAGTAGCAGGGAAAGGGATGAGAATGGGGGATGATAGAAAAGAGGGCAAATGGGGGAGAGGTAATCAGAAGCTGACATTTTTGGGGTGGGACAGGGTCAAAGGAGAGTATAGAATAAATGGGGGGGCAGGACAGAATGGAGGAAAATATAGTTAGTCTTTTACAACATGACTATTATGGAAGCTTTTTGTGTGACTATACATTTATAACCTATGTAAAACTGCTTGTCTTCTCAATGAGGGTGGGTGGGGAGGGAGGAAGGGAGAGAATGTGGAACTCAAAGTTTTAAAAACAAGTGTTAAAAATTGTTTTTACCTGCAACTGAGAAATAATACAGGCAATGGGGTATAGAAATCATTTGCCCTACAGGAAAATAGAGGGAAAGGGGATAAGAGAAGGGAGGGCAGTTTGGAAGAAAGGAAAATCAGAATGCACACTGTCTTGGGGTGGGCAGAGGGGAGAGATGGAAAGAAAATTTGGAACTCAAAATCTTGTGGAAGTGAATGCTGAAAACTAAAAATAAAATTAATAAAAAAATTCATGACTAAAAACAACAATCTCCATTTTTTTTTTTGAGGGAAGGGAATCTAGCTATATGCAGAAGCAGAGGAGCATATAATACTAGGGCAGAATGGGGACTGCAGAGATCCTCTTGACTAACTGCTTCATTTTAGAGCTGGTGAAAACCAAGGCAGAAAATTACAGTGTTTTGCCCAAGGTCTTACAAGTGGCAGAACCAGGGCCAGACCACAATGTTGTAGACTCCTAAACTAGGGCTTTTTCTGCTATCAAACACTCTATCTAACTAGGCGTCAGCCGAATTTAGTAGCCTTCTACTTTATTGTTGCATTGTTTTCTGAATCTCATTTCTGCAATACTTTGGCTCCTGAGGCCCTCTGTTAATAAAGCTTTTAAATTCTTGCAGTGGATAGTAGGCTCACCCATTAGGCATTTTTATCTGTTTCCTCCTGCTCTACTAGATTCTGCATAATGACATACCACAGCCATTTGCTTTGGAGTCAAAATCACCTTGGAGCTCAGTGTGAACATGTTACCTTCTTTGTCCTCAGTTCTGCTCCAATACTGAAAAAGGCTTAATCTGCTGCATTTACTGCCATGATCTGTTGTTTCAATGCTGCAGCATAAGTACCAAGGATAAAATACTAGCCATGGGACAGAAAGACTGATCTGATGATATCTACCATCTGAGCTTATTCCCAGCACCTCTTTGATTATTAGCAGTTAGCAGATATGTTTTGCCCATTTGGCGTTAGGCAGGATGCCCAACGATCACCATTCAGAACTTCTGAGTAAATTCTACAGCCATATAAAGCTGCAACTTAACCAGCTAGCTGAGATGCTTCTCTTTAGGAAGCAAAACGCTTTTGGGGTACCACAGTATGTGAAGCAGGCACAGGACAATCGCTCCAAGCAGCAATAAATCCATTGTCTGGGTTGATTAATTGCTTCACAGGCTGTTTCCACTTTTGTAGATCATCAATATTCCCTAAGCACAGCACCAGAAATATAAGGCTGATGAACGTAGGCGGCATGGCCCTAAAGGAGTACTCTTGAATTAACAAATGGCTCATAACAGAACGAAGGACATTATCATCAAAAACCAGGTGGATGCTGGAAACTGGCCAGTTGCCATTTTGGTAGCATGATCATCAAAGGATGTGCTTCTCTCAGAAATCCTTGCTCAACAGGACAGCTGTTTTGTTGTACCTATTATTGCTGCTACCAGAGCTATCCAGCTGAGTAAAAGGGGGACGATGTTGCTCTAGGTACCCAGAGATCATCCTCTGGTATAGATTCTCTAAGATGTCATTTTGGAACAGAAGTAGTCCATTGTGGTGGCAACATTTCCTTGGAGGGGTACTTACAGGAGAGTTTGTGTCTTCAGTGATTGGAGAGGTTCTTTGTTTTCCATGGTGGAATATGCCTCAAAATCAAAGTAATCACACTGCCAACTGCACTACAGAGCTCATGGGCACCAGGGGAGCTCATTCTCCTTTGCTTGGTCCTAGCCAGAGCACTTGTCCATGGGGTAGTGAAACAATTTTGCTACTTCACTTTTTAATGCAGGCGTGGAGGTGAGAGTCACAACTTACCCTGGTGCTTCTTTATAAAAATCACAGCGCTTCATCTACAGGTGTTTATTTACAGATGCATTTGCATATTCTTGCAGAAGCAAGAAGCCAAATTTACAAATGTAAGAAAATGCATTGGCATAGTCAAAAAAGCCATAAGCAGCAGCCAAATGTCTTTCTCCCTCCTGCTTTGGTTTATAGATTCAAAATCAGGACAAAGCCTGGTGAAAACCTGGAATTAACTTCCAATTCTCCTACTCCAGGGCTCACAGGATGGCTACAGCATGCCAAGTGGCAGTCGAAGTCTTTGCCTACAGGAGTTAATGGTTTCCAAATAAGGTACTCCCTAATTAAGAGCTACCGACTGGCATAAAATTATTGAGTTTTTAGCATAAAACAAACTTTAACAGTTATATCATTCCTAATTCTAAGAGAGACTAGACTACTTTTTTTTTCTGAAACTGTGTTGTGAACAGTTCTGAAATAGGGACACATTGAGTCCCCAAGGATGAGAAGGCAAACAATTCCAGGACCTTTCCCAGGTAAGAGAAAACAGTCCCTGTAAGATATTATTGCCTTTTCCCCTGTGTGATCTTTCTTGATAGCAGAGATATCCTGTGTGAGAAGTCTAAGTAACCTAGTCTGGGACCAGCCCTCAACAGCAGTCATTCAGGTCTGTCCCCTGATTCTTTCCAGCTTCCCACTGATATAGATCAGGGATCCCTGCTCTTTCAGAAACCCATGACACATTTCCCTTGTGTTAATATCAGCAACTGACCCAGAGGGGAGGCACAAACTCCCATAAAGAATCATTTGAGGAAAGGATTCCATATATTAGACTAGAGTGCTGAAATTCTCAGAGATCAAGCTACATAAGCTCAACCTTTGATACTAAGTTGGGAAAGGAGGGGGCACCAAGTTAGATCATCAGGTCAGATTTTGACTTTCTACTAGCTGAAATAAACCTAACACAATAACTTTCTCAGCTGGATAGGGGCTAAGGGCCAATACAGGTTAAGCTTGTGCAAGCAAGGCTATTTCACTTAGTTCCACAATGATGCATACACTCAAAAACTCTTTGGTGAGCCTCTGATGACAATGGCATTTTTGGCAGAAATGATTCCTACTGAGCATATATAGGCTCATTTGTATTTTACTGTGGCCATATTCTCTGGTCCTATGGTTTTTGTGTTAGGAAACTGCCAATGTTGCAAAACCATAATCACTGACGCTCTGAACCTATGAAAATGCTTCAGAATTTAGATATGAAATATAAGTTTTTGAATTAAAGATTTTGTAGCATTTTCTGTAATAAGTATGGGATCAACATCCCTAGAGGGCTACTTTGTGATGCTGTGGATAGCTGTTATGGTCAGAGTGCAAACTGACCCTCTTCTTAGGCTCAGCTTGTGCTGCGTTTCAGTGGTTACTTTCTGACCACAAGTCTAGATTGAGAGAGATAAATTTGGTTCAGCAGCCAACTTATTTTTAAGAGGGCTGATTCAATTCCCAGGATTCTTTGAAAGGAGGCTTCACATACAGATCCTGATAACACCTAAGAATTTAGCTCTCTTGAGAAGCTTATTCATGGCCCCAGGGATCAACCCCTTTTAACTTTCTCTCTGAGGAAACAGTTGAATAGAGGAAAAGGAGAAGAAATTCTCGGTAATGATGTCCTCATTATATCACTAAGACTGGAAATAACCATGCACTTGGAGTTATGAGATCTGAATTCCAATTTCAAATCTGGCCCTGATTCACTGTGTGACCATTGGTACATCACTTAACTGCTGAGAATTTGCCAACCAACTTATTTTTTAAGAAGATATGCAGAGAAGATACAAGCAAGGGCAGGAAATAGAGGGAGAATACAAAAATGTGACTGGGATATTAAGAAAGCTCCTAATGCAGGAAGGATAAAGCTCAAAATAAGCCAAAGTTGGCAAAGGGAATTAGGAAAAGCCTTTTTATTTTAAACAGAAATAGGGAAAAAGGGAGAATCAAAGAAAGGAAAAGACCATGGCTTGAGATGGATGGGACAATGGTAAGAAACAACAGTGAGAGGGCAGAACTACTCAATTTTTATTTTTCCTCCATCTACTTTACCCATGAGAATGACCTTTGGACTGGGAAGGACAGATCAAAACTGGCCAATGAGGACTGATACCCAAATGGATCAGTGAACTCATTCATTTAGGAGTTCCTTCCAAAAATACAGAGGGCAGCCCATTCAGGTGCATCTATTCTATGTAGTTCTTGTCCACAAGAGAGTCTATCCAAGGTCCTGGAGGATGTCTTGACTTTCTCCAAATATTATGAATGTACTAGTGGGACCCTCTGACCATCTGCTTATCATTCTTTACTCTAGCCCATTCTCTTTCCCTATCTATACAGTTCCTTGATGATATCCCTTAATCTTGTTCTTCAGAAATGCTCATTGGTTAAATGTTCTGGCCTGTATACACCTATCATGTGTCTTTCCATTGGTCTGTGGGTGATGCTTTTTTTCAGAGGTAGTAGTAATATTTCATATCTGACTACCATATAGTAATATGGGTAAAATGATATTATTGAAAAGATGGGCCTTTTATAGGAAGCATTAGGTCAAGAAAAGTCTAGTCTTCTCTCTTTCTCCTTTTCAACTCCGGATCCAGCTTGCTATCCATCGCATCTGTTTGTCCCACATATACATATTACTGGACAGCTTCTATAGTGTGTCTATCCAAATGCACATTGAGAGACCTGGGCAATATATACATCCTTCATTCCTTTGGTATTTCCTATGTGGACGATCTGGTCAAATTCTTTTTAGTAATAACACATGCAGAAGATGAATGAGGGTTCAGTCAGAGCATTTGATGAGTTCAAGTCACCTGACTCTGATGAATATATCCTGGAATACTGAAAGAACAGACAGATGTGATTGCTGAGTCACTGGCAGTGATCTCTTAAAGCTCAGAGAGAATGCACATATCACAGGGCTCAAGAAGGGCAAATGTTTGATTTTTCAAAAGATAATACAATCAGCAAATTATAGGGCAATGCATTTGATTTTATTTCTTTAATTTTGACAAAGAGATGGTATGATCACAAAAGGGCAGCGTGATTTTAATGAGAATTAACTATTTTAGATTAATTGTCCTTCCTTGATGAGTTTATTTAACCAGCAAAAAAGGGACATGCTGTAGACAGAGCTTTCCCAAAGGGTGGCATTATATGGTGGCCTCGTATGTATATATATATATATATACACACACACACATACATGTATACTCTGAGGCCACCATATAATGGGAATCAGGTTCTACCTCTGAAAAATATTATCTGTGTGACCCTAGGCAAGTCACTTAACCTCTTTCAGGACTCCAAATAACTCTTTGAGAACCCAAGAGGAAGAGAAACTTCTGACTTCCACTGGGAAAGTGACTTTCCTCATCTCTGGGTTCTTCATATCAGTGAAATCACACTTCTAGTCCCTATCTGTAGAGTTTACCTAGATTTAGAAAAAAGACTGACTACAGTATCTCATTCTATCATGTGGAAAAGTGGAGGAGCATGGGAGAGGTGATAGTCCAATTAGGTGGTTTAGTGATAGTACAATTAGAACAGTCAGAGTCCAAGAGAACCATTCATAGTCACTTGGGAATAATCTGTTTGGAAGTATCTTTGATCCTTTAGCACAGCAGAACAGACCAGACAAAAACAAATGGTCAAAGGAGAGAGTCTGCAGGAAAAGAGAGGCTGTCATATTAAGAAGACAGTAGCCACATATTATACGCTTTTGACAGTATAAAAGGTCCTTTGCTGTTCTTTGAATTCTGAGCATTATAGATAGTGATGGGCATACAACTGGCACTTCATGAATGCTTGTGGACAGTAGGACTGCTTTGCAAACCCCCAAACACTGTGCAAATATCAGATATTATCACTACTATCTTCAGCCCTTGGGGGCTCAAGGACTTAGAAGGCAGGGTAGGTTTTTGGTAGAATTATGTCTACAGATAAAAATCAATGAATCCAGATGAACTGCCATACAAATAAGTCAGAACTATGTGATCTGGGAAAACGGCAGGAACTTGGAGGTTATAAAAGATGTAATGTCAGGAACATAAAAGATACATATGAAAGAAAAAAGCCTTTTACCCAGATGTCACGCTTGTAAGAAGTTTACCTTTCTTCTATCCTTTTACTGTGTCTTTCAGGGGAGCTGGAAGACAAGTTTAAAGCAAGATCTCTCTAGTTATACTCCAAAGGAATTCTGTTTCGGAAGCATCCTACCCTTAAGTGATCAGGTGACTTTCACATAAATGTGATGCACTGCATGGCTATGCTGATGACTAAGAAAGGAAGGATTTGGGAAAACAGCTCCAAGCTGGTGCTGAAGCAGTTGCTGAGGCAAATGAAATGGATAGGACGTGGTCAGTACTGCAGAAGACAGATCCTCTGAGAGTACAGCCACTTCTGGAGGAGGCATCCTGCTGTCTAGGGAGTCTGAATCCTTTGCCCCATGAGAATTGGGGAAAACGGGTGGGGATGGAGAAAGGGGTGCCAGAGCAATAAGACCTAAGGGGTAGTGGCCAGAGGCAGTGGAGCCTGCCATTGCAGGGAGGAAGCCTTCCCCAATATGCCAGCATCTTGGGACAAAGCACTGTTTGCCTCATGATAGTTAAGACCCGGAGGGTGCTTCACAGAACTTGAAAAAAGTTCTGTTCCTCCTAGAGACTAAGAAAAACCTCGTAAACTGAATGTGGGTTGGGAAGACAATTACATGTGCTTCATCTCTGTGTTTATTCTTTGTCTGTTTCTCTCTGTCTCTCTCTACTCTCTCCCTCCTTCTCCTCTCTCTCTCTCTCTCTGCCTTTCTTTGTCTCTCTCTCTCTCTCTCTCTCTCTCTCTCTCTCTCTCTCTCACACACACACACACACACACACACACACACACACATACTTTCCCTTCTGCTATTTTTCCTGTTCCACTAGAGAAATAAGCTGAGTAACCACATCAAGGAAGAACGAGATTCAGGCTACACTACAAATTGCAATCAATAGCCACGTTCTGCAATAGAATATTCGTTTGGCCAAGTGCCTCCTCTGATTTTTACCATATACATTTTTTAAATAGTGCAGTAAAATGATTGTTAAAAAGGAGCTTGATGACATCTATAGGGTTGAAATATTCCTTCAGAAACAAGCATTTATTAAGTGGCTACCATGTGCAAGGGACTATGCTAGGTACCTTACAGAACAGAGAAATTTCTAAGGTATGATTTCTTCCCTCTAGGAGCTTATAATCCATTCACTGTCAATTGAGAATATTCTATTTAGAAGTTCCTTTGATCTTTCAATAAATCAAAACTGACCAGACAGAAACATAATTGTGAAAGGAGAGAATCTCCAGGAAAAAGACGTACCTATATTAAGAAGCCAACAGCCATATACCTATATACATAATACTGGCCCCAACAGTATGCTCTCAATAGATATGACCTTCATTGGCTCTCTCTGCCTGTCTTATCTATATTATGCCGTGATACCATCTAGGTTTTTCTTTCCTCATTTATGGCAAAATGACACACAAAATATAAAATGGTCCTTGTACAGTTTTGAAAACACACACACATACACACATGTACACACACACACACACACACACACACACAGAGCTATGTCCTGATTCCAATGAATTCCAATGCAGTATTTGAATTTCTACTGCACAGTTCCACTGGGCTGAAACTAATTACTATATTTTACGTGGTTATCATTTTGAACTCTGAATACAAATATATGTGACTGCTTCATAGGATTGATTATTTACTCAAACTGGGACTGACCTGTACATGCATACATACATGTGTAAACACACACACATAACTCCACAATATACATAAATTATTCTTTACTATTAAGAATACATATATAATCTAAGTACTGTACATGCGTATATGTATGTATATTCACAAGTATATACATAATATACATGTGAACATATGGAGTATTTACTATATACATGTAATAAAAGTTACATAAAATACATATTACATGTATGTATGTATTTTTACCTGCCATGTGATGATGTAGCTTTGAATTGAAATGTAAGCGAAAGAGTACAATTAAAGAACATTGGGTCATGTTTACAATATTAAAATTCTTACTCATGTCTCAGCCTTGGGCATCAAGCTAACTGACCTTTTGCTGTGAGCTTATCTAAGATCTGATGAGGGGTCTCGTCATACTATTGGCTAAGGGAGGTATTAGGATACAGGAGAAAGAATGTTGGTTTTGAAGTCAGAGGACCAGGGTTAGATGGTGATTAAGGAACCTAGTAATTTTGTGATCTTAGGTATGTCTCTTAACTTCTTCAACCCTCAGTTTCCTCACCTGTAAAATCAATGGTTGGAAAAGATGGCTTCTGTGGACCTTTCTAACTCTATAATCCAAGTAACTCTCTTTGCATTTTTACCATGAAACCTTAACCGGAGTAGAGAACCTGGAATCTCAAGGCCACATGGGGCGTTCTAGGTCCTTGGGTGCAGCCTTTTGACTGAGTTGAAGTTTTACAGAACAAATCCTTTTATTAAGGGGATTTGTTGTGTGAACTTTGGATTCAGTCAAAGGGCCACACTTGAAGACCCCTGCAAACGCTTGAGTTTTCTTGATGACTCAAGACTATGATATAAATTGGAACTTCAGGTTGCTTAGATTTCAGGCTTTGTCTTCAGAATGGCAATATGCTTTTACATCTTTATGGTCATGATCAGAAATTCATGCTCTATTTCTTTAATGGTCCCCATACAAGAGAAGATACCTCCAGAGTGGGAAATGAGTGTTCAGAAGGCTTTGGGAATGTTGTGTGTGAGCTTGTAGAGAGAGAAGAGACTTACTGTTGGTTGTAAAGTTAACCTCCCCCTCCTGGGGAGTGGCGTCTGCATCTTGGACTACTTGTAATTCTCCCACAGTTCGGACAGCGGGATCCAATGTAACAGAACTTTCATTTACAGTTGTATCACTTGCACCCGTAATCTGATTGGTTGGTGGCCCCCCTATGGAACCTTCAAAGTCCGGTGGGATGTCATCTATGCAGTCTGCATTGGGCTGATTAAAAAAAGAAAGAAAAACACTTTGAAGTTTATTTGCTATAAAACTAATGTTAACATGGGAAGGTGAAAGAATCTATTTTAGTATCCAAGATTCTAATTATACAACAGCTCTGAGCCCAAATTCTTAGAATACAAATATGCTCAACAATAATCGTGTATCAATATGATTTGTTTTCTTTGAATAATAATAAAAAAAAGCTTCTTCATGGTTTTCTTTTTGCCCTTATACATCGCTTATAATAATGTTTATATGATTTAAATAAAACATACATGAAAAGTTTTTTATTTCTTCAAAATCCTCCATCTGGATGGAGAGTCATGCTGTGGGTATGACAAGTCTGGCAGTGGCCACAGAATAAAATGCCTATAGGGCGTAACATATAGTTAATTTATAGGAATGTTATTTTCTTTAAAATATTTGTTCATAGATGAGATACATTTAACAGCCACATCATTATCCCCAAAGATTTGTGAATTATTTTTATTCTACAGAAGTGGGGGGAGAGGAGAGGGGAAGGGAAGACAGAAATATGTTTGACTTATACCTGGGAATTGCTGATTTAAAAAAGAAATAGATTGAGATTTTTTGTGTTTAGATGAGAAGCTCACCTTCTGAAAGAACCTAGAACAAAACTTCTCCTTGTTGTATATGCAATGATTCATCACCGAAACACCCAAATTAAAATTCACAGAATCTTACACATTGGAAAGACTCGTGGAGGTCATCTCATCCAATCTCCCATTCAGTGTAAAAATTTCTACACCAACTCTGATAGAAGGTTTTCTAGTTTCTGCTTGAATACCTCCAGTGATGAGTAGCTCACTATTTCCTGAAACAGCTCATTTCATTGATGGACAGTTCTAATTTTTCTAAAATTTTTCCTTAAATTAAGTGAAATCTTCCACCCTGTTACTTTCACTCATCTATCTCAGCTCTTCCTCATGGAGTTAAGATGAAATGTCATCGCCTTTCTATGTGACAGCACATTAAGTATCTGAGTGCCAGAGGCATATCCCTATTCTCTTCCCCTTCCCATGTCCTCCTCCGAATCTTATCTTAAAGAATATTAAACATGAAGAATGGAAATGTACTTATTTTTACTCTGCTCTGACTTGCAGTGGGGAGGGAGATTGCTCTGATATATTTCTCTATTATGCCTTCTGGCATGGGTGTCTTTGTGTACTCATGTCCAAATTGGAAGCTCCAGGTTTTCTGCTGATGGGGAATGGGCTGTCCAAGGAAAGAATCTCCCTTCATGATTGGCTTTCAAGACCATCCTTTTCCTTAAATGCCTTAGGATTTTCATTTTCATTTTTTGCAGCTTGTACACTCGATATGTTGCAAGGGGAATGAGAAAAATAATAAGGGGGAAATGGAAGGCTTAGGAGATTTGGCTGCTACTGATAAAAGGCCATTCTCCAGGTTGACCTCTGAGTCATGTGAGGGTAAGAAGGTTAGAGACTGCCCATGGTGGGCAGTGTTCAGGAAGAGAAACGAGAGTTAAAGGCAAAAATGAATTTTTTTTATTTAAACTTCATTAAAATGCAAACCTAATAAAAGATCAAAAATGATACAGTCCAACAGTGACAAAGTATTGAGGGAAAAGCCACTTTAATATATTATTGGTGGGACTAGTACAAAAGATTTGAAAAGCAATCTGCAATATAAAAAAAATTGAAAAATTGATCATATCACTGGACCTAGAGTTTTTGTTGTTAGGATTCTATACCCACATCACAAAAAGGGAAAATGGAGGAGCCTATTTATACAAAAATATTCATAGCTTCTCTATTTATAATAGTAAAAAAAAAAGTGGAAACAATTTCTATGCTGAAGAACTGGAGAACAGATGAATAAATTGTGATTTGTTAGATATAATAGAATATTTGATGAAAAAAATCAAGAAATTTAACACATACAAGGCACTGTGGAAAGAGAAATCAGTGGTGGTCCAGAATGATATTATTATATACTGATTACAATGACAAACTAAAATAAAGAACTTTTTTTTAAGTAGGAAGAAACACAAAACTAGAGGCCGTTAGAAGAGCTAGAAGGGGAGGCAAAAATAAACAAAAATTGCTTGCTTGCTATTGGTTAATTATTTTGGTTCTACCTTTTAAAGATCCTTGGAGGACCCCCCTCATCTTCACCTCCTTTTTTATTTGTTTATTTTCTTGTTGATGAGGGGGAAGTATAATATTTTAAAGTGAAATCCTGCTGTTTCTGTGCACAGAAGGAATACATAGCAATGTTCTACCAAGTGTTCAGTGAATACTACATTTATAAGAGAAAAAGGAACAACTTTGGAAGAGAAATTCACATAAAGCAGATGCTTTTCTTTTCTAGAGAAGTGGCTGCATTTGTCCTCTCAGATGTGTCTATTTCAACATAATTAAAAAAATACTTGTAATCAAATTTAATATGCCACATCAAAAATGTGTTAGTGAGAAGCAGCATATTAAAGTGAAATAAGTATTGATTGAACTTGTAGTTTGAAGATTACTTCTTTTAATTATGGGCAAAAAAATTCTTTTAAAAAAATGGTGTTTCAAATTTTCTCCCTCCCTCTTCTTCCCTCTCATTGAAAAAGCAAGCAAATTGATATAGGTTATACATGTGCAGTGATACAACCCATACTTGCATATTAGTTAAATTGTGAAAGAAAATACAGACCAAAAAATAAAACTCAAGGAAAATAAAGTTTCAAAAAATATGCTTCAATTTACATTCATACTCCTTCAGCTCTTTCTCTGGATATGGATAGTATTTTTAATCAGAAGTCCTTTGGAATTGTCTTGAACCACCGTATTGCTAAGAAAACCTAAGTTTTTTATAGTTTATGATTGTAAAATATTGTTGTTACTGTGTACAATGTCCTACTGGTTCTGCTCATTTCACTTTGCATCAGTTCATGTACATCTTTCCAAGTTTTCTGGGAACATTCTGAGGGTCATTTCTTACAGTACAAAACTATTTCACCACAATCATATACTCCAGTTTGTTCAGTCATTCCCCAATTAATGGACATCCTTTCAATGTCTAATTCTTTGCCACCACTAAAAGAGCTCCAATAAATATTTTTGTACATTTAAGTCCTTTTCCTATTCATTTTTGATCTCTTTGGGATACAGACCTAGTAGTGGTATTGCTGGGTCAAAGGGTAGGCATTGGTTTTATAGCTCTCTGAGCATAGCTCAAAGTGCTCTACAGAAGGGTTGAATTCATTTACAACTTCAGGGTCTCAATTTTCCCATACTCTCTCCAGTCATTTTCCTTTTCTGTCATATTAGCCAATCTGATAGATGTGGGGGTGGTACAAAACCACGTGATCTTGAACAAGTCTCCTACCTTCCCCTTCTCCTCATCTGTAAAATGAGGAGATGGATATCTAGATTACCTCTGAGGACTCTTCCCACTCTAGATCTATAAGATCTATAAAATGAAGGGGTTGATGAGGTGATTTTCCAGTCCCTTTCAGCTCTAAGTCTATGATTCTTATTTTCAGTTAGTTTTTGTTTTTATGGTAAAAGGAATTTCTCTGATGTTGGTTGGAGGGCTAGTATAGTAGTGATAGTCACATTGGAGCCTCATTAAGTTACTCTGGGAATACTCTGTAGGAATAACAACTCTTTCATTGTATTAAACTCTGTAAATTATAAGAGTATCAGCTTGCCTTCGATGTGTTAGTTCACAAAGATAGTTGCTGAACTTGTTATCTTTGGAAGCATCAGCCTAAAGAGGAGCAAAGGGGATATGTTTAAGAGATACAAAAAGCAGAATTTTTGTAAGCAGGAACAGACAGAATTTTTGTTCACATATAAGGAAGAATTCCCTGACAGGGAGTCCTGGAGGTTACCTACAAAGGGAGTGGATGCCAAAGAAGAAAAAGAGTCTGTGGGAGAAAGGGGTTGCTGGGGAGGAGGGGGGGACTCATTGTCTCCGAGGGCTCTTTGAACTTTAAAGATCCTGTGAATCTGGCAGAGTCTCATATGTTTGGAATAATTTAGGTGTGGCTCTCCCTACTGGCAGCATAAGATCACTTTTTAAGAATCCATCCTTGAATCCATCCTTCCTTCCTTCCTTCCTTCCTTCTTTCTTCCCTCCCTCCCTTCCATTCACTCACTCATTCAGTGACTAGATTATATCACTTCAGGAATATATCATTTATTTTTTCATTTCCTTCTTCCCTCCCTCCCTTCCATTCACTCACTCATTCAGTGACTATATCATTTCAGGAATATATCATTTATTTTTTCATTCACTGTATATATATATATATACATATATATGTGTATATACATCACCTCAAGGATATAGCATTCATTTATCTAGTATCTATATTGTATTACCTCAAGAACACTTCATTCACTATCTATATTATAATGCCTTAAGAATATTTCATTCATTCTTCATTCATTCATTTCCTTGATTAGATTATCTCTTAAGAGCAAGCTCTTTCAATTATTTATTCATTAATTCATTGTTCGTTTACTAAATGTCAAGCAGTAGGAACACAAACAGAAACAAAACAATACTTAGTGCCCTCAGGGACCTTATTGGAGGAAAAAAATCACCAAGTATACATACAAGTAAATGCACAACAATTTCTGGGGTAGAGAGCACTAACAGTTGGGAGGAATCATGGAAAAGCCTTAAGCCAAGTCTTGAAGGAAGCTATAGATTCTCAGAGGGGAGGTGAGCTGTAAGCACATGCTAGGCAAAGGGAACTGTCTACAAAGGCAAGGAGATGGGAGAGAGAATACCATCTATAAGGAACAGCAAAGATGTCAGTATAGTTAGAATGCAGAGTAGATGAAGAGAGGTATTTATAAAAAACCCTGAAAGGTAGGGAGTTGTCATTTTTGTTTAGTCATTTCAATTGTGTCTGATTATTCCTGACCCCATTTGAAATTTGTTTCTGCAAAAAAAAAAAAAAAATGGAATGGTTTGCCATTCTTCTCCAGCTTATTTTACAGATGAAGAAACTGAGGCAAACAGGGTGAAGTGACTTGACTAGGGTCATACAGCTAGTAAGTATCTTTTGAAGCCAGATTTGAACTCAGGAAGATGAGTCTTCTTGATTTCAGGTCTGGCACTCTATCCATTGCACCACCCAGTCATCTTACTAAAAGATAAGTAGGCTGGAATTCAATTGTTAAAGGCTTTAAATGACAGAGAAGTTTCTTTTTTAATCATAGAGGAAAAAAGGGAGCCATTGGGGATATTTCAGGACAAGAGTAACAGGACAAAAAAATGCTTCAGAAGTATTTATTTGGCAACTGTGTAGAGGATGAACTGGTAAGAGGATAGATTTGAGGGAAGTAGGAGATTGTCATCATATTCCAGGAAAGGTGGGAAAGGCTTGCTTTATGGAAATGGATACATGAGTGGAGTAGAAAGGGGTTAAGTGGATGGACATCACAGAGGTGGAAATGGATAAAACTTTGCACCCGATTGGATGTCTATGGTGAGGAGACAAAATTGGCCAGATCTGAGGTTGTAGACCTAGCAAGGGTGACTGCAAGGAGGGTGGTGCTCTCAAAAGAGACAGGGAAGAAGTGAGGGCAAAGGGTGAACTTTTCAGGGGGTGGAGAAGGTAACGAATTCTGTTTTGGACCTGCTGAGCTCACATTTATGATTCCATACCTCCAAATACTGGAGAAAATTCAGAAGTAAACTGCATCACTTTTCAGAACCCCTCAAAATGATGCTTTGGGAAAACACGGTGACTCAAGGTGGTTTGTAATCAGCAGAAATGAGAGATGCTTCATTTTGCAGAGGCTGCTCTGTTTTCAGTTGTGTATATTGGTAGAATTTGTTGGTTAAAAGTTGTGCTAGAAAAGGGGAGTGACATCACTTATTCCAATATAATTCTGGTGTCATTATTCAGACATTTCTGAATAAAGTTTAGTTCCAATTTGGCAAATCCACTGAATGAGGGCTGGGATCTCTGAGTCTTGCTTCCTTCAGCCATCATGCTTGCAAGTTTCAGCAATAACCTCAAATGAAACTATTTTAAAGAACAAAGAGACAAACTTGTAACTTATTTTCACATGTATTTCAGAGAGGTCTCTGGAAGCCTACAAGATGGGTAGAGAAAAATGCTAATTAGATCAAGAAACTAAATATTAGAAACTTTGTTTGGTCTTTCTGGTCATATTCTGATGGGGGAATTCTAGGACTCCTTTTGTTATGAATAATGACGGTAGCAATGAAAAGAACTCCCACTCTGATGGTGCCTGAAAGTTTATGAGGCACCCAACTTGTGGACAGAGATAATGCAGGAAGCTTTGGAAATATAAGTTACTGGCAAGAGAAACCATTACAGTAATCACATCCAATGGATTTTTGATTTGGAAGGGAACTCAGAGCCCAGCTGGTCTGAGCCACACCTGAACAAGAATCTTCTCCATAATACCCCTGAGGAATGAACTCCAGTATTTAAAGGGAACCCACTACTTCCCATGGTCACCCACTCCACTTCTGAACTGACTGAACAACATAGCCCTTTGTTATGTGAGGACCCTTTATAGCTACTACACTATCAAACAAGTCTTCATTTAGTTTTGAAGTCCTGCAAAGATTTTGGAGCTCCTCTCTCTTTCTCTCTCTCTCTCTCTCTCTGTTTGTGTCTCTCTCTCTTCCCCCTTTCTCATTCTCTTTGTCTCTCCATACTCCTCCCTCTCCTGTCTCTCTGTCTCCCCTTCCCTTCTTCCCTCTCTCTCTTCTCTCCCTTTCCTCATTGTCTCTCTTTCTCTTTCCCCCTCCCTCTTTCCACCTTTCTCATTCTCTCTGTCTCTTTCTCCATCCCCCTCCCTATTTCTACTCTGTCTCTCTTCTCTCCCCTTTTCATTCTCTGTCTCTCTCTTCTCCTTTCCCCCTTCTCATTCTTTGTTTCTCTATCCCCCTCCTATCTCTTCTCTGTCCCTCCCTCCCTCCATTCTTCCCTCTCTCCTTTCTCATTCTCTGTCTCTTTCTCTCTCTCCCTCTCTTTTACCCCTTTCTCATTCTCTCTGTCTCTTTCTTTTTCCGTCCCCCTCCCTATCTCTTCTCTGTCTCTTTTTCCCTCCCTCCTCTCTCCCCCTTTTCATTCTCTCTCTCTCCTTCTCTCTTTCTTTCTCGCTCTCCTTTCCTCCATCTCTCCCTCCCCCTTCTCTCTTCCCCATCATCCCATTGCTGTTCCACCTCCCTCAACTCTCTTGAGAGGCAGCTTGGCATGGCAGATAGAGTTATGGACTCCAAGTCAGGAAGATCTGGGTTCATGTCTCACCTCTGAAGTTTACTAACAATGTAGCCCTAGGTAAGTCACTTAACCTCTTTGGGTCTCAGTTTCCTCATCTATAAAATTATAAGGTTGGAATAAAAGGTTTTTAAATGCTTACGACTTCTTATAAAAAGTCCTTCGTACAGTGCCTGGCACATAGTCAGTACTATATAAATGCTTATTCTCTCCCTCCCCAGTTCAGCCCCCTTCAATCTTTCCTATTTCTTTATCCATATAAATATAAACACATATATTAGAACCTTTGGGATTTGTAATTTCTTGGCTATTGGGAATGACTAATGTGGAAATCCTACCCTCAGATGCAGACCAACAGCTCATGTATGACTCAATCTTCTGAGAGCTACCCAGGGTCTTTGAGAGGATTGATGATTTATGAAAAACAGTACATATTGGAGGCAGGAATTCAACTTGGGTCTTCTTGACTGCAAGACCAACCCTCTATCCATGACACACTACCTCTCCTATAGCTCATGTTGTTGTTCCATTGGGTCCAACTCTTCGTGACCCCTTGGACCATACTGTCCATGGGCTTTTCTTGGTAAAGGTACTGGAGTGGTTTGCCATTTCCTTGTCCAATGGATTAAAGCAAAGAGAAGTTAAGTGACTTGGCCAGGGTCACACAGCTACTAAGTGTCTGAGGCTGGATGTGAACTCAGGTCTTCTTAACTCCAGACCTAGTACTCTATCCACCTTGCTGCCTCCGCATCTCATGTAAATGCACATAAATATTTTGCATACAGAAACTAGATATAGCCCAAGTGTAAGCCAAGGAAATTTTCAATACATTGAGTTCTAAGGGTGTTTTTCTAAGGCACACACATGGGGGTTATAGCCTGGGTTTGGAGCTGTGTTTTCTACTCGAAATGGATTTTCCTCATGCAGACTCTATATTTATGACTACAGACTGACGATTTAGTGGTCTGCTCCTCCAATGCTTATCCGGCCATGTATTCACACAAGCTGATTTGTGTTGTGAGCATAAAGCATAGAGATCAGCACACAGCGGGCATGAAGGCAGCTGGGACATGGGAAGAAAAGCCAGGCTAAATGCAAATCACTGCCATTGATCACTGTCCTTCAAGGCACCCCCTCTCCTGCCCTACTATCTCAAAAGCTCTAAGAGAATCAAAGAGTTAGCATGATTTCTCTCTTTCAATGATGATTTTTGTCACAGTTCCTATTTCATTAACATCGTGGGATGGTTCATCCTCCTCTGATTTCACTTCGTCATTGGGAGTGAAGGGATATGGTTGGGGTGCAAGGGGGAAGGGCAGGGAGGGAAGGATTGATATCTGGGTCTCCCATACTTGTTAAGGTCTGGTTTTTTTCAGACACCATCTTTTGTTGAACTCTCCTCTTTCTTGCACAACCCTGGGATTCAGGAGTTTGGCCTGCTGCCTGCCTTCATCTGTTCAGGAAGAACGTACATACAACAGCTGGTGGCTCACTAGCCACTATTGTTTGTGGGTTAAACTTGACACGGTCCTGGAAAAGTCTTTTTTTCCTCAGCCTGAAGCCAGCTGGCTGGAGTCTCCCCACTGGGGGAGGCACTGAACTTTTTATGGATATTTGGAACTGAGCGGGGCTCAGTCTGATGGCAGAATGGAAACTAGGTCCTGTCTCCAATATCCTGGACACTGAAAAATCTACACACAGACCTTCATTTAATAGCTAAACAGTCTCTGAGGTATTCTCTCCCATACTGTTGTGTTCCCTCATGTTGTTACGAGGCTGTGTGCCAACTTCTCATGTAGCTCAGAGACCAGTACTCAGATTGGGCCCAGAGGATGAAGTAGCAAAAAAAGCAGTCAGTGTAGTGTCCTACTACACCATGTCAAGCAGGTGATAGAAATACAACAGATGTATCACTTAAGTGAACATGGACCGGTGTTTTCCTCATTTTTGAGAACTGTCCCCACTCATGCAAATTACAACCAGATAGGACTTAGCAGACACATTGCCTGATATTCCTAGAGGTTAAGTGACTTGCTTAGGGTCACACAGAAAGTGTCAAACGTGAGATATGAACCCAAGTAGTCTAGACTTCAGGTTCAGTATTCTGCTCACTATATCTGTTTGTCTCATTGTTAGCAAGAAAAGAAGGCTAACTGAATAAAAAACATCTTGACACTGAGGAATGGTGATCTAGTATGAAACAGGGGCTGGGAAAACCCCTAGTGATAAAATTGCCCATAATGAGAACAAAACAAAATGAAAGACACCCCCAGACAAAGGAGTCCATGTGAGGGTAACTCAAACAGTATCACTCCCATGATGTCCCTATCCTGGGGATGGCTACAACGGACAGCTCAGAAGAAGAAGAAAATGCCCAGGCAATGACTTATGATTCTTTTCCCCTTTGTGTTTGTAAGCAGGTAGAAAAGAAAAGGAGGAGGTTGGCATGGAGAGAGTGAGGGGTGGGGTGGGGGGAATTGCTTACCGGAATGCCTAGGGCCTTAAGGATGTTCATTTTGCACATGGGGCAGGTCCGATGGTCTAGCAGCCATGGGTCCACACAGGATTTGTGGAAAAGATGCCTGTAAGGAAAGTCATAGAATTTTAGTACTGGACATCACTCAGCCCTTCGCAACAAGGTGAAGTGAACTGTCCAAAGTCACAATGAAAGAATCGTGTCCAGGCCTGGAGCCTCCATCTACTTACTGTTGTTCAAATGTTCTTTTTAGGCAGTTAGATGACACAGTGAATAGAGGGCTGGGACTGGAGTCAGGAAGACTCATCTTCCTGAGTTCAAATACGGCATCAGAGGCATACTAGCTGTGTGACCCTGGGCAAGTCCCTTAACCCTTTTGCCTCAGTTTCCTTACCTGTAAAATGATCTGGAGAAGGAAATGGCAAACCACTCCATTTTTTTTGCCAAGAAAACCCCAAATGAGGTCATTAAGAGTTGGACATGACGGAAACAACTGAACAACAACATAGGTTTTTTTATGATACCAGGAATATATTTCAACTCTTATTCATCCTTTCTCAAGAAGTTGTGTGTGTGTGTGTGTGTGTGTGTGTGTGTGTGTGTGTGTGCATGTTAAAATATTCTCAGTTTTGCCTAGTAGATTTTAGAAAATGTGGAGCATGTGGAAACAGGGAGGCTTTCCCCCTGCTCCTACATGGCATGGACACACATGACAGCTTCCCACATTAATAGGAAGAATGTTAGTGAACAAATGTCCACAGACAAGTATACAGAATGACTTTCTACTTCTTCTTCTGGACGTAGCAGAAAGAGAGCTGGATTTAGAGTGAGAAAGCTGTCTGAGCTCACGTCCTGTCATTTACTAGTTTTACCATTTGACTTCTCCCAGCCTATACTCATTTCCTAATCTGTAAAATGGGACTGACATTGGACTCCTGCGGTTGTTTTGAGGATCAAGTGAGATAGTCTGGATAAACTGCAAAGTGTTAATAATAATTATTAATCTCTAATAAGATAGCCGCCTCTGCTATCCCCTCAAGTTATAAAAAAATGGGTAGATTCCTATGTGTGGTCCTATCGAGAGGCTAAGAGGAATCAGAGAAGGGAGATTACTTTTGGTTAGGGTTTCGGAGAAGGCTTCATGAAAGAGAAGACATCTAAGCTGGACCTTAAAAGATCGGAAAGACTTCAGAAAGCTAAATTGCAGAAGAGTGTTTTCCTGATGGAAAGAACTATGTCAGCAATGACACAGAGGTAAGAAAACTCAGAATATGTCCACAGAGCATTCAGGAACACAGATCTGGGCAGAGACTAGGAGAAGGAAAATATCGTAAGATAAAATAGGTTAGAGTCAGGTTGTAGAGGGCCTTGAATGCCAGGCTAAGAAGATTGATCTCTACTCAGTAGTTTGTGGGGAAAGGGAGTGATTTATTTGGCTAAAGAATACAGAACAGAGTAGAGAAGTATTAGGCCTGAAGGCAGGTTGATTGACTAATTTGATAGCCCACATGACATTTAGCAGTGGCCTGAATGAGGATGATGGCCATGGAATGGAGGGGACAGATGAAAGAGTTACTGCAGAAGTAGAATTCGTAGACTTGCTAACCAGATGGAGGTTAAAAGGTAGGGACAGGAGAGGTCAAAGGAGATTTCTAGCCTGAGTGACTGGGAAAATAAGGGATTGTTAACAGAATTAGTTAAGTCAGGGAGAGGAATAGTATTTTTTTGCAGGGGCAGGGAAGGGGAGAATTATGGTATCCAATTTTGGACATTCCCTTCAATTCAATTCAAGTAACATTTATTAAGTACTAATTATATTCCAGGTACTGAGCTGGGTATTGGGGATATAAAGACTTTAAAAAAAAAAGAAGAAAAAATGGCTCCTGCCCACAAGGAATTTATTCTAATTAAGAGGACACAACATACATGCAAATAAGCAAATACACAGCGATTTTAAGAGGGAGAGAATGATAGCACTTATTTCTATTACCTTCTTATTTTTATAGCCTCCTCATTCTAGTGACTACCCTGTGGTAATTATTTTCTATTTATTCTTTTTTTTTTTTTTTTGCATGTTGCCTCCCACTTTGGTTGTAAACTCCTTGAGGACAGAGACTGCTTTTTGTCTCTTTTTATGTCCCCCAGAACTTAGCACAGTTCCAGACACATGATATAATACCCAGCTTAATAAATGTTGATTGATTTATAACCCTTGGGAGTGGGGGAAGGGAGGATATGTGCCATCTAGGATGTCAGCATGACATCTAGGTTCACATCTAAAGAGGTCAGGGTTGAAAATAGAGATCTGTATAGGGGTGATCATGGGGTAAGATGACCAACGAAGGAGAAGAGAAGAAAAATGAGAAAGATAGCCTCATAGGAAGAAGAGCCAGTGAAGGATGGAGGGTAGGAGCAGTTGGAGACATGGGAACAAAAGTAGGAGAATGGTTTCTGGCTCTTCATGTCTACATCACCATCCTAGGTCAGACCTTCATCCCTTCGTGGCTGGGCTACTGCAGCAGCCTTCTAAATGACCTCTCTGCTACTGGTCTTTCCTCCTTCTCATTCATCTCACACAATATCAGCAGATGAATCTTCCTAAAGCATGACTTGATGTAAATCTCCCTGCTTAAAAATCCTTAATGGGTTCTCTTTGCCTACTAAGTCAAGTACTGTCAATGTAACTGTGTGCATTGTCTTTACGTCATTTTCAGAATGTATAAAGGAAGTTAATGACTCAAAAGAAAACAAGGTGATGACAAAGGTCAATAGAAGGATTGAAAAGATAAAACACATAATTATTCTAGTCTAGAGGTCTGTTGGAGCTGGCTTGAACTAGACATATGTTAAATCTTCAGCATGAACATCTGATATACCTCAGAAATCATCAAAAGCTACAAATTAGGGTTTGATTTATTGTTCTGTTGATTGTGTAGGCTTTAGAAAGTGATGCAGAAAATGTTCATAATGCAGAATAAACTAAAAAAAGAGTGTTGTGTTCTTCTCACTCTCCGGCCCCCCCTTCCCCCCCGCCAGACTGTTCTTTCTACCACCATACCCATGCTTGTTTCTGAGTGCCAACAAGGCAGGATCAAAGCATTGAAAGCTAGAAAGGGGAAGAGCGATGGTCTGGTTCAATTCCTTCCTTTTACAAATGAGGAGACTGAAGCCCACAGAGATGAAGTGATGTGCAGGCAGCAAGTGCTACATGGTGGGTAAGAGGCAGAGCCTGGATTCTAACTGTGATCCCCCTGACTCACAATAGAGGGCTTTTTCTACTACTCATAGATCTTCACAAAAAATCAGATACTCTTGGGATCCTATATGTTGGGCTGCAATCTAGATTCCTTACCCTGCCCCTAAACAGGGAAGAAAAATCTAAGACAGCAGCAGATGTGTGAACACAAAAAGAGAACCAGGAGGGAGATGCACCCAAAGCCTAAAGAAGTCAATCAACCAACAAGCAACATTTGTGAAGCATCCATTGCATCAGGCACTGTGTGTGCTAGGCACAAATAAAAATCTCCTAGGCTGTGCATTTTCTCTCTCCTTTGTACAGTTTCCAGCATATGTCATCACCAACAAATATTATTAGCAGGCACTTTGACAAATGATCATATGAACAGCTAGACACATTATTTTCTTCCCTGAAGAGAGGAAATGGTCATAAGCTGCAATAAGAAATGGACTCATGAACAGAGGACAGAGTTCACAGGAATATTGAGTAACGGAAGGTAAAGGCCAATAAACTCTCCTTCCTTTTCCTTCTAGACTTGGGATTTTATCAGTATGACATGCAGACCAGACAGAGAATTTATCTACTTTATGGGCCTAAAGGAACTGCCAGGAGCAATTAGAGTTTAAGTGACCTGTCACCCATGATTTTTGCTTGCTATTCAGTCTTTTTAGACTCTTCTTGATTTTACTGGGGGTTTTCTTGGCAAAGATACTGGAGTGGTTTGCCATTTCCTTCTCCAGTTCATTTTACAGATGAGGAAACTGAGGAAAATAGGGTTATGTGACTTGTCCAGAGTCACATAGCTAGTAAGTGCCTGAGACCAGATTAGAACTCATGAGGATGAGTTTATTTGACTCCAGGACCAGTACTCTATCCACTGCACCATCTAGCCGCCTCTAATCATACCACCCATGATCACACATATCAGTTATAGGTGAGAGGCAATATTCGAACCCAGATCTTCTTGGATTTTAAGGTCACTCCACTAGTCAGTTTTGTATACCCTTTTATTTACATTTAAATAGGAGATATACAAAAAAAGATGTAGTCCTCTTTTTTAGGCCCAGTGGAACATTAAAAAACTTAGAAAAGAAAGTGTTTTTTTTTAACAAACATTACATAAAGCTAACCATAATTATATATTTATACACACATATATGTGTATAGACTTTATGTGTATGCGTAATATGTACACATGTATATATATATACACACATATATACATATACATATATATGTATACACACACGAGCTTTTTTATTTTCTTGGAAACTTGGGGAGGGGTCCTATCTTGCCTAGGCTGGAAGCATAACAGCTATTCATGGGTCTGATCTGACTGCAGATTAACATGAAAGCACTGACCTGCTCCATTTCCATTTCTGACCTGAGTCAGTCTGTTCTACATCAAGCAGCCTGGTGGCTCCTCACATCCAGTGGGACTCACCAATATGGCACCAGCTTTGAGTGTACATACCCGACTGGCTTTACTAAATTGGTACCTGACCTGAATGTGGACACCTGATTGGCTTTAATCCCTTCCCCTTTCCTCTCAACTGTAGCTCTGAACTCCTGGTCTGTGAAGAACCACTAGCTTTGGCATATGCCACCATATCTGGCTATATATTGGTTTTTAAAAGCAAATAATTTGGACAGTGTGAGAATTTGATTTGCTGAATTATGCATATTTCTTATAAGCATTTTCTTTTAAAAAAAATTTTTTTGGGGGGGAGCAGTGGGAGAGATAACAAATTCTTGTAAAAATAAATTTTAGAAAGAAAAATAATAAATGTAACATTTCTTTTCCAACTTGATGGGTTTTTATATTCTTGAGGTTTTTTAATGTTTTCATGGTTCACCTATACTTTCTTTTGTGATATTATTTTTTTTTTGTCATATTTTTCTCCTCTCCTCTCCCACATCCTTCTTTTCAACATTGTGGAAGGAGGGAGGCTATTTCTTTTCCAATCTCCTTGATTTGTTCCCTTCTGCCATGTCTGCTGGCTTCTGCCTCCATTAGAGACCTTGCTACCATAGCTAAAAGAAGAACAACTCCATCCTCCCTATGGCATTGACTCACACTTCTCCCTCTCCCTCAGGCAACACAGCTAATAAGGTGTTTGAGTCACACTGGTACCAACAGAGAACCAATACCAATGCAGCCTTTCCCAACTGGAATGTTAAGTGGGTCTACACCAACCTTGCAATTCACTTTAGAGCCCCTTAAACAACTTATTTGACATGGTGTTCTAACAACACAAGTGTGGAAAACCTTTTCACAGTGTCTCTGAGTTGGATTACAACCACTCTTCATGACCCCATTGGAAAAAAAAAGATATATTTGGGACAAGCCAATGTACTTCCAATGCATCTGCTGTCACACTGATGCTCCTTCTCTCAGGTGTAGTTAAGAATTCATAGAAGCATGGTATGTAGAGCTGGGAGGGACCTTCAAAGTCTTCTAGTCCAGCTCCTGGATAATACAGAGGATAGTATAAAGCAAAGAGAAGTGATGTGATTGGCCCAAGGTCACAAAGGTAGAAAGTAAGTGGAAGAGACTCATTTGACCCCAGCTTTTTGGATACCAAATTCAGCATCCTTTGCATGGTGCTACGTTGCCTCCCAGCTTCAGTCTCAGAGCTGAATCCAAACATGATGTGTCCAAAAGGTTCTGTCCTCCTGGTTGTGAACTTTTGCCACTTGGATAGAAAGTCAAGACCAAAAAAAGAGAAGTTCGTTTGGGGTACACTCAATTGACCCAGAATGCCAAAATTATCAAATTCAGTTCAATTCAATCTGACAAACATCTATTAAGTGACTCCCATGGACAGTGTTGTAGATAAAAATGCAGAAATGAGACAATCTGTACTCAAGAAACTCTCTCCTAGGGCAAGGGGTAGGATATACATATATGGACAATTAAAGATTTTAGAAGGAAAATTAGAATGCTTCATGAATAAGTAACCACAATGTCTGAGGAACCAGTGAGCTAGGAATTAACTCCAGCCAATGAGAATGGCTTGGGTCTCAGAATGCCAATTTAGCTGACAATGAAGTTCAAAATAGGGATTAGTAGTAAATATAATTAATGGTTATACAGTGCTGTAAAGTTTGTAACGTGCTCTACATAGATTATCCTTCCTTCTTCCTTCCCTCCTTCCCTTCTTTTCTTTCTTCTTCCTTCCTTTTCCTTCTATTCTTTTTTCTTTCTCTTTCCTTCCTTCTTTCCTTTCCTCCCTCTCTCCATTCCTTTCATAAGGGTATCAGAAATTATAAAAATGCTTTACTGGCACCTCTACAATAAAAGGCCAGTAACATAGTCAGGCAGGAGATAGATAATGACATTTTCCCTTTGACCTTATTTTGTTGCAAGGCCTTTCTCTCCTCCTACTCTCATCCATAGAAAATTCAAAGTTTTAGAATTGAGAAGCTAGTAGACCTTGAACTTGAGCTCTTGGAAAATTATTGGGAAATTATCTCCTGCAAGAATGATGCCTGTGTAATTAGCTGCTAGAAATTAATTGGGAAGCCATACAAATCTTTTAGCTCTAAGATAGAAAGAGAAAGACAGAGAAGTCTTTGATACAGACACAAATCGTAGTGACCAGAAAATATTCAAAAATTCTAAAAGGACTAAGTAACTGGAAGTGGCTCTGCTCTGAGATCTTTTCATTTGGGGCAAAGAACATTTCTTTATTTTTTAAAATACAAAATTAATTAATTTTATTTTTAGTTTTCAGCATTCACTTCCATAGGATTTTGAGTTTTGAATTTTCTTCCCCTGCCTCCTCCCCGAGATGACGTGCAACCTGATATAGGATATATTTCATATTAAACATATTTTCATATTAGTCATGATGTAAATAAGAATTAGAAGTAATAGGAAGAACCATGAGAAAGAAACAAAACAAAACAAGAAAAGACAAGGATAGCAAATAGTATTCTTCCATCTACATTCAGATTGCAAGTTCTTTCTCTGGATGTTGATGCATTTTCCATTGTGAATCTTTTGGAGTTGTCTTAGATAAGAATCTTCTTTTGAGACAAATTTCTACTTCAGGAAAGGCTTGGTCTGAAACACAGACCAGAACCACTCTCAGGTAGCCAGTTCCAAACTTAATTCCTATTTTTGAATCATATTTTCTGGTTAATGAAATTTGCATTATTTGTATGAGATGTAAGATACCCCAAATCTGTTTGTCTATCCTCCTTTCTTCTTTTCCCTCCTCAATATTTTAATACACTTTCTTTTTTTTACACCACAATCTCTTTCCAGCAACCTCTTCTGCCCACCTCTACCTCTAACCCTCACTACAGAAGGACTAAAAAGCTAAATCTTTTGATACAGAAACCACAACTTAACAAAGTGTGTTTGCAGGTGGACTCATAAGATTCTGCATCCCCAAAATCACACAACTACTATGCTGATACATTTCTCCTTGGCATATATGTGTTAGTCACAGTGAGATTAATTTGAAAAGCAATTCCCAGTTTTTTTGATCATCTGTGAAGCATTTCCTAGAATTCATAGACTTTAGAGCTGGCAGGGTCCCCAGAAGTCTTATCTTGCAAAAGGTGACCTGTGACTCAGTGGGATGATGTCACATAGTAATAGGTAATATAACTTGAGAGAAGTTCCTTCTAGGGTCATTTGCAGTTGGGAAGTGCATTTTGGGAGGTGCTATCTGAAGTGGACAACAGATGAATCCACTAAGACATGCATAGACATTAAATGACTCACGTACCCTCGATCCTTTATTTCTATAAACATCTGCTTTGGAAAATAATTTCGTGGTTTTGAAGAGGGGCATTCTCTGGTCAGAGTGGCAGAGGGGGAGGTGGTAATAACTATACAGTCAGTGGTGCTAAGGCCCAGCAGCATGAAGTACACTGTACAGAGCGCAGATAAGAGTTTTAATCTCTACCCAGAAAGCACAAGATTGGAATCACTGTCATTGATTATCTTTAGATTTGGGAATTCAGTGAAGACCTGAATGGAATCTGAATGGCCGGGTTCTTGCAGAACACTAAGGAAACCATTCCTATTTCCTTTATCTTAATTTTGTTTTACCCCTATAACCATTCCCATGGATGAGTGAACTGGAAGCCATCAGTTCAGAGCACCCTGGGATTGCCCTAAATTCTACACTGTTCAGTGTAAGCCAAAAGCTCACCAGTCAGATTAATCTTATCTGTTTCATTTTTCTATTTCAGTTTTCACTTTCTCTCTTCCTTCCCTCCTCCTTTTCTCCCACTCTAATCTGACAGTGAGATCTCACCCAAGAACACCAACTGTAACTTTCTAGAATACAACATTCATTTTTCCAACTCTTTCCAGGATGAGAATATTTATTAGGTAATATATATACATCTTTTTTTTCAATCATCAAAAATCTGCCTCCTTTAAGTAACACTATGCTCATTTTCCTAACTCTTTCCAGCATAAGAATAATTATTTTAAAAAATATCTATCCAATCATTAAATAATCCGCCATCTTTTCTCTCTAAGCTAGATGCTGCAGTAGTTAGAGTGTTAGGCTTGGCAATCAGGGGAACCTGAGTTCAAATTTAGTTTCAAACACTTGTTAGTTGTATAATTTGGGATGAGTCATCTCTATCTGCCTCAGTTTCCTTAATAGTAAAATGAGGATGATTATAGTACCTACCTCCAAGGGATGTTGTGAAGATGAGATAATATTTATATAGTGCTTAATACAATGCCAGTAAGTAGGCACTTAATAAATGCTTGTTTCCTTCCTTCCTACTCCAACTCTTCAATTTAGAATGAAAGAAAAACAAAGGCTTTGTTGCATACTTGTATGATCAAGTAAAATAAATTTCTGAATTGGTCATGTTAAAAAAATACATACCTATATACATATATACAAACAAAAACATATACACACATACATAACATATATGTGTGTGTGCATATATTTGTAAAATACATTTTGCTTGATTATAGAAGTATACAACAGGACTTCTTTTTATTCTAAATTGAAGAGCTGGATTAGGAAGGAAGAAAACTAGCATTTATATGCACATACATATATATCTTAAATATTACATATATTCTGTATCCACATATATGTATGTGTGTGTGTGTGTCTGTGTTTACTTTGTACTGAGTCCTTCACTTCTCCATCAGGATGTGGGATAGCATGTTTCATCCTTAGTCTTCTGATGCCATGGTTGACCATTATGTTGATTAGAGTCTCTAACTCTTTCAAAGCCATTTGTCTTTGCCATATTGTTGTCATCCAAGATGGAAATATTTAAAAAAGGAACCCAGCCAACATTATTGAAATCAATCTTCAAAGTACAGAATGTTCCATCTTGTTTGGAGAAACATGCAGATCATAGCGGCTTTCCCCCATCTTCCCCTTGGTGAGTAATGTGATGCGGTGGGGAAGGTGATACAGAATGTTGCTGGACCCCAAGACCCAATTGTCCAGGTCCTTCCCATAACAACAATAGCTACCATTTATCCAGCATTTTCAGGTCTACAAGGTGCTTTGAAAATGTTAACTTATTTTATCCTCAAAGTAATCCAGAGAAGCTTAAGGGAGAGTGATCTGTAGAGGACAGAAGGAGAGTGATGTATGTTCAGCTATTTGTGAAGAGATCTGATGGCCAGGTGTTGTTATGGAAAGAAAGAAGTGTTGACTTGGAGTCAGACGATGTGAATTCAATGCCTGCTTCAGGTACTTAATAGTTGGGTGATGCTTAACTTTTCTCAGTCTCAGTTTCCTTATCTATAGAATAGAGATAATACTACCTACCTCCCCGGGCTGTTGTGAAGACCAAATGAGATAAAATCTGGAAAGAGCTTTGCAAGTTCTATAAAAATCCCTATAGAAATGCTAGCTATTATGACGATAGTGGAGTATCCACTAAAATGGGTATTTTAAATTGCTTATTGGAAGTCCTTCCAAGATATTAGAAATGCCTGGTCCTGAGAATGTCAAAGCTCAAGGGCCACTTCATAGAGGATGAGGCAGTCTCTTACTTCTTTTAGCTGATAGAATTCCTACTTGAAATTACATAATAGTTATTTTGTACATATTTTCTACAAGTATCTTGGTATCTACCTAATCTACACATACACATACATATATATGTCTGCATGTATGTACATATACATGATACTTCCTCCCCCAATCCCTCTATAGAATGAGGTCCTTGATAGTGGTTCTTTCTGTCATTGTACAGTCCTGTGTCTAAAGCAAAGTGCACATTACACCATGTAAGAGATTAAGAAATTTTCACTGAAATGAATGAATGAGAAGGGAAAGAAAGGGAGAATTAGGAATTCAACAGTGAATCTGAAGTGAGAAAATCCTAAGGAAAATGAAGGGGAAGTAAAGGGGAGCTAGGAAAGGCATCCCTAGCATGGCCCAGCTCATTCTCTCCACAGAATTACATGTTATCTAGCTCGTCTAATCACCAAACACCTTCCTTCCTGTCCTCCCTCTCTTTCCTAATATTCTACTGTGAATAAACTTCTTTAATAGATTAAGGGATGAGCTAGTGTTTCAAATTTAGAATCAATGATGAAAGGCTTGGAGAGTGGGTAAATTACCTGGGACAGACAGGACAGAGGAAGAGAGTTTGGTCCAGAATTGAACAGGGTCATAGGATCATATTGCTAGAGCTCGAAGGGGCCTTAGAGTATCTAGAGAAGGAAAGCAGGCTGGATTGGACCAAAAAGCTCCTTTACTGACCCCCAACTTCCCATAGAAACAAAGGCATTTATTTCTCAATACTAACATTCTATCAGAGTCTGTCAGTGAGACACAGAATGCAACAATCGTCCAAGAATTAAAAAAGAATATTTCCCAGAGGGCAATGAGAGGCAAGTGGAAGATGTGAACAAGCTGTAGATGATGGGAAATACTGGCAAAAGATGTCATCAAGAAAATGTGTGCTAGTGATTCACATGTATAACCTATTTCAAATTGCTCACTGTTTTAGGGAGGGAGCAGAGGAGGGATGGAGGCAGAAAATTTGGAATTCAAAATTTAAAAATATGAATATTAAAAAAATGTCTTTATGTGTCATTGGAAAAAATAAAATACTATTAAAAAATAGAGTTAGCAATGAGAAATAGACATCCAGCTATGCTCTACTAGTATTCTCACGGTATCAGGAGAGATGGAACAAGGCTACTAGCACACTAGGTATAAGCCTGGTAGCAAATGTGTGGGAGGGCATGGATAGGAACTGACCAGGAAGAGCAGGCAGAGATGGCGATGTGCATTACTGAAGAGAACGCCCAAGCTTGGGAGCTCTCAGATCCATTGAAATGACTGAGAATAAGATGCGACTTAGAAGGGAATTTAGAGATCATCTAGCCTGAGGGTTCTTAACACAGGTCCATGGATAAATTTCAGGGGATTCATGAACTTTATGGAGGGAAAAATGCACCTTTATTTTCACTAACCTTTAACTAAAACTTAGCAGTTCCTTTAATTGTGGATGAAAAAATGAGAAACATTTCTCTGAGAAAGGGTCTATGGGCTTAACCAAAGGGGACTTGTGATGCAAAAAAGGCTATCCCTTCAAGTAGTCCTCATTTTACAAATAAGATTCAGTGAGATTAAGAGACCTGCCCAAGGTCCTTCTTAGAATCACCATTAATGAAATATCTGTTTGGTTTTTTGTTTTGTTTTTTTAATCACTGAATGAAGTAAATCAGGTACAGTCCCATTCCTCTTGAACCCTACTAAACTCTCCTCAAGTATGCTCTCTCTATGGACTTGTTTAATAGCTTGTCCCTCACATGTAATATTCCATCTCCTGCCACCCAGCATTTGTACAAGCTGTGACCCTCATGCCTGGAAAGCACTTCCTTGTTGAGGGCCAGAGTGGAGTGCGGTTGAGAAGATCAGGATAGACCTTTGGGGAAACTGTTCTTGGAGACTGTGCTCGTTATCATCCGGAACGGCTGTCCATGCCCCCCAGATGTTGTTGTCTCTGTGAGCTGAGAGAATTACAGAAAACAAGGGATATGTAAAACAGATGCCCTTAGGCTCACAGTCTTTAAGATAAGACTGATTTAATCACCCTGACTGATTTAATCTTGGGGACAGGAGATGAGCAGAATGTCACATAGTCTTGCAGTACCTTGTCTATATAAACCCTAACCCTCGGATCAATAAAGGGAACTGGTCTATCTTTAACCACCTCCCGTGTCTCTTTTCCTTCAACCACATCACCGAACTGTGTAGGGACGCGGACTGTCCACTGTCTGTTACGCTTCCTCACCTCTGCTTCTTAGAAGTCCTATTCTTTCATAGTTCAATTTAAGAGCTTCCTTCTATGTATGGATTTTCCGCCCCCATCCTCCACAATTATTCTTTTCTCCCCACCCATCACCCCTAACCTCTGACCAGGAGTATTTATTTTTCATCCAATTGTATTATCTATATGTGTACATTTTATAAGAGAATAAGCTTCTGGAACAAAAGGATTGTGCATTTTTGTCTTTGCATTCCTAGCACCTAACAGGCTGCCTTAAATGATTGTTGACTGATTGGTAATAGGGACCTTTGTGCTAATGGAATCTGCAAGAATAGCTCTGGCCTTTGTGTTACCCAGCTCCATCTATTTAAAGCTAGGTAAACATGAAGAGAAGAAAGCTCAGTGACAGCATACTAGACATTAATTTTCATATAAATACTTAATTTGTTCAGGTAATCTAGCTTTTAGGATGGTGGCTTTAGAGATTATGCCTGGATATTGTCCTTATAAGTAAGACAATGCACTCTCACTGGCTCTCCCTCCAGACACACTGGGCTCCCAGTATTTCAGAGAAGAACTGGAATTAATTTATCTATCTGTTCCTTGAACTGGACACTGCCCACCGGCCACCTCTGCAGCCCATGCCTAGAATGCCTTCCCTTCTCATCTCCGAATCCTCTCTTTGTTCAAGTCTTTGCTCAAATGGTACCTTCTCTGTGAAGCCATCTGTGATGTCCCCATCTCCTCTCTCTCCCCTCTCAATTTTCTTTATATTTGTTTGTATAGATTCCCACAGAAGAACGTCAGCTCCTTAAAGACACGAACTGTTTTATTTGGCAGCGAGGTGGCCCAGTGGACAGAGCTCTGGCTGTGGAGTCAGGAGAACCTGAGTTCAAATTTAACTTCATACACTTACTAGCTCTATGACCCCTGTTAACAGTGTTTGCCTCATTTTCCTCATCTGTAAAATGGGCATGATCACAGCACCTAACTCTGAGGGTTGCTGTTAGAATCAAACAAGATAATAGTTGTAAAGGACTTAGCACAGTGCCTGGCACACAGTAAATGACATATAAATGCTGGCTGCTGTTATTATTGTTTATTATATTGTATTGCTCTCCGAATCCAAAGTGCCTTGCATAAAAATGCCCTCAGCAAATGTTTTTGGAATTTATTGAATTTCAGATACAATCAGCAGAGCTGTACTTCTTAGAGCTATCCTTTTCTATACCCTTAAAACTCAGCTGGTTTCAAATTACCCTCTTGGGTTTGGAATAGGGATGGGGAGGAGGAATATTGTATTAGACAGGGTATAATTTTCATTACTCAACTCTAGAGCTGGAAGGGACCTTGGAGGTCATCTAGTATAGCCTTTTCTTTTGATAGATGAAGAAACTGAGATTCAGGTGAAAATGACTTTGCCCTGGCTCACACAGCCAGGAAGGATCAGAGACAGTATTCAAACCAGATCATCAGATCACAACTCTAAACTATGATGCCTCTCTGGGTTTTGGATATAGCTGTTAAGAAGGCTTAAAAGCCAAAAAAGTGGGGAGATTTCATCAGTTGACCTTGAGATCAATTCACTTTTCTTCCACTCTAGAGGAAATGAATGAATGAATGAATAAAAAGGCATTTATTCTATGATGCAGCCACATTGCTTTTCCTAACATAGAGCACTCCTCCTAACTCTGCCTGAAATATTCTCCCTCTTCAACTCTTTCTCATTTCTTCTCTGGCTTCCTTTAGGGCTCGGCTCAAATGCCACCTTTGGGAAATCAGGAAGTCTTTCCTAGTCTTCCTCCCTCCCTCTATGACCTTCCATTTGAACTGCATATATGTATATATTTTGCATATAGTCAGTAATTTGCACCTCCCCATTGGAGCTTGTTGGGAGCAGGGAGACAAAGGTTTTTGTCATTCTTTGTATCCTGTATCTTCCATCCTTGATACTGTACCCAATACATTTTGTTGATAAATATTTGTTGAATGATTGCCATTTATTAAGTACATGCTGTGTTAGACACTGTGCTAAATTGGGGATCAAAATCTACAAGAGAAGCCAGTTCCTGCCCACCAGGAGCATATATTTTAATGGGAGAAGACAACACACACAGAGGAGTGATGGTAGCTAAAGAAGGATATTTAAGTGTGGAGCCAGGAAGGCCTGGTGAATCCTGAGATAAGGAAGTAGGTGGACACATCCTTTGTCCTGGAGCAATGAGAGGGTTGATTTGATTAAGGTTCCAGAACTGGAGAGGGGGAAGATTGGGGCACAGTGGTTGGGAAGAGGATGACTTGGGAGTGAAAAGAAAACCACAATCCTTTGGGATAAAAGTTTCAAGGGAAAAAAGGCTGTCACTTCTCTCCCTATTTTGCCTGACTTCTTTCGACTCAAGTAGAGGGAGATTGTGTCCTTAGAATCCAACACTGGTCTAATTATATCACTTGGTCTGGACACCAGCAGTGGTTGGCATTCAACTGCTATGTCAAGATGATTAATACAAATGAAGGATCTTTGATACTCTAGCGCTATCTTTAAAGAGGTTACTATAGTTCAAACCTCTAATTGCAAGACAAGGTTTGCCTTGCTGAAGGAAGCAAACTACAGTCCCAAATCAGAGACCGTTTATCTGTATAACCAGCTCCTTCTCTTCCTCCTCGTTTCCACAAGATCTGGCCTTTTGCCAGTCCATTCTATAACCTGTTTTCAGAATCCTATGATGTAATAAGACAGGCACAGAGTTGGAAACCAAAAGACCTGGGTTAACATCCTAAACTTGAAATTTGCTAGATGTAGGGCCTTTTGTAAGACTCATCAAAAAACTAAAGAATTTCGAAGTTGAAAGGGACCACACTGGCCACCTAGTTCAACATGCACCTGAAAAAGAGTTCCCTCTATTGTGTAGCAGACAAATAATTCTCCAGTCTTTGCTTGGAGATGGAGGGGGGTAAGGGTGGAGTCTCAGGTTTCTCATCTGTAAAATGTGGTTGAACATTGCTAGGTGAAAGTGGATGGGCTAGATAGGGGATTCTCCACCTGGGGCACAGGAACAGCCAAGAGATCCATGAGTAGATTTTAGGAGGTCCTTGAATGTGAGTAGGAAAGGATCTTACCTTTGTTTTCATTAAAATCTCAATGAAATTTAGTATTTCCTTCAATTATAAATTTAGACAACAAATATTATTATGATAAGAGGTCCATGGGCTTGACCACATCACCAAAGGGGTTTCTAAGACACAAAAAAATGTTTAAGAACTCTCAGAGAAGATAATCTCCAGGGTCCCTTCCAGCAGCTGCACATCTTATAAAAATTAGCAGACAAAGTAGTGCCTAAATCTCAAGAGGCAGTGTGGTACAGTGGATAGAGAGCTGGCCTCAAAATCTGGAAGGTACAGGTTGAAATCTCGCCTCTGACACATACTGGTTGTGAGACCCTGGGTAAATCACCTAACCTCTAGGCAACTCTCAAAGATTACAGATTACAGAGCTGTGCTGATTTGCACTGGTTATAATCAACAGGTCTAATGCCAACATTCACAAAGAATAAAATCAGACCAGGCTATTTATTCTTGCCTGTTTTCTAAGTCCAAGCATGACAAGGATCTGAACCAGGAGCCAGATCCTTTTACAGTGTTCCATGATACTGGTGAATCCCAAGAAGCTCAGAAATTCTTGACTTGCCAGCTCTTATGCAAACATGGGACTCATTCTAAAGGGAGCCTGGTTTCTGGGGGAGAGCCACTCAGGAGGAGCTAGTGTCTATTTTCAGCAATTCCAATGGCCTTGATTAAAATGCCTTGAGTTTTCAAATATTAAAATGTGATTCATGGTTTGAATCATTTTAGAGTCAGATGATAGCAGGCAGGAAAAGCAAATGAATGACTGTGCCCAGGAAAAAGAAGCTGTAGGAATGAATGTGGAGCCAAATGAGGGTGTGGGAGCCTTAGGCTGCCACATAAAGACTCTGGGAAACTTCAGATGAAACTTCAAGTCAGCATTTTTGGGAGGAATAAGTCTACTGCCAATTGGTCAGTTCTAAGAATTCACTGGGGATCATGGTGGCAAAAACAAGGGGAAGAGGGAGACACAGAGGTATGACGTTAACTGTAATTTACATAGGTGGAGGGTCTGGATTTGTGATTTCCTTGGTTTAGTGAGTGTGTGTGTGTGTGTGTGTGTGTGTGTGTAAATCTCACTTCACCAATGAAGGTTGGCACCTTCTCTGAAACAGAACTTCAAAGCCCTGAGCGTTTATGTGATACGCCAGAGGTCACAGAACCAACTATGTGTCAGGGGTGATATGTCATTGAACTCATATCACCCAGGCTTTGAGGCCAACTCTTTAAGCATTCTCTGTTGCCTTCTGTATACTTTGCATGCACTTAACTATGTACACAGCTAGGACTCCATCAGGGGGAATAATGCATCCCCTGAGGTGGTTATCTGTATTCAAATTTACACTAGTAGAAGTTATAATTATGCAAAATAGGGTAATTGATTCAAGCCCAGTGGAAATAGATGGTGTGAATTTGAATAATGCAGCCACAATATTTGCAGTTATCAGGAGTCTGGCTGTATGTCATAGCCTGGCTGAAAAATATAAGTTCCTTGTAGACAGGAACCCTGTATCCCCAGTGACTAAGATAGCATCTGGCACACCGGTGGACACAGTAGGAGAAAGGACAGGGAATGAGCATTTATGTCATATCAACAATATAAATGTGATCTCATCTAATCACTAAAAAGGAGCTGTTCTTTCTTCAGCATGGAAAACTATGGGTAGAAACTTCCATCACCAATGCAGACTAGCGCCTGTCTGTCAGTCAATCAATCAACAAATTCAGTAGGTCCTATGTGTCCGGCAGTATGCTGGGTGCTAGGGTGTGCCAACAATAATGAAAGATACAAATATAGATCTAAGTAAGTATGTTCAAAATAAATATACACAACACACATACATAATAAATACAAGGTAATTTGGGGGGTGGCAGTACCAGCTATGGAGCTCAGGAAAGCTCTCATGTGGAAAGAACTCATAGCAATTCGAAGAGGGACTGGTGAGAAGGAAATGCATTCTCGGTATGGGGGTGTTATTTGGTCCAAGGCATGGAGATGGGAGATGGAAGATTTTATGGAGCAACAGCAAGAAAGCCAGTTTGGTTAGCCAGAGAGGGTGTGACTTAGCAGGGAAGTCCTAGGTGTTGCTCGAGTCAAGAAAGTTAAGGGACTTACCCAGGATCACCTAGTTTGTAAATGTCAGAGGTGGGACTTGAACCCAGGCTTTTCTTTTTCTTTTTGGAAGTAACTGGGGCTGAGTGACTTGCTCAGGGTCTGAGGCCACATTTGAACTCAGGTCTTTCGGACTCCAGGCCCAGCACTCTTTCATTGAACCATCTAGCTGTCTCAAACTCAGGTTTTCCTGACTCTGAGCCCAGTCTTATAGAAGGTTGCCTAAGGAGTGGGGAACCTGTAGCCTCAAGGCCACATATGGCCCTTTAGGTCCTCAAGTGAGGCCCTTTGACTGAATCCAAACTTCATGGAACAAATCCCCTTAATAAAAGGATTCATTCTGTAAAATTTGGACTTAGTCAAAAGGCTACCACCCAGGATCTAGAAGGCCACATGTAGCCTAGGGGCTACAGGCTCCCCATGCCTGGAAGCACTTTTTGAATTATTGAAAGCTTGTTGAATTGACCTTAGAAACCATACTATCCAATTTTCTTATGTTACATAAGAGCAAACTAGAATCTGGAGCCATAAAAATACTGGCTTAAGGGTCAATTGACTTGGAGCAGTTGACTTGGAGTCAGGAGAAACCTGGATTCAAATCTTGCCTTGACACTTAGAAACAATGTGACAATGGGGTAAGTCACTTACCCTCTCAGAGCCCCAAATTCTTCCTCTTGAATATAAAGATAACAACAGCAGCTACCTCATAGAGTTGTTGGGAAAAGGAAATGAGATATGGAGAACAAAAAAGTTTTCTAAACCTTAATGTGCTATATAAATGTTAGCTATTCTTAGCTATTCCTGGGAAGAAATAGCTACCTGGCCTTAGGCAGGAGTACAGTTGTCATAATCAGGTCCATTTTTTTTTTTAGCTGTTAGTTTCATTTGCTGTGAAAGGGGGACGGTTGGAATTTCTAAGTGGATTCCTCATTGTTTTTCAGTGCCCATGCTGTTTGGAGACCAAGGAGCTTATAGCCTCTTCTTCCACATTAGGAAGCCCATCCCAAAGCATTACCTTTGGTTCTAACTCTAACTAAAAGACCATGAGGAACCCCAGTGCAAATCAGAGTGCTGTCTTATCTCCATTTGTATCCTAAGTGCCTTTCTGTTAATGTCACTGGAGGCATTTATGCTCCAACCACTCATGCTGCTGCCAATTTTCATTTGCTGCAGAAAGCTCCTTGTTGGGGTGAAAAAAAAGGTGGCAATTTTTTTTCAGTCTTCCATTTAATTTTTTTCGAATTCTTGCTTTGCCTTTTTCAGCACTAATGAAGTTAGTTATGCTTTAGCCTTGAAAAGATTGTAACCCTGTTTCAGAAATAATCCATTCCCACTGTCCGAGAGCACAGTGAATCTTTGGAACAGCTCAAGTGAAATTTTGTAATACTCTTAACAGAGAAAGGAGAGCAGAGAAATATCCCTATAATGAGACAGGCTGCCACCAAACAAAGCAGAATGATCAATGAGCCTAAGAATTGTATGGTATCATGGACTCTCTGAGCTAGTCAAGGCCCGTGAGTTCTTATACTACAGTTGTTGCTTAATGGTGAAACCCTTCAACATGGGGCTTTGGATTGATGATCTCCCATAAGTGGAATCCCACTCTTCCCTAAGGAAGGAGACACTGGAACCAATGCAAAGTCTTGAAGTTGACTACCTAGGAAAGTAGAATGAGTTGCCTCTGTACACAGTGGCTCTCCAACCCCTGGAAGTCTTCAAATGAAGGTTGGTTGACCATTTAGTTTCACACATTTAAAGTTGGAGGGGACCTTAGAAGGCACTGAGTTGAAACACCTTCTCAATTTTGCAAATGAGAAAAGTGAAGCAGGGGCTACATCTATGATTGCATTTGTATCCCTGTTGCTTGACTTAAGGCCTGGCACACTGTAGGTGCTTAATAAATGTTTTCTGACGACTTGATTTTGAACTTCTTTGCTCTATTAACAGAAGAGGACCCTGAAGCCCAGGAAGGGGATGAGGACAGAAAGTACCTTGCCCAAGGTCAAAGAGATGGTAAATACCCAAAGATATGAACAATGCTTAAATTCCAACAAGAAAAGAGTGCTGGAGAATTGATTTTCTGGTGCTGGCCTGCTTACAGCTGCACTGCTGATGAATATCAGCTAAGTCAGTAGGAAAAGGAACATTTATGACCACTGATATCCTCCTGAAATCAAAGTCTGGAATATGTTGCTGCAGAAATCTTTAATGGGGAAGAATGCTTGAGATAAGAAAGACTGAGTTATGGCCACAGGAAATGGCATTTATCCACTGTTGTTTAACAAAAAGGCAAAAGGATTCTTTCTTGGCTAAAGGTGTTTCAATTTTCCTTAGGGAAGGGAACAGGCATTTATATAGTACCTACTATGCACCATGTTTGCCTGGATTCTGGATAATGGACAAAGCTCTCAGTCACCAAAGGAGTGAAATAGGACTGTGTGCTTGCTCCCATGCTTTTTAGCACGCTGTTTTCAGCCAGGTTGACAAGTGCTTTCAATGAGGATGAACACAGAGTCAAGTTCAACTACTGTACTGATGGTAAGTTCTTCAGTTTGAAAAGGTTACAAACCAAGACCAAAGTGGAGGAGTGTTGGTGCATGATTTTCTGTTTGCAGATGTGTGCACTCAATGCAGCCTCTGAAGCTGAGATGCAACAAAGTGTGGATCAATTCTCTGCTGCCTGGGCTAATTTTGGCCTAATACTTAACACCAAGAAAACACAGATGCTCCATCAGCCACCACCACACCATCCATACGTGGAACCATCAATTACAACAAATGGAGAAGTTTTCAATGCTATGGATAAGTTCATTTACCTTAGTAATGTGCTTTCCAGGGATGTACACATTGACAATGAAGTTGATGCATGCATTGCCAGAGCTAGCTCAGGATTTGGGAGGCTCTGAAGAAAGGTTTGAGAGAGAAGAAGTACTAGACTGAAGGTCTACAGAGCCATTGTGCTGACCTCATTGTTGTATGCCTGTAAAACATGGATAGTCTACCAATGCCATGCCAGGAAACTGAATCACTTCTATTTGAACTGTCTTAGGAAGATTCTGAGGATCACCTGGCAGGATAAGGTAGCAGACACTGAAGTCCTTGCTCGAGCTGAACTGCCAAGCATTCAAATTATGCTTCAGAGAGCACAACTCTGATGGGCTGGTTACATTGTTTGAATGCAAAATGTACGCCTGCCAAAAAGACTATTTTATGGAAACTTGCATGGGGCAGGTGATCACATGGTGGCCAGAAGAAATGATATGAGGACACTCTCAAGGTCTCTCTCAAGAACTTTGAATTTGACTGTGCACCATGGGAGACACTGGCACAGGACTGCTCAGCATGGTGTGCCCACATGAGAAAAGGTGCTGTGCTTTTGAGCAAAGCAGAATTGAGAGAGCACAAAGTAAATGCAGGATGCACAAATTTGGGGCATCCACCCCAGATATTCACATGGACTAGCTGTGCCCAATCTGTGGTAGAGCATTCCGAGCTTGTATTGGTCTGATCAGTCACAGTTGGACATACTGAAATTTCACTTTACAATGGGGATGTCACTTTGGTCCTCTTGGAAGATGAAGGACAACAAGCACCTGTGCACCAAACACTGAGGTGAGCACTTTACATCACTTGGTCCTCACACTAACCTTGCAAAACAGGCGCTGTTATTACACCCATTTTATATTTGACTTCAGGGAAGCAAACAGAGAATGATAAGTGACTTGCCCAAGGCTACCCAGCAAATAAGGTCTGAAACCAGTTTTGAACTCAAGTTCTTCTGACTCCAAACCCAGTGCTCTACCCACTCTACAAAACTGATGTGTAAAGAGGTTCACCTCCATTGTGAAATAGAAAAATCTTATTTTTGGCCTTTTAAAAATCTCTCATCTAGCTGGTCCTTCTATCCTCCACATATACTTGTGAACCAGTCATACTAGCCTCCTTGTTTTTCTCATGAGATATTTCATCTTTTGACTCCACGCATTTTCACTGGCAGCCCTGCATACCCAGAACATTCTTCCCTCCTCATCATCCACCTCCCAGTTTCCCCGGTTTCCTTCTCATTTCAGAAGAAGTCTTATCTTCTGCAAGATATCTTTTCTAGTTCTCCTAATCTTAGTGCCTTCCCTATGAGACTAGCCCCCAATTTTTCTCTCAGTCTACAGGAATTTATTAAGTGCTTACTATGTGCAAGGCACAGTGCTAGTCACCCAGAACACAAATACAGACAAAAAGAAAGATACTCCTGACTTCAGGGACATTCTAACAGAAGAAAAGGAGTGGAGTAGGGAGGAAGGTACCCAAAGAGAGGGCATGATGCATGTCCAGATTGCATCCTGGTGAGAAATGAAGGGAGAATTGGCCTAGGAAGAGGGAGAAGTTAAGATGAGGGGTTACGTGGGGCTGGAGGGCACTGAAGGTACATCCAAGGTGCACATTCCAGGGCTGAGGGGATTTTCCAATACAATGAATTTCCTGGGCCATAATGGAGCACACCAAACTATATCTAGTCTATGTCTTCTTTGTGGTTGTTTGCATATTGTCTCCCTCCATAGAATTCTTTGAGACCAGGGTCGTTTTCTACATTTCCTTGTATGTCTAGAGCTTAGCACTATGCCTGCACATGGTAGGTACTTAATAAATGCTAATGGATTTGACTTGGTACATTGTAGGCACTTAATAAATCTCCCCCATCTCAAGTTTCATGTTTATTATTCCTGTGATTAAAACTATTAGCTAACAATACTCCATGTTCTAATCCAGTAGACTTTTGAAAACATGATAGTGTCTTTTGAACAGCAGGACCAAAAGCAGGTTCCTTCTAGGACACTGTCTGGGCCACTACCTTCCTGATACAGAAGGTGCATCAATTCCCTCCAAACTCAGCTTTTCAGGAAGCATCATTCCGAAGAGTTGAAGGATAACAGAATTGGGCCACAGGACCTTAGGGATGAAGGACTGAGCAAGAAAAAAAGAGGGTGGAAGGGAAAAACGGAACAGTCAGACATAATTCTAATCATTAGTCAAGAGCAGGAAGAATGAAAGGAATGTTATTAAATTTTGATCAAAAGAGAGTGAGATGATGCAAAGTCCTCTTCTGTGAAGAAGAGGAGAAAGAAAGAACACGAGGGGGAAGTTAGCCATTGTTCCTCCCTGCACTTTTTTCCTCTCTTGGCCAAATATCCCCAGTCAGTTGTAGCAATTCCCATAAAATAAGTCTTTCTGTGAGACTGAACCAGAGAGCTGCCAAAAAGCAGGGAGATATATGAGAAATATCTCAATAGCTATTCAAATACAGCAAGAATAGAGAACTGGGATCATTCACTTTTTCTATGTCATGGATACCTTTCGGTAGGTCTGGCAAAGCATGTGGCCCTCTTTCTTGGAATAATGTTTTTAAAAGTATAAGATAAAATACATAGAATTGGGAATTACAATTATACTGAAAAGTAGTTAAAATAGTTAAAAGTTAAAAATATAAAATTAAAAATATTTTCTAAAAAAAAATTTATCTATCGACATGTAGCTCTGGGCTCCATGTTGAGAACACTTAATATAGAGGGCTGGATGACTTTGGAGAATTTTGGAAATCATTGTAGTTCACAGGAGATATGAACACATCCATGGGTCATTTAGCCTGGCAAAGAAGTGGAAAGAGAGAATACTGAAGTTCAGGGGCACACAGGTACCGTAATGCTCAGAAGAAATGATCCAACGAAGATGAGTAGGTTCATTGATTTGAGAACATTCATTAGTGAAATCTGCGTGGAGGGAGGGAGGGAGGGAAAGGGAGAGGGAAAGAGAGAGGGAGGGAGGGAGGGGGAGAGGAGGGGAGAGAAGGGGAGGGATAGAGGAAGGCAGGGGGAGAGAGAGAGGGAGAAGGAGAGAGAGAGAGAGGGAGAAAGAGAGGGGGAGAGAGAGAAGGGGAGGGAGAGAGGGAGGGAGGGAGAGGGAGGGACAGAGAGAGAGAGAGAGACAGAGAGACACACAGAGAGACAGAGAGAGAGACAGAGAGAGAGAGAGAGAGAGAGAGAGAGAGAGAGAGAGAGAGAGAGAACGAGGCAAGGAATGGATATTATGTGTTGATAGTTTCAGATCAGCAGATGCTTGCAAACAACAGGCACAGGGCGACTGTCAACGTATTGTGACATTTAACAGCAGACCTGGGGCAGCAGGCAGACATTCACAGTAGGAATCCAGGGCTAAGATGGGAACCCATGTGATTATGTAATGAAGGAGTAGCGGACGAATCAGGGGTCAGGGTGGGACAAAGGAGAAGGTCAATGAGACCGTATGCTGGGAAGGATTCTCCCTTTCTGTTTCTAGCTTCAGATTTCCTTGTGGCCCATTTCATTGTTATTAGCTAGTCTTTCCAAGAAGTTTAAATTGTAAAGAGGGGACTGAATAATTCATTAAGAGAAACTAAAGAGCGGATGGGTGACCTCTGTAAAACAGTCAGCAGTTTTGAACTTTACATTATGCTGGATTTAAAAGGCAAACAAATAGTGGGGGTGTCACCACAAAACAGTGCCTGGCCATATTTTTCTCAGGTTTTCCTTCTTAGTTTCTCTGCACTTGCAGGATGCTCTGGTGATCATCACTTATATTTCATTAATGCCCTTTCACTGTTCTTTGCTCACTGCTCTGTGTATGTACATATATAGACATACATAGACATGTGTGTATGTGTGTACACACATGTATTTACATATCTATGTCCATGATGTTCCCCACCCAAGTAGAATGTAAGTTCTTTAAGAGTAAAGACTTCCATCTTCGTCTTCGTCTTCCTAGCAATGGGCACTATGTCTGGCACACAGTAGGCACTTAATAAATACTTGCTGCATGAATGAACATGTCTTTAAAGCTTCCATGCATGATTAAGTATGACAGGGAAAGAGGTCAGTTTACTTTATCCTAGCTAGGAAGCTTGTCCGAACTTTTACAAAATGCTACCCAGAGAGGTACCCTATAATTCACACACCTGTCATGGAAGGCAGTGAGTCCCCATGTTGTTGATTTGTTTCAGTTGTGTAGGACTCTTTGTGACCTCATTTGGGGTTTTCTTGGCAAAGACACTGGAGTGGTTTGCTCTGTCCTTCTCCAGTTCATTTTACAAATGAGGAAATAGAGACCAACAGGGTTAAATGACATGACCAGGGTCATATGGCTAGGAAGCGTCTGAGGACAGATTTAAACTCAGATCTTCCTGACTCTAGGTGGAACATTCCATCCACTTCACCCTGAGGTCCTCCTGAGTCCTCATATAAGGCATATACCTTTAACCTAATAAGGAAGGCCAGTAAGTTTTTCAAGGAAGAGGAAAAGCAGTTAAATACAGTAGCTGCACTACAGGGGGTTGCTGGGTCTTTCTGCGCCTCAGTGCAAAACACCATCCTACAAATAATACAGCAGCCTGAAAATCAAGGCAGATGATCTGCTCTGAGTCACTGTATTTTAGGATCTAGAGCTATGAGACCTTAGTGATCAGCTAATTTCATTCCCTTATCTTACACAAATGGAAACTGAAGTTCAGGGAAGGGAAGAGATCTGTCTGGGGTGGTCTAGATTATTGCCTGCATGATAACAGAGTTTAGATTCAACCCTGTCTTTTTACCATATTGCAAAAAGATGCCCTGATCCTCAGAGACACTCAACAAATACTGAAATTGTATCAAAGGGGATATTTATTGCCTACACAATTCACTAATAACAACTGATACATGCTTTAAAACTTATTAAGTGTTTTGTTCTGACAGTTCTATGCGGCAGGTAGTGTAAACTTTGTAATACCCATATTACAGATGAGGAAGAGACTCAGAGATGTTATGTCAGGAACCTGCAGATTCACAGATTTTAGAGTTGGAGAGGATCTCAAGAGTGTTAGACTTTGGACCATAGATTTAGGGCCAGGGACTTTAGGAGCCATCTAGCGCAATCTGTCCATCTGACAGATGAGAAAACTGACGTCCAGAGAGTTTAAATGACTTTTTCTAAGATCACAAAGGTAGTAAACAAAAGGTGCAGGATGTCAATCCAGGTCCTAGAGACAAGTACTCTTCTGTTGTATCATATTTCTTTTCAATTCATTTCATAGCAGAGCACAATGATGTCAAGAGAGCAAGTCATGCTGTGATTTTAACCTAGGTGTGTTGAATCAATATCCAAAGTATAGCAAGTGCCAGAAGGAGGACTTGAACCCAAATCTTTCCATTCCATGTACTGTCTTCCATCCCACTAGACTATCACACCATCACACTGCTGGTGTATGTTCTAGCTGTAGAAGAGTCTCAAAAGCTTCTACTTCTGAGTCTGAGCAGGTCCCTTTTACCTCTTTGGTATTCCAACTCCTCTTTTCCCCATCTTCTCCCAAACCAAAGACTGCAAAGGATGCCTTCATATATGTAAATTACATATATACATACACACATATAAATATATACAGGTATATATATGGAGTATATATGTCCCATACATTTCTTTCTTGTAAGGCTTTATTTTTATTCTGAACTATGTAAACTCTAACTAAAATGAGCATTTCCATTTATACAGCAGAATTAAAAAAGGAGGAAAATGAAAGACATGAAGCTGTGAATCTCTATCTTCCTTCTCTCCCTTCTTTTCTTCCTATCCCAACCTTAGCCATACACTTATACCTTTTGCCATTCATCTCTAACTGAAAAACAACAAAAAACCTTTGTAAAATATATATAAAAATCTTCACATTGGCCATATCTTAAAATATTCCCATATGCCTTTTCACAGGGGAGATCTGCTACAGAAGACAGGAATAGGAAATACCCTGTACTTTGTAAATACTCTTGACCTCCTTTCTGGCCTTTTAGTCTTCCTTTTCTTACAAAATTATTAGTGTTTTATTATTTCAGTTAAAAAAGAGATTGCAAAAGACAGGTTCTGAACTTTTGAACACCATGATTTTGGAATTAGTGAAAACCAGGGCCTTTAGTTATCTCTGCTACTAGGTACTGGAGCAGGGTCTCTTCTTTGTAGATCAAACAATTGCAGGAGCTTGAAAGTTCAGTCTTGGAAGAAAATTTAGAGGTCAACTAAGTCAATCCCCTGCCAAATACATCAATCCTTGTAAGATCTATGACCAGTGGAGCATGGTACAGTAAAAAACAGCACTGACTCTGTCTAGAGTCAGGGGAATTGAGTTCAGATAAAGCTCCTGTTACTTGCCCTGTGATACCAATCAAAACACTTAAGCATCCTGGGCCTCAGCTTTCTTAGCTGAAAAAGGAAGAGGCTACTCTATTTTTTTTTTTTTTTTGGTGGTTGTTGAGGTGCTCAGGGTTAAGTAACTTGGGTTAAGTAACAAGGTTAAGTGGCACATAGCTAGTATGTAGTTGAGATCACACTTGAACTCAGATCTTCCCAATTCCAGGGCTGGTTTTTTAATCCACTGCACCACTTAGCTTTCCTAAAAGAGGCTAGTCTAGATGACTTTAGTTCTAGGTCTATGAACCTATGTTTGACCACTGCATGAATATTTCTAGTGTTTGAGAACCTGCCATGTTAAATTTCCTTTTCAAACATCTCTAATCACTGGGAAGTTTTTTTTTCTAATAATGAAGTAAAATCTGCCTTCCTCTAACTTCCACAATAAGATATAAATCATAATCCTGCCCTTTGGAGCTAAATAGAATGTATAATTTCTCTTTTTTGTGAGAGCCTTGTAAATATTTAAAAGCAGTAATTAATGTCTCTCTGTCTTCTCTTATTCTAGCTTCCTATTACCAGTTCCTTCAGCTAATTTTCATGGAGTGCTTTCATGGTCACTTGCCATTCTAGTCATTCTTCTCTGCACACATTCCTGATTTGCAAACACAGTAGCTAGAACTGGGCACAATACCCTGGATGTGATCTGACCAATACAGAGAGTACAGCTTCTTGACTACCCAACCTTGCTCTGGACTCTAAATTTACTGAAAAAGTGAATCGTAGTAATATTACTAGGGAAAGTTATATGTTCATTTCCTAAGCTCACAGAAAAAGAGGATGGCATTTTAAAAAATGTAGCACTGCAGCACAAATGAAAACTACATAGCAGACTGAGAATACGAGACTGGTTTGGACAGACTCAAGACAAGGGGATTTTCTATTCTTTGCTCTAGTCCTGTGATTTCATGGTGTGTGAGGGAATTCCTGGTATAGAAGCTCCTCCACTGAGTCAGCTCAGCAACTTCCTTGTGACTTTTAGTATTAGAGAGTGACATTAGCTCTGAGAGAAGAAATAACTTGTACAAGCTCACAGAGCTAGTATGTGTCAGGGACAGACCTTGACCCCAGGTCTTTCCAACTCCATGGGCAGCCTTCTCTCCACCCTGCCAATGTGATAACCAGTTGTAATTGAATTCAAAGAATACTTATTAAGAACCTATCCTCCTTTTCCCCTGGCTGGCAGAGTGGAGCCCGTACAATGCCTGGAGTCACAATGAAGGATGTGAACCAGCAGGAGCTTCTCCAGGATCTGGTTGCATTCGTCAAAAAGTCAGGAAATGGGGACAGCTATGTGGCACATGGGTAGAACACTGGCCCTGGAATCAGGAGGACTTAAGTTCAAATGTGGTCTCAGATACTTCCTAGTTGTGTGACCCTAGGCAAGTCATTTAACTCCAACAGTCTTAAAAAAAGTTAGGGAAGCTGAAAGTCTCCTAATGGATGGACATGATCAAATTGACTAAAAACAAGGAGGTGGTGCCCTATGACGAGAACTGATTGTAAACACGGGTAGTCTCTACCGCCTGTCACCTGTACCTCCAGGGTGGTGCAGATATGGGATTCATGACCAAGATCTATGATGTGTACTAGTACAATGAGGTCATGCCCAGTCATTTCAGCAGAGGTTCTAAGAGGATGTGACCTGAAAGGTCTTACAAAACCTGGAGGACCTCAAGATGATGGAGAACGACCAGGATGCGGACCAGAAACTGACATCTCAGAGACATAGCGACAGAAGTGCCAGACAGGTGGCAGTTGCCAACAAGATACATTATGACAAATCAAACTGGATTTATTAATAAATTGCCTTGTTGGTTAAAAAAAATAGCACTGCGCTAGGCTCTGGAGGAGGTTCAAAGGTCAGATGAGATCTAGTTTGTCATCATTGAGCTTACAACTGTAGGGTTATAATTGATCATGGATTTTGAGTGGAAGGAGCCTTAGAAGCCATTTGGACCCCTCCCCTTATTACAGATGAGGAAATTGAGAGAGAGAGAATAAGCAACTTGACCATGGATATGGAGCTAGTAAGCACCAAAGCTAGGATTTGAATTTGTATTCCTGACTCCAAGTCCATCATACCATTCATAATATGTGTCACGGCACACCTAAGGCCTCTCTCCCATCACAAAGCAGGAAAACACGGCGGGTTCTATCAGACGAGCTGGCTGACTTACCGGCAGGGCAAGATCCGCACCACGTCATTCGGTTTGTAGCCTTCGATACAAACTGCACAGTTATCAAAGTCGGGCTCAGTCTCCTACAACAAAGAGAGAATAAATCAACCTGTTTCCTTTGCTTACTTAACCTTCTTTTGTAGATCCCTAAATTATGTATTAAGCTAAGTTATTGTGGACAATCAACTCCATTCTACGACGAATCTTTAAAAGGAGGAGCAAACCTCTCAGTGGGACCTTGAATCAATAATTTATCATCTATTTGCTCCTTCTATCCTCCAACATTTACCCCCAGAGCCCTTAAGTTCTGCTCATTGACAGTGTTTTTATAATGGAACCACTGTGCCTACTATAAAATCATCTTTGTCATATGCTGGTCTTTGGATGCCTACATGGCTACTCATTTTTCCCATGTTCTTCTCCTTCCCACCCTTTAAGGCAGAGGCATAAAGTGACTTTAGCCCAGGTCTACCCTGAAAATGACAGCTGGGGAAGTTACCTTGTCACCCTTCTTGATGGTCCTGACCTGAAGCTTGCTGATGGCTTTCTTTGCAGCATCTCCCAGACGACGCTGAAAAAGGGAAAAGCTGCTTGTTAGTCATCAAGACACAGACCTTTAGGTTGGTTATTCATAATGTTCTTAAATAAAACAGGGCCAGCTGCCCATGAAATCACAGAGGGAATGAAAAAAGGTAGAAAACAGGGAAAGAAGAGGAAATGGTTCCTACAAAGAATGACTGCATCGAGGGAAAGATTGACTGGAGCATCTATTAAACATTGTACAGAGCATTGTGCCCTGTTAGGTAATGTGATTATATTATTAGAATATGAAACAGGAAGGCACTGGCCCCCAGTGAGTGACTCCAAATTCAGCAGACACCCACATGAGCAATTATTGGGCTAATCTGGGTAGTGAGGTGAGCTAATTTGGATAATAAGGCCATCCCAAGCATCCACTTTTCTTTAATAGCAGGGGTTTTTGCTTGATTGTCCACAGAGTTGTCCTAATTCTCCATTTTAATTCTTTTAGGTAGACACAATCTCAGAGTGAATCCAATGTCCACTATCCCACTTTCCGGGTATTGCAACTGGCCTCCCATTTTATTTTAGATAGGGAAGGTAATGATGAAGAGTCATAGGATGTTAGAGCTGGAAGAGACTTTAACATTTTTCTAGGAAAGCTCTCCATTTTAAAGAATGAGAATGAGACTCTGATAGGTTGAGTAAGTTATTCAGGGTCAAACAGTGTCAGGACAATGATCTAGATTGTTCTGGAATCTCACTCATCTCAAAACAACCTAGTCCTTTCTTGACGCTGGTTCTGGGTGGCTTTCATGTCACTGCCTCATTCCTGTTCTTCTCCCACTCTGGCCAGTCCTTCTTTGTCTCCATCTCCTTTACCAACACTTCATTCTCTTCCCATGAAAGCATGGCTCCCGGGTCCTAGACTTTGCTTTGGTCTCTCTCTACAGTCTCTTCTGCCAGCATCCTCATTCACTTCTCCACTCTACAAATGACTCCCAAACCTTTTTCCTTTTAGTCATGACTTCCTTATTGAACTCTAGCCCTACATTTCCGATTGTGGGACAGCAAAGAAAGTACTAGACTTGGAGTCAGGGAGATCTAGTTTGAATCTCATCTCCGTGGCTTAGTATTAGTAGCTTTGTTACCATGGGCAAGGGACCTGAGCCTGAGCCCAGGTTTTCTCATCTCTAACATAAGAATACACCACAGTGTTACAGGATTGTTGTGAGACTCACAAAATGTATGTAATACTTGGTAAATTTTCAAGCTCCATTATTGTCAGTTATTATTCTTGAGAAACTGGTTGTTGTCAACAGGTCCATAAGGGTTGTCTTGTCTTTTCCATTCTCAGTGCTTAGCACACTGCCAAATACAATTTAAAAAAATTCATCCTTATTGTTACTATATTTACCTAAATGTAAAAGTATTCTGTGGTTCTCTGGGGAAAAATGTATGCAGGAAACACTTTGGACTTTATTTTGCGTCATTAAGTTTTACTCTATCATACTGGTAAGTCTGCACAATCAATGAAACAATAAATCAAGCCCTAATGTGTAGTGTTTGCTGATTTCCAAGGTGTAAATGACTGCACTAAAAATTTAACAATAGGCCCTTGTCTAGATGTAATGCTGGAACTGCAAAGGCAACATGCCCCAAACTCACATTTATCATTTCCAACCCTTCTCCCCCGACCTTTCATCTTGGCTTCATTATCTCTGTTATAAAAGAGGCCACCATTCTGCAAGTCAGCCAGATCAAAATTTAGAGGCCATCTTTGATTGGTTCCTCTTCCTTGTCCTTTTATCTGAACAGTAGCCAAGTCCTCCTGATTCTACCTTTGTAATGTCTCATATTCATTTTTCTGTTTCCATTACATCTACTCTCAGGACACCATTGTGTGTGTGTGTGTGTGTGTGTGTGTGTGTGTGTGTGTGTTTGTCCTTCGTTGCCAAAGAAGACCATGCCATCAGAGAAATAATGACATGACTTGCATTTGACTTTGTTTTGAGTGAGGGAGGGCTGTGCAGGTCACCAGCCTGACTTCTCCTCCAGACCCATCTGAATCCAGTGACCAGATATTCATCAGGCCCCCATTACCTTTTACTTGGATGACTATAATGGCCTATCCAGTCTTCCTACCTCTAATTTCTTTCCTCCTTTAATCCATCAAGAATAGTCATGGAAGATTCATCAGATCATGTAATTTCCCTGCTAAAGCAAGCAAACAAAAAACAGTCCTATGGATTCATGTTTCCTATAAGAATAAAGTCCCCACTGTTCAGCCTATCACTCAACTACTCCACAATATGAATTCAGCTAGTCTGCTTGGCTTTATCTCCCAGGTGATGGTCTCAGTACATTCTGGGCTTCACTCAAACTGAACTACTTGCTGTTCCCTGAACAAACCCTTCATTTTTCTGCCTCTGTCACGTTAAATCCAACTCTCTGAGGCAGAGAGTTGCAGAGTAAGTGTTGACCAGCCCTGGTAGAGTTTCCTTTGCCTCTTGCCCAGGAATAGTATGTGAGTCAGAAGTAGGATTAGAACCGACACTTTTTAGCTCTTAGTGGCAAATATCACTTGGATAGAAGTGCGCTAGATAGAGGGCGTGATGAAGACCCCAGTTTCAATTCTGCCTCGAATTCTGCAAACTTGCTACCTGTGCAACCTTGGACAAGTCATTCTACATCTCCCAGCCTCAGTTTCCCTATCTGGAGGAAGCAGAGCTGATAATAGCCCTTACCTAACAGAGTTACTGTGATGATCAAATGGTAGAACTTATGTAAAGCATTTTGCAAGCCTTACAAACAAATGTTATATTGTCCAAAGCAGATCTAATAAAACCTCGCATGCCATGCTGCCTCTCACAGGGGTAAACACATTATAGACAACTAATAAATATTTATTAAATTGAAACATTAGCACCCCAATTAAAACCATGTGCAACCTGCCTGGATAGAGAGTCTGTGACTTTCTTTTTCTAAACATTTTCGCTCTTAGGACATACAGAGAAAAACAACTTTGATGAAGGTGAGTTCAGAGACAGTGACCAACTGAGAATTTAACATGGCACACAGAGAAGACAGACATCTAACGGAAAAATGTTTAAGAGTCAGGGGTGCTAAAACTCAAGAACCACTTGAGGCTGGCCATGATTATTAAGGATGAACAAAAAGGTTTTATTGTTGTGAGGAACAAATGAGTTACTGTGTACAATGATTTTGTGAGTTAGTCATTTTAGTCATTTAGTCTCCAAGACCCCATTTGGGGTTTTCTTGGCAAAGATACTAGAGTGGTTTGCCATTTCCATCTCCAGATGAGAAATAGGATCAAGTGATTTGCCCAGGGTCATACAGCTAGTAAGTATCTGAGGTCAGATTTGAACTCACGAAGGTGAGTCCCATACTGAGCCATCTAGCTGTCTCTTGCATAATGCTTTGCAAACCCTAACGTACTACAGCGATGTCAGTTATGGATGAAAATAAGAGAATCAAAAAATGGAGTGGTCCCACTTGGAAGATGAGGAAAAGAAGGAAGAATCATTTTTTATTGCATTTCTATTTTCTCCAACAAGGAGAATGACTTTTGATGAGTTCAGGTCAACAGCTCAATATATTTTACAAATAGAGCTAACTGGCCATCTTTGGGGGAGAGTCATTCGTTCTGCTCAGTCTAGTATCATGTCATTTTCTACAATAGAACAGTCTCATAGACTGAACAAAAATAATTCAGGTCAAATAAAAATTTTAAGTTATGTGTCCCCAGAATGTTTTCAAAGGTAGACTGATGATGTCTTTTGCTTTAAGGGTACCGGAAAGGGGATTTATAAAGGTTTACTTACGTGAATGTTTCAAGAGAGCTGTGATTTCAGCAGTGTGGGCACTACCACTACCCTAAAATTACTTTTGATTTGTTTTGATTGATGAATGACAGAAATCGAAGTCTTTCTGTGCTTTAAGGGTGGCAGCTAGGTGGAGCAGTAGAGAGAGTACTGGGCTTATTCATGCCCTCTGGAAAATGCAATTTGGCAAGCTTTTGGGAAAATCTGAGACTGAATTTGGCTTCAGAGACATACTAGCGGTATGACTCTGGGCACTTAGCCTTAGTAGCCTCATCTGTAAAATGGAGACAGTAATAATGGGGTAGGCAACATATGGAAAATACTGTTCAACCCTTAAAAAATTATGGTTTGTATGTGTGTGTATGTGTATGTGTGTATGTATGTGTGTATGTGTTTAATGTTATGAATTGCTGGAGTTAAAAAAATCATTACCTAGTGACCAATCCCCTGGTATTAAGCTTCCCTGGACTGAGCTAAGCTGGTTCTCTGGTGACCCTGGGAAATCATTTGAAGCCTTTCCAGCTGTGTAGGTCCTGCCAGAGTTGATGCTCTACTGGAATAGACTTTAGTTTCAGGTCACTGAGAGGTGCCAGAGAAAAACCGAAGTAGAGAAATACTCAGGAGATGCATGTGCTGCTCAGAAATAAAGTGACTTGGCCAGGGTCACACAGTCATTAAGTGTTAGGGGTGGTATTGCAACCCAGAAGGAGACCCTCCAGTGCACTGGAATTGAAGGATCTGTGCTCAGATCTCACCTTTGATGCGTATAGACTATGTGGCAAATCAATTAACCTCCCTGGGTCTCTATTTCTCTATCTTTAAAATGAGGGGTTTAGACTAGACGGTCTTTCTGATTTCTGCCAGCTTTGGCTCTATTTGTCTATAACCTTCTTGACCTCAAGAAAAGGTCATGTACTCAAGTACTGAAGTCTAGCACTCCATCCCCTATACCACACAGCACCTACAATTTAGACAGAGCTGAAGAAAAGCACCCTGGATCTTGGGGAGGGAGGAAATTCCATTTCATTTTCTATTTTTCCCCTAAACAGCTTTTCTAAGACTCTCTGAGTGTGGTGCATTTCACCAATAAGTAAGAATGGCACTTGCATTCAGGAAAAAACCCCAAAGCAGGCTGGAATGAAGGTATTAGGCATCATGGTGAGCAGCAGAGTTAATGCTGAGGGATTTAAGAAGGCAAATCCCATTAAGGACACTGGGATGCCTTCAACAGGCACAGGTTAATGCCCTCCTATGTGGTGAGCTTACTCAGTGCAACAGAGAGAGATTCAGTCATAACAAAGGCAGAGCAACTCTTGAATATTAGCTTCCCCCACTAGCAAAAGGAGCTATTCCTCAGGGAATGGAAAAGCCATTATATATGCCCTCTGGAAAAGGTCTGAAGAGCTTTCAGCCTTGGAGGAAGACACACTTCTGAAACATAACAAAGTCTCTAAGGGGTAGAAAAATAGAAATCATAGGGTCACACCACTTAGAGCTGGAAGGGACCTTAGCAATCTTCTCATTGACAGCTACAGTGGAGAGGAAGCGGGGCAAGAAGACCTAAATTCAAGTCCCACATCTGAGTTCATGACCCCAAATAAATCACTTAACTTCTCTGTTCCCCAGGAAAATTTTTAAGACTGTAAGTTGCAGAGATGGATGCATCTACAATGGTAGAGGTAGCTTTGAACGTCAATGAAATTTCAGGGCTAGTGCAAAAAAAGAAAAAAAAATCCACTCATTTTGTACATGTGAAAACTGAAGCCCAGAGAAGGGAGCAGACTGGGCCAAGGTTTCAAAGGTGGGAGGTAACAGAGCCAGGATTTTTCTGACACCAAATCCGGGGTTTTCCACTATACTATGCTGTCTCCTATAATGGGAAAAAAATCTGTCAAAAGATTTTTGTTATGAGCGGGGGGAGGACAGTGCACACAGGGATGTCAAATGACTCCTAGGCATGAAGATGTTTTTTTACTTATCTGTTCCCAAAGAACTATATGAAATATATTTCCTATAATCAAAGCTTTATTTTGGATCTAGTTATCCATGAACATACACACATATGCACACATGTGTGTGTGTGTACCTGCACACACACACATACTCTTTTGACCAAATGAAAGCTGAAATATTGGCTGCAGTTCAAGTCTGAGGAAGGAAAATAAATAATGTCTGCAGCTAGGGGCAGTGCAGATGTTTTAGCATCTGTCTGATGAATACAGAAAAATTGTCCCTTTGCTATTCGACAATACAAGTCAATAATGTTTCCCACGCCTCTGTTGGAGAGCTGGGTCATTACAATTCCTTTCAGAGTGAGAAAATAAAAATACATGCCTTGAGATAAGTATTAATATTCCATGCTTATTTTTTTCCTCCAAATTTCAACAGGGTGTGTAAGTTTCCATTTCTTTATAAATGACCTGAAAAAAAGTATACATAGAAACACTGACAGCTGGAAGAAAGATCACTGCCACACTTTCAACCACAGTCAGAGCAGCACTGTCAGGGTTTTGCATCCCCAGGAAAAAAATGATTCAAGTGAGACACATAATGAGAAGAAAATCAAATGCCTTTTACTGAAATGTTTTGGTTGGTGATTTTGCAGTCCATCTCCCTCATCTCAAAGTCTGAATTGCATTGTGCGTGTATGTGCATGTGCGTGTGCGTGTGCGTGTGTGTGTATGTGTGTGTATAAAACATTTGCTGTACCCCTTCCAGATTCTCAGCACACAGCATAAAGTGTGGCTTGTGCCCAGCTGGGGAAGAGGAATCCATGAAATGGAGCCAGATGTCTAAGCAAATATGCCAGATTGGACAGACACTGCTGTGTACCTCTAAGAAGGACTGCTCAGATATCCACAGAAAGTGATGTCAAAAGGTGATTTTAGGAATCATGTTGAGGACAGTGAAAGAAATAGGGAGGGGGTGTGCTCCTAGTAGATTCCCACCCTATTCAGAGAGAGAGTCTTCATTTTCTGATTGTCTGACGGTCAGCTGGGCTGGGAAAAAATCTGGCCTATCCTTCAACTGAAGCCAAGGGAACCTAAGGGGAGGAAACTTAGTGAGTTAATTTGGTTGCTAATCTGCCCCTGATAAGAAATGGGATTTGGAAAAGAAATTACAGCAGCTTTGAGGACAAACAAAAAATTTAATAAGTGCCACTAAGTAAGCTAACCCAAAGCAGACCCAAGGTTGAAGTGATGTAACTTCCTGGTATCTAAAAGACTGAAGGAAAATCCAGTGCAAGTATCTCTTCTACTACCTGCTACTATCATTATTACCATTTTTTCCTGGATATCCTTTTCTCTCTAGGATGTCATGTGCTGGCCCCTGGCTCTCCTCTGTGTGATGGCCCACTCCCTCTTAATCCCTTTGCTATATCATCACCTACATCTAACTGTCGGTGTAACCTTGGAGTGTATGCTAAGGTTCTGTCTCTGGGTGTCATTTCTTCTTCTTCTTCCTCTCTCTCTCTCTCTCTCTCTCATCATCTACTCCCGTAACATCAGTTTCAATTCATTTATCTACACATGTAATTTCCTGTATGTTGTGGAGTTGTTTTACTCATGTCCAACTCTTTATGACTCTATTTGGGGTTCTCTTGAAAAAGATATTGTAAGAGTTTGCCATTTCCTTCTCCAGCTCACTTTATGTCTGAGGAAACTGAGGTAAACAGAGTTAAGTGACTTGTCCAAACAGCTAGTAGGTGTCAAAGGCTAGATTTGAACTCATGAAAATGAGTTTTCCTGGTTTCCAGCCCAGGGCTCTGTCCACTATTCCACATAGCTGTCTCCTACAGTCAACTCTGATAGCTCTTGGGAGCTCAACTCACCATCACCAGCTGCCTAACTGACATTTCTAATTGGATGGACCATAGGCATCTCAAACTCAATATGGTCAAAACAGAATTCACTGTTTTTCCTCCCAAACCCATCCCTCTTCCATATTTTCTTATTTCTGTCAAAGGCACCATTATCTTTCCAGTCACCCAGGTTTTCAAATGAGTAATTTCAACTCTCCCTCTCACAGTATATACCTAATCAGTTGCTAAGTTTGGGTAATTCTAAGCCCCAGCATCTCTTGCACCTGCTTCCTTCACTCTACTCACATGGACATTTCCTTAGTTGAGGTTCACAGCACCTCTTACCTGGACCATAGCAAAAACCTCCTAATTGCTATCCATCTCAAGCCTCTCTCCTCTTCAATCCATCCTCCAAAAGCTCCCAATATTATTTCCCTAATGTACCAGCCTTCCCACATCACTCCCCTACTTACTAAACTAGGGTCTCACATTGTATCCTGGGCCATCTCCAGTAGTCCTGATGAATATCAGGCCACTGGACCCAGATGGCTCAGGAGAAGTGAGGTTGATGACCTTCACAGCCCTCCGTCACTCAAATCAAAGTCAACTGCAAGTCATGTCATCATCTTGATGTCAAGGTCCTCTTCGAGAACGAAAGATGAACACAAAAACAAACTCCTGGAAAGATTTGCCATTCCCTTCTTCAGTTCATTTCACAGATGAGGAAACTAAGGCAAACAGAGTTAAGAGACTTTCCAGGGTCACACAGCTAGGAAGTGTCTGAGGTTAGATTTGAACTCAGAGCTTCCGGACTCCAGAACCAGCCCTCTATCCACTATGGCTCAACAACCTAGCTGCCTTCTACTTTCTTTGCAGGAGATAATACTCAGAAATGTCTTCTTTTCTTCTCCATCCTAACAGTAATATTTTGTTATTCCCTTCAATTACCATTACAGTAGCTAGCAAACAAGATAAGGACTAAATGTCCTTATATACTGGGATATGTATTCTCTATTATATAAAAAGGAGCTGAATAGGTATAGGCTTTGCCTTTCGGGAATTTATACTCAAAGCTGGGCATCACTGTTGCCAATGTTTTCCTTAAAGCCTCAGTTAGAGGACTTGGGATCAAATATTCTTGCTACTTGTTACTTGTGTGCCCTTGTGCAAGTCACTTGAACTCTCTGGGCCTCAGTTTCTTCATCTTTAAAGTGAGGAGTTTGGGCTACTTCTACTTCTACATCTATGATTCTATAGGAAGTACAATTGCACTACCTGGGGTGCTTTCCTTTGACAGAAAAGAATCAGGTTGGCATGGTAGACCTATTCACTTAGCTTGTCATCACAACTGATATAGATTATGCGCCATCAGGAAATTATACTTTTACTTGTCAAATTTTCAAATGACATACAATAAGAAAGAACAGCTGATCCACAGGATGACAGAATCAGGATGAAACAAGATTCCTGGTAGGTTAGAGAACATTGATACAGATATTTAACAGGGATAAATGTAAATGCTACGCTTAGGTTCAAAAAGTCAATATCACAAATTCAAGATGGCAGAAGCATGGATAGATAGCAGCAGATGACCTGAGAAGATCTGAGAGTTTAGTGGACGGCAAACTCAGTTGAGTCAAGAGTGGCATGGGGAAGTTCAGAAAGTCTTAGGCTGCTTTAAGAGAACTTGAGTTATGAGAGAACAAGAATGAGGAGTGGTAGTGCCATTGAGTCCTACTCTGGTCAGACCACAACTGTGACCACTTTTGGGCATCACACTTTTGAAAGGACACTGATGAACTGAAAGGAATGCAGAGGGCATCAACTAGGATGGAGAATAGATTCGGAGTCATGCCTTATGTGGACAGGTGAAAGCCACTGGCCATGATGAGCCTGAGGAGGAGAAGACTCAGGTGGCAAATGGAAGATAGTGCAGAATTGTTATATTTATCCCTCAAGGACAACAGGCAGAAGTGGCAAAAGGCAGACTTAGCCTTGAAGTAGGAAAAAAAGCTTCTTAACAATGAGACCTTCTAAAAGTTAAACAGGCTTCCTCCCTAGCAGAGGCCAAAAGACCACTTGTTGGATCCGCCATCTCTTCCAGTTTGGAATGCCTTCTGGAAATGAGTCATCTCTGGTTTTCTAGAATCTCTGGTTTCTTTCAAGACTCAGGCAAAGTGCCACACACTACGGCGGCCTTTCTAGGTACTCCCTGGTACTACTGCCTTCCCCTCTAAGACTGCTCTGTAGTTTTTGATTGTATATATCTTCTATATACACCTTTATAAATTTGTCTTCTCCATTAAAATGTGAATTACCTAATGGCAACCACTTTTTTTTACTTTTGAGGCCCAAGCACAGTGCCTGGCACACATAGTAGGTTGTTTATCAAATGTTTGTTGATTGACTGACTTCTAGTGGAGATTCTTTTTCAGGATTGGGTTGGACTAAATGATTTCTAAGATCCTTTCTAATGATGAAATCTGTGATGGTCAAAATAAATACAACGTGTTTGGTGACCTCAGGGAGACTTAATTAGTGACTTCTTCTATACACTCCACAATGTGAACTAGACATCTGATTTGTAATTCCATGGATTCAGCCTGACAAATTAGAACTTTACGGCCCCAAAGTTGATTAAACTGTATGTGTGCACACATGCACACACACAAAGCCTGGATTATTTAGTTGCATAGATAAAATTAACCAGAGAGTTATTCAATATCTACTTTAGTTAATATTATTATTGTTGGACTGTTCTCTGTTTCCCACACCTCATTGCATTCTCAAGAATTTTCACTATTTTGGGGAGAGATGCCACGGGAGTTCTCTGCTCCTTTCCAGGAGGGTATCGTGGAAATATCTCTTGCTATTGGCTCCATTTTGCACACTGACATTTCACAATGCCTCCCTGTTCCTCTTGGCTATAGTGTGGCATAACAGATAATGTGTTCTATTTGGAATCAGCAAGACTTCTAGGCTCAAATCTGTGACCTTGGGCAAGTGACTTAACTGTTATGAATTCAATTTCCTTATCTGTACAATAGGGGAGTTTTCAGGATAACCTCAGAGATACATTTCAGCATGAAGTCTATGCTCCTCTACACCATTCTGTTCTCTGTCTATGCTATCTTCCTGCTACCTTTTAATAATTCTCCTCTACTTCTGTTCCTCCTCCTTTCCGTTTCTGCTAGGAAACAAATACCAAAGAGAGGGATACATACAAACACCATCAAAAAGGTTTCCCAGAAAAGAGCTAAACATCCATTGGATGCCCAAAGGAAACTTGCTGGAAATCACTGGCTAGGGTCCTCCCTCAAAGCAATTGGCTTGGCTGCCTTTCGTTGGCCCTCAGTGGAAGCATTGTTTATGAAATGAAAAATATGGTCGTGTCAGATCTGCCCATGTTGGAACCAGCAAACACAGCCTCTGTTAGAGGCCACTGCTGTCCCTTGTGCAGACACCAAGTGCTGCAAACTCGCCTCTGTGCCGGCGTGTCCCAGGAGGCTGTGAGTCAATACCTTGCACAGTTGCCAGGAAACGGGCTAACCTGCCACAGCTTCTACAGCTGACTTTCTTTTGTTCTTATCGGCTTGTCAGCCACAAGGATATTTTAAAACATGATAGGAATGAGTGACGTGTCAGGATCCTCATCCCACCCTCAACTCTATTTGAGAAGAGGATGCTGGTATAGAAGGGTAGGACTTGGTAATGAGAGGGGACAGCTACAGAACTGAGCTTGAGACCCAGGTCATTCTGGGTGACATTGGGAGATGGAAGCTGAAAAGGTTGAAGGGAAATGAGATAGATGTTCAACCTGGGAGGGCTTCCCCCTCTTTAAGGCCCAACATTTAAAAGCAGGGTAGGCAAGGATGCCTTTTTATCTGTCCCTCTGGTTCCTCCTTCTACTTTTCTCTGCTATGTCTCACCCTGGCTAAAATTTTCTTCTCTTCTTGTCCAGAATATGATTTCCATTATTAACGTAAGATTTTATGGTGTTCTAGGATCAGAGTTTTTGAGCTGGAAGGGACCTTAAAGGCCATTTATTCAATCTCTCTCATTTTACAGAGATGAGAGAGGTAGAGAGTTGCCCAACTTTACAAACCCAGTAAGAGACAGTAAAAGCAGAGTAGGCACTTGAGTCCTTGTCTTATTCCAAATCCACTTCTTTTTTTGCTGGCCTAAACTCTCTCTCTTCAGACTGTGATGTAGTGTATGATGGAAAGAGGGCTAGCCTCTTTCAAGATACTCAGAAAGACATGAGTTCAAGGCCTGTTTCTGATACATACCATGAACAAGTCATTAAGCCTCTCCATGTGCCCTACAGACTTAGCCCTTCGATAGAAGAAGTTTCTATGTGGGTGTGGGCATTCCTTCCACTGCTGAGATCAAAGGTTTCAATCAATAAAAATGCCAGGATTGCAGCAATTTGGAAATGCCACATGGTTAGAATTCTCTCCTGTCTTTCCAGGATCACTCCTCTACCAGCTATGGCCAGTTCTTGAGTAGAGGAAGTAAGATTTGTGATGGCACCAAGGTTGGATTTCTCTGCCAAAGGAACATGGAACTTCTAAAATAGGCATTTCAAAAATTTCCCAACCAGCTTCAGGCCATTTCTTACATCATAAAGGAGAGCTTCTCTCTACTCTAAATTAATATCTGAAAATAATTCTTGCTGTCTCTACCTGCAACTTGTCCCCGCCTCTTGCTTCCCTGAGGAACTGTAGTGCCAGAGCCTGGCACATAGGAGCCACTTAATAATTGCTTCTTGACTTGTAGAAGGAGCAGAGCACTGGCTTTGGAGGCAGAGGGTCTGGGTTCAAATACCATTTTGCCAACATACTAGCTGTGTTTCCTTGCCCTTGAGGGACTCCACTTTCTAACTTATAACCTGAGGAGGTTAGATCAAATGATCATAAAGGTTTCTTCCAGTACTAACATTCTATGATCTTAGATTCCTGTAAGTCAGCCAATCATAAAAAAATCAAAGAAAAGTAACATCTGCTGTGCGCCGATGTTTTCTTCATGATAGAATTAGGAGGTTGGACTGTATGATCTTAAAGACCACCTCCGGTGCTAAATTTATGATTGTATGATCCCTAATTAATTTGAAGAAGCAAAACAGGTACAAACAACCATTATACCTTCCCCCCCAACAATACATAGCAATGACAAGCAACTTTAAGGGATCAGAAAAGAGAGAGGAAAAAAGGTTGATTATGTCAGTCACTTAAGAATAAAAGAGAAAAAGATTTATCATAGTAGAAGAAGAAAGAATAAGATAAAAAAGAAAGCATTAAGCTTTCAGTTTTTTTTCAGAGGGACTTTGGGAAACCGCCACTAAAAGCATGCCTCTGATGATACAGGGTTTTGTGTGTACATGGGTAAAGAAGTATTAATTTATTTTGTATATTCTATTTTCTCAGGGCCCGTCTCCCCATTAGAAGGCAGAATACAAACCATTATGCTTTTTAAAGAAAAACATCAAGCATCAGGTAATATTTTGTGCCTGTGTGGACATGCCATGAATAATAACTAACAGTGAATCCACATGAGTCACTTTATCGATTCAACCATTTGTGGGATCCAATTGTTTCAAAAGATCCTGCTGTGCCATTGTCAGGGATATTTGAAAGATTGTGAAGAATAGCCAAGCACCAGACTAGAGAAAGGCAAATATCACCAAAAAAAATGGAAAAGGAAAAAATTTACAAATTACAGACAAGTGAGTTTGACTGCCTCCTGGGGAAAATTTCCTATGTATTATTAAAGAGAAGGTTAATGAATATCATGCCAATCTAAACTTATTTTCCAGTTTAAAAGGGTTACTAAACAGGTAGTTGAGGGGAGGATTACAGATATAATATACCTAGTTTTTAGCAAAAATTTAAGAAATTATCTAATTATAATCATGCAAAAGATAGAGAAATGTATGCTGGGTGATAAAACATTTAGATGCATTCAGGACCAGAAGAGTAGTTGTTAATGGTTCAACACCAGTTTGGCAGATGTTTACAGTGGAGAGTCTCTCCTTGCCCCTATGTGTTCTTGTCTCTGTGCTGTTTAATATTTTTATCAGTGACTTAGAAAAAGTCATAAGATGCCATGCATGGTTTTAACATCTGACAATCACATCCAGCTGGCAAGCCTAGCCAACACACTGAGAGTAACTAAAGAGATCTTGCCAGGTTAGAGCTGGGATCAGCAAACGCTGGCCTACCTGTTTTTGTACAGCCTGTATGCTAAGAATGATTTTTGCAAATGCTGACTTCTAGCTTTAGAGTACTGAGATCAATCTAGAAAGATGTAATTAAATATGGTTCAAAAATTAGTCTCATTAGACTTCAGAAAAACCTGGAAAGACTTATATGAACTGATGCTGAGTGAACTGAGCAGAACCAGGAGAACACTGTACACAGTAACAGCCACAGAGTGCAAAGAATGACTTTGATGGCCTTAACCCTTCTTGGTAAAGGCAAGGATCTAAAACAATTCCAAAGGACTCATGATGGAAAATGTCATCCACATTTTGAGAAGGAACTATGGAGCCTGAATGCAGAGTGAAACAGACTAGATTCTTCTTTGTTGTTTTGTTTTGTTTTTTTCTTTCTCATGGTTCCTCCCATTCACTGTAATTCTTCTGTACAACATGACTAATGTGAAAATACATTTAATAGGAATGTATATGTAGCACCTATGTCAGATTGCATGCTGTCTTAGGGAAGGGGAGAAAATTTAAAACTTATGGAAGTGAATGCTGAAAACTAAAATTAAATAAACTTAAAAAAAAATCAACCCCACTAGTACAAGATAGGAAAGAGACAGTTCACTGAGAAAATCTGGGGTTCTGATGGGAGAGAAAGCTCATTGGAAAGGGTTAGTAGCGAGATACGTCAGTGAAGAAAGCTAATCTGCATGGAGAGGTGTGGCTTCCAGGAATAAGGAGATGATAGTCTCTCTGTCCTCTGCCCTAGTCCAACCAAACCTGGAGTACTGTGTTCAGTTTTGGGTGGCACATTATAGGAGTAAGTAAGCACAGTAAGCCAAAGAGCATGAGGGGGCACATCTTGAGCTCCCACCATATGAAGATCAGTCAAAAAAAGTTGAAGGTTGTAGATCAAAAGATTTAAAGGGAGCATGAGAGACGTCTTCAAGTATTTTTAGGAGCCATCAAATGAAAGAAGAATGATAGTTGTACTTTTTGTTCACAGAGGTCACAACCATAAGAAATGGGTGGAAGTGGCAGAGAGGCAAATTGAAGTTTATTATAGAGGAAAAGACAAATTGCCAAACTCATCATGTCAACTGGACTCTTCCAAAGTGATTCCACTTAGGGTTGTTTAAGAAGGTCATGGGCTCCCTTTGACTGGAGGCCTGCAAGTGAAGGCCTTTTGGCCACTTGCTGGTTATAGAGGGGAATCTTGTTCACATCTGGGTTTGACCTAGTGGCCTCTAAGGCCACTCCTGGGTCTGATTATGGGAAATGTGACCAGTCATAAAATAAATCTATGAAGACATCAAGTGTGATGGTTAAGGTCACTGGAAAGAATGATAAAAATACAATGCAAAATGCCCACTGATAACAATGACTTCTTGTGAAAGTAGCTTGTGGAGAGATTCCAAATGCAACATGAGTCTTAAGAAAGCTGCTATTAAGAAGAATAACATAAAAAACTACTCATTAAGTACATCAAATCCAAATCTACTCTATACTTTAGGAGATGATGTGTATATAATTCACTTCAGTGCTTTCAAGAGAAATGATTTTAAGATACACACACACACACACTCACACACTTGAGAAGAATCAAACCAAAAAAGAATCCATCTTAATGAAACCATTTCATGGCTTAACTGAAGTTCTTCTCTAAAGCTAATATATCAATCAGTCAACAAGCCCTTATGAAGTGCTTACTATGTGCCAGGCACTATGTTGAGTCCTGGGGACTTGATAAAAGGGAAAACATGGTCCCTGCTCTCAAGGACCTCACAGTTTAAAGGGAGAGATATCATGTAAGAAATTACGTTCATAGAAGAAATATCCAGAATAAATAGGAGGTCACTTCAGAGGAAAGGCAGTAGAGGTAGGGAGGAATGGAGGAACAGGAAAGGTCTCTTGTTGAAGGTGGAATTTTAACTGAGGTGTGAATTGAATCCAGGAGGTGGAAGTGAAGGGGAAGGGGACAGCCATTGAAAAGGCAAAGAGATGGGAAACTATCATGTGTGAGGAATGGGGAAAAAAAGCCATAGTCAATGGATTGTAGAGTACTTGGAAGGGAGTAAATTATAAAAAGACTGGAAAGGTAGAAAGGGACCAACTTATGAAAGGCTTCAAAAGATAAACAGCATTTTTCTATTTGACACTAAAGAATAAGAAGTCATTGGAGTTTATTGTGTGTGTATATCTGTGCATGTGTATGAGAGAGACAGAGAGAGAGAGGGATGGAGACACAGAGAGAGACAGAGAAACAGAGAGATAGAGATAGAGGGAGAGACAGAGATAAACACACACACAGAAACAGAGAGACAGATAGATGGAGAGAGAAAGGGAGACAGAGGGGGGGAGGGAGAGAGAGAGAGAGAGAAAGAGAGAGCGAGAGAGAGAGAGAGAGAGAGAGAGAGAGAGAGAGAGTCAGTCCAGCTCAGTGGGAGATGGACTGGAGACTAGAGTGACAAGAGACTTGAAGCAGGGCGATGATCCAGTAGTCTAGGCATGAGACAATGAGGACCTGCACAAGGGTGGTGTTTGTACTAGTAGAGAGAAGGTGACATATGGGAAGATGTGGTGAAAATGGAAGCGACAAGGTTAAGAAACAGCTTAAAATGTGGGATGTGTATAAGAGAGGCATTAAGGGGAACACAGAGGTTAGGAGCCTGGGTCAGTGGGAAGAAAGTAGTACCCTTGACAGTAATTAGGAAATTTGGGAGAAAGGAGAGTTATGGGATAAAGATAATTAGTGCTGTTTTGTAAATGTTGAGTTTTAGGTGTACAGCAAGGGATGTGAACCTGGAAGTCAGGAAGGAGGTTAGGTCTGGACAGATAAATCTGAGAATCATCTGCTAACAGAATGCATGAGAGCAGATGAGATCACCTAATGAGATAGTGCAGAGAGAGGAGAAAAGAAAGGTCATTACAGACCATTGTGGGAGAGGGATACCTATTGTTAGTAAGCATGACCTATATGAAAATCAACAAAAAAGACTGACAGTGAGGGGTCATAAAGGTAAGAGAAAAACCAGATACCATACACAAAAATCCAGAGTTGATAATGAAGGTACATCAAAAATCATCAACATGTGCATATTTAAAGTGGTTATCTTTTAGATACTTCTTAATATATATTAGGCCAACCAAATTTTGATGTACGTAAAAGACCTATTTCAACTATGTTAACTGTAATATTTCATCTTGGAAAAAACAGCACCTGGGGAAATGACATACAGACTTATCTTCTCTCTATTTCACTGAGAAAGTTATTCTTTCTGCTGCATGATAAGATTCCTGATATGTTGAACATATGACAGATTCCACTTTACTGACAGCTGCATTTAAGTGGTTTATAAAAGATATCCTAGAAAAGTAATCTAGCATGAAGACGATAATGTTCATCTAATACATGGGTAACTTTAATCTAATGGTTATCTACACAGTGCAGTGGAGAAAGGAAGCAAGTCTTGTAGCTAATTCAAAAATGAGCTCTACCCTTCCAAAAATCCTACCTGGATACTTTGGACCAAATAAACTAGCCTGCTCAGAGGATCAATTATGAGCTGTGTGTTTATGTCTGCCCAGAGATGTAAACTCTTTAGGAAGTATCCACAAAATGTTGAGGCAACTGGTTCAGTGGAAGCTAGCCTCATTAAAACTAGCCAGGACATTTTCTTCTATTGAATGGAGGCTGGTCTTTCTAACATCAAAGCAAGATTGCCATTTTCAGATGGAATTTATGCTTACTGACTCCCACTCTGTCCAAGAGCTGAATGGGAAATTGTCTATGTGGGTCACAAGAATGTGTCAGTTTGTCTTCAGTGAGCAGTTCTGGTGGTTGAGGGGGACCTGCTTTCATCTGGAAGAAAGTTAATAAAATGTGACTAAAGGAACATTTTAAGTTACTCTGAACTTAATGACTTCTGCTTTCTTAATTTTTCATTCATTTATTTTTGGTAAGACAGAAAGCACACTTATGCAAATTAATGTATTTACCTATGCAGAATGAAGTGGATAACTGAATTAACGAAAACCCTAATTCAGGCCCTAAATCCTACCTTTGCCCCAAATGTATGGATAATTGCTTTAATTCTGAGTGGATATGAGTCTAGATACAACCCTACTCTGAAATAGGAACAGACCATTTCTATGTGACCATGGCTTCACTGAGTGAATGGAGATGTACCTTAGCTTTCCCTTTGTCATGATTCATGGATCTACCCATGAGGCCTCCTTAAAACCATGCTAAGAAACTTGGAAGGATTGAATATTTTAGTCTCATGTCAATTTTCACAAGTTCAACTTGCTTCTACAAAGCCCAGTATTCAGATGACACCAGTCAAGGTGAGTTTGAAATTCTAGCCTTCAAGTTTGTACCTTGTTCCCTTCCCTTTCCATTCATAAGCAGGAAAGTCTGGGGTTTTCCCAGTGGATGCTGGCATTTACAGCACTGAGTTATCTCTTTTGACCCTATCATGACATCCTCCCTAAAGGAATAATTCTAAAGGAGTCCACAAAGGAAAACTTGGCCCATGGAGTCTTTTTTTCTAATAATAGCTAGGACAGGTCTGCCTATATTAAGCAAGGAAGAGGAAAAAAATCAAAACATGTATTACTCACCTGGTTCCTGTCCCTGGCATTTGCATATCTGAATCTCTGAATATAATAAAAGACCAGCCAAGCGAGTGATATGATCATCAACACAATGAAGGAAATGGACACAAAGACGACTGACGTGCGGCTGACGTATTTCTGCAAGTTGCGGGTCCCAATGGTAATGTACATCATCACAGTGATGTTTTTATCCAGAAGTGTCACTATCTCCTTTCCTTTCGACTCTGGAATCATTATCGCAACAATGTCTTGCACACCTGTTGTGAGGATGGTGGGGTACAGGGGGGGGGGGAGAGAGGAAGAAAGTAGAGTTAGAGAACTAGAATCAAGCAATGCTTACCAAAAAACACCAGCCATCTTTGGACAGGTCTATGAATGCTGAGAAGGAGGAATCATAGGGAAAAAAAGAGTTCTCTTGTTGCTCAGCTACACTGCTATATAGTACATGAGCCAGGTCATGTAGTTCAATTTGATTCAGGATGGTAAATATTGATCAAGCGCTTACTGAGTGCAAGGTACTATGTTAGGCTCTAAGGGGAATAAAAAGGTGAGAAGGAATAGCTTTTCATTTTGTCTCTGTATCCAAGAATTACAAATGGAGAGAGAGCTTGAAAGAACCTTGTAAGTCATCTAAGCCAGTCTCTTCATTTTACAGATAGGAATGAAGCTGAGAGAGGTGAGTGGATAACTGAATTAAACATGAATCCTGTCCTAAATCCTATCTTTGCTCCAAATGAATGGTTAATTGCAAGGATATGAAAGTAGGCAGTGGCAGAGCTGTGATTTGATATCAGCCCCAATGATTCCAAACTCAGCCTGCCACCTACTATATACACCTTTGCCTTCCCCTGAGTACCAAGGACAGTGCCTTGCACATTAAGAGATACTTTACAAATACTGATGGAATGGACTCTAGAGAGATATAGTCCCTGACTTTAGGGAGTTTACATAATAGTGGAGATCAGGGAGGGATAGGATAAGAGAAGTAAACAACTTGATAAAAGCAGACATTTACACAGTGTTTTAAGATCTACAAAGTTCTTTAATTCATGATTTCATTTGATCTCTACAAGTTGTTATTACTCTGGTTGTACAGAACAGGAAGGGGTAGCTATGAGGTGCAAAGGATAGAGCACTGGACTTGGAATCAGGAAAACACACCCTCATGAATTTGAAACCAGTCTCGGACACTTAGCTGCGTGACCCTGGGCAAGTCACTTAACCCTGTTTGCATCATCTATAAAATGAGCTGAAGAAGAAATGGCAAATCACTCTAGTATCTTTGCAAGAAAACCCCAAATGAAGTCATGAAGAGTCAGACATCAGTGAAATGTATCAACAATAATACAGAAAAGGGAATCTGAAGTTCAGAGAGGGGAGGCAATCTGGCTCTGGTCATAGAATTAGATAGTACTGAAGCCTGAAATTAATTGAAGTCTTGAGTGCTTTTCACTTTACCATACTAGTTGGGGGCAACCTGGGGAGGATCAGGGAAGGTTTTAGAACCGAAAATATATGTAAGGTGAAAATTATATTTGTGTGAATATAGTATGGATAGGAATTTCATATGCAGACTTTGAGGGGAGGAAGGGAAGAAAAGGATCTAGGTGCTGAGAGAAGTCCGAACAACAGTATAAAGGAGAAAGGTGCAAGATGCGAGTAACTGGGTAGCAAAGAGGATAAAGTCCTAGATTTGAAGTCAGGAAGACTAATTCCCTTTTTGTACTTAACAGCTGTAGGACCAGGGACAAACCACTTACTTTCAATGAATCTTTTTTCACACCTAGGAAAAAAGAATAATAATATTTCCCTCTCAGGCTCAAATGGGATGGTTTTGCAAAATGTTTTGCCAATCTTAAAGCAAGTGCTACATACAGAAATTCTGTATTATATTTTGCATTAAGTAATACAAATCATGAAACTGCGATTATAATTAATGATGATATAATATAAATTACGGGACAACAAGTAGTTTAGCCTTACTTGAGTTTGGAGTGTGCAGGGAAGCAGTGAGGGAGAAGACCGGAGAGACAGAAAGAGAGGCAAGACATTTCTGCCCACAGCCTTCATTTGGAATACAATGAAACCATAACTGGTTTTGGGATGGGTAGGGATAACTCTCAGGGAAGTTCCTGTAATTCCCAACAATGGCATTGAAGTGGTAGGGTTCAACTGACTCCTCTCAACGGGGCCCAGGCCCTCGCAGGCTGATGTCATAGCAGTTAGGGTACAGGGTGAAAAGAGCGGGGAAGTGTAGTATCATGGAAAAAGCACTGGATTTGGTATAAACAGACTTGGGTTCCAATCCTATCTCCAACATTTACTGGCTGTGTGACTTGGGACAAGTCACCTTACCTCTCTGGCGCTCAGGTTTATCATCTGTAAAATGGTAGTAACAGTAGTATATATTAATTACCTCAAAAATGTCCTGATGGAAAAAGTGCTTTGCAAACTTTAAAGAACTAGAATAACATGAACTCTTAGTATTCTGTGGACCACTATGGAGAGAGTACTGTAGATATGTAACCAAAATGCAAGCACTATCCTGCTGGGTTCCACTTGCCTGGGTATATACTCTGGTCAAACTCTGAATACTCAATGAAACGAAACTGTTCATCATTTTCAAGAAGGCAATTTTCTCCTACAGCAAACACTCAAACAACCAAAGACGGATCCTTCAAAAGCTATAGGGTAACTTGTCATTAGATGACGGATTTATCTTTTTATTTCTAGGTCCTTTTCCTGAGTTTAAGGGACTCAGCTTTTTTTAATAGCATTTCTGGAAATGAAAAGAGATTCTCTAAGCTGTGTTTCTTTATGTGAAATGAAGTGAAATGATTATCAAGTGAATAATCCTGAAAATTTAAGCAACCATTATCCCTGTTTCCCCAGAGACGATCATAAGTAACAAAACCACAACAAACGCGTTTGTCATGCATTCTTATTTGCCATTTATCTAAGAGCCAGTTTTGAGTAGGAGAGGTATACTGGACCAAATAATGAAAATCTTCATTGAAGACCTGCCTCTGAATCATACTGGCTATGTGACCCTGGACAAATCCCTTACTATTGCAGTGTTCCAGGTAAGTACCTAAGGCTCTAAACTACTTGAAGTCTTGAGTGCTTTCCACTTTACCATACTGGTGGGGGGTAAGTAGTAGTAAGGCTACTAAAGAGTAGCACAGCAGGTCTCCAGGTGTGATCTGAGGACTCCTGAGAATCCAAAACTATTTAATAATAATATCGCTTTTTGAATTTCTAATACAATGAAACCACATACAACCTCCATAAATGAACACTCTTGAGGGCGGGGTTCAATAATTTTTAGGAGTGTAAAGAAGTCCTCAGATTAAAAATTCTGAGAACCACTTGGAGTAGTACCTCTGCAACAGTTGAGGGAATTCCGTATACCAATGAAATCACAGGCCCAGAACAAAAAATTAAAATTTTAAAAAATCTGCCTAACTGAAGATAAACAGGCTTTATCTGGACAATTGCCTTTTCCTTCCCTTTTGTCTCTGTAGATTTAGTCTCTCCTGGGATCGCATCAGAATTAGCATGCTGACTTAAAGGGGTTATGACAGGTGAGGACTGAGTATTTCACTAGTGACAGAATATCAGGCTGCAATGAGAAAGTCAGCCTGGTATTCAGGGCTAGCCCATGGGACTTGGAATCAGGAAATCTGAATTCAAATCTCCCTGTAGTCTCTTATTAATTATATAAATACTGTTTCTGTTATTCTCAGTCATGTCCAACTCTTCATAATCTCATATGGAGTTTTCTTGGCAAATATATTGGAGTGGTTTGTCATATCCTTCTTCTATCTAGATATAGACAAATTATTTAATGTCTCAGACCTCTACTTTCCTCACCTATAAAATGGAAATAGTAATACTTGTACTACCTTCCTATCAAGGTTGTGAGGAAGCTGCTTTGTAAGCTTCTAAAGTGGTATATGAATATAAATTCTTACTGGCTATTTGCATCTTTCCTGCTCTATTATGTTCTCCCCAATTGGGAATTCAGAGCAGTTTGGACCCTTTCTATTTCACTCATCACGTGATATTATATCACCAAGGAAAAATGATACAGGGGTTGAATAAATAAACATACATACACACACATTCACTATAACAGCAGGGAATGCCTTTTTTTAAAGAAACCTTTTTAAATCCAGAAGCAATTGTTGACTTTTAAAAAGAATACTGCTTTTGTTGCTTTGTAGTTTGTTGTTTTGTCTGATAATGAATTTCTCAAAGATAAAAAATAATGAGTTTTTGTATTTTGATTTATATAATGTATACTAAAAGTTTTAGTGCACTTTTAAGTTTAAACTAAAGTTTAAAATGGCATATAAGGCTTTTGGAATATTCCGTATCTCTATCTGAGCTGAAATCTTATTTCTCTACAAGACTGTAAGGTCCTCAAGGGCAGGGATTGTGGTTTTTTAAACTTGTATCTCCTCTTTCCAGAGGGCATGAATTGTTTCATTTCAATTTGGATTCCTTCCAATAACTAGCATATTGCATTGCACAGAGTAGATGCTTAACAAATGTTCATTAAATGAATGGGCATTGACTGAACCAAGACAGTCTGAAGATAAAAGAATCAGCATGCTCTCGAACTTCTCCTTTTGACTTGGATGCCCCTCGGATGCTTGCCTTCTTTCATATAGGACCATGAGGAGGAAAAACAGTATTGTTTCTATTTGCATCCTCAGTGATTAGTACACAGTAAGTGCTTAATAAATGCTTATTCATTCTTATAGATTTAAAGTTGGAAGGAACCTCTAAAGTCACATAGTCCAAAGCCCTCATTTTATAGGATAAGACAAGTCAGGTCCAGAGAACAGAAGAGATTTACATGAAATTTGGTCCTTAATAAATGCTTGCTGATTGGCTGTTGGGTTGATTGATTGTCCAAGCAGAGATAGGACTGGCAGCCAGGTCTCTTGACTCTAGACTTAGGTTACTTTCATTTCTTTACACTCCTCTTGAAATCTACTGTTAGGCCATCTTATCCTTCTCTTAGAGGTAGCTGCAAAGAATATGTTGTTACCAAACAATTGGTGCTGCTTCGCCAGACTTGACCTTTTTCACACTTTGAGATCAGGAAGGAAATAACTTTTCAGGCCTCTCAAAACCCAAGGAGGGTAGGAATCTTAGCAACTACTTAGCTATTTCCCTCGACATGATCTGCATTGCCAGACAGGTTTTTAATACAAAATTTCACTATTGTTAATTCTGTCCATTTTGGTTTCATTTCACTTGAGTTGTGTTCAATTCCAGGATCAAGATGCTTTACTATATTCAGATCTATTAAACAGGAAGAATTCTTGAAATATTTGTATTACATGGATTTTTAAAAAAAAAAAAAACCAAAATCAACCACCACCAAAAACCCAATATCCAGCTCCATAGTAATTAGGCTTGGCTGCTTCTTTCTGGGAATTACTATTGACAGTGACTTGAATCTCATGTTTCGTAGAATTTATAGTGGATGCTGACAGTCCTTGAATTTCCTTGTTTGCTAATGTCTAATGGTCGCATGTGGTCTGAGGTTTTGTGAAGGATTAAGCCCATGAGGTCAGATTTGTCTTGAGGGAAACATGATCTCCTTTGTACAGTGGAATAATCTCACCTGACAGGGGCATCTAAATGGTATCTCTACTCTCAGCAGTCCCTGTGGGAGGGACCCACCTATTCAATTCTATTTTTATTTTACTTTTACTCCAGGAGATTTATTCATTTCTTTATAGCTTACATTTATCTTTTCTGAGCTGTGGATTTTGGGATGTCGTCCTTGGTCTCCTGGGGCCACTTAGGCAGAATATGGATTCTTAGATTTCCTCCTTAAATTACTCCTGTTGTCATTTAATATCCTAATTTTATTGCAAGAGAACACTTGCTGTTTTTAAGAAGTCTTATCTACTTATAGGAAATAATGCAGAGATAAAAAGAAGAACCAGAAGGGTATACAAATGGGCTACATTTATGTACTTCTACTAACAGTAAATAATGAATCAATCAGCATTAATTGAGCACCGAGTAAGTGTGGGCATCATTCTAGGCAGTAGATACACAAGGACAAAAAAAAGAGAGAGTTTCTGCTCTTCTCTGTTGCGGGAGACAAAACATATATATGCCCATACAGTGGATAAACTACTTCTGGAGGCAAACCATTCACCTGTAACCCACAGTCTCCTAAGCTGGCCCTTTTGTCACTATATAAGATTTCCTCAGCATCAGCTTATTACAGGCATTTTTCTGTTTTCTCTCTCTACAAGTGATTAAAGCGAAAATTCCATGAATTTTTAAGTAACTGTCATGACAGAACGTTATGCATCATAAAACAAAAGGTATTCAGGTTTAATTAGAATGTGAATGCTACCCAGCCACTGCCATCATGACTCAATGATAAAACTAGTTGGGGAGGTATGAAAGGCCTAAAATTCAGCTATTAAATCAAACTTCCAGAAGGTATACTGATCATAAATCAGTTTTGCCCTTTCATCTACCTTCCATGTAAAGTCCTCATTAAATCAATGAGCTTCAAGGATCCGTGCTTTCTCTTCTGACACATATCCCAACCTTTCACATCTTAGTGGATGTCCTTCAGAGTTACTGTGACTAAAAATGGTCAAAACCACTGTGATTCTGACAAGCCCAAACTATGCAGACAATATAATATATTCTAATAAACATGATTACACTCACTTTAGAGATGACTGAGTTAATTCATTCACTCAGTTATTCAACTAACATTTATTAAGCTCTTAGTATATGCAGAACCTTGTGCTAGGTGCTGGGGGACATGAATCTTAGATAAGACAGGGCCCTGACCTTCCTGGACCTGAGTCTAGTAGAGTCATATGATATAAAGGTAGATTGCAATCCAATGCATAGGCTGATCAGCTATAATCAGAGATTTAAATGACTGCAGGAAATATATTTAAAAAAAGCAAGATAGAAGCACCCAATGATAAGATTTAGCTTTTAAAGATAAGAAAGGTGAAGTTAGAAGAGAAGAGAAGCAGAGGATGGGGTGAATGCAGAGAGCAGTTCTGATGAGAAGGAATCTTGGCATAGTGTGTGCCTAAGAAGTTAGAGAGATAGCGGGGTGAATGAAGATGAGTAAGGGCACATAAGAGAGAATGTAATGTGCTCAGAAGTAGATTGTATAATTGAAAGATGAAAGGAACTTAGAGATCATAGAGTCTCACTTGACAGAATAAGAAACTCAGAAGCCAAGAGATGTTAAATGACTTGCCTAAATTGACATGGGAAATAAATGGTAGAGCCAGGATTCAAATACAGGTCTCTTATTGTATATTCATTACTCAAGGCATACCACTCCACTGCCTGGGTCTGGGTCTGTGGCTTAGACTTTATTATTGCTTGAAGGTGTGTTTGTCCTTCGTTGTCAAAGAAGACCATGCCATCAGAGAAATAAGGTCATGACTTGCACTTGACTTTGTTTTGAGTGAGGGAGGGCTGGGTAGGTCACTACCCTCACTTCTCCTCCAGAGTCACCTGAATCCAGTGACCAGATATTCATCAGAATTACTGGAGATGATCCAGGATGAGGCCATTGGGGTTAAGTGACTTGCCCAACGTCACACAGCTAGTGAGTGTCAAGTGTCTGAAGTGAGATTTGAACTCAGATCCTCCTAACTCCTGCACTAGTTCTCTATTCACTGCACTACCGAGCTGCCCTGCTTGAAGGTGGGAATTGTTTGGAAGAAGACTTGATGGAAAACCATTAGACCTCACTAACTATCCTGCCACTGCATCCTTAAGTCTTCTGAAACTGACAGTTTGTGTAGTCACTATGTTCTCCAGGCCTCTGAGCACTATAATCTGATCTGCTGGTATGTCCAAAGGATTGTTGGGCCTTGTCAATGCCTTTCCATCTAACCTTCAGCTGACTTCTTCCCTTTCCCCACTTTTGTAATCCTAGCACTAAGTACAGGCTTGACACACAGTAAGTGCTTAGTAACACCGCACCTTCCCCCCCACCCCTTATATTTATTCATTCCATGGTGACTCAAGTGGGTATGGACAGTCAAGTCAATAGACGTAATAGGACAGGTGGTTCTTAGGTCTTGGAAGAGATGATAACGATATGCACAGTCCGGGTTTGCTGCTAATGCTTTTCAGCTGATAGGGATGTTTACTAATTATTTTTCTGAAAAAGAGTTCTAGCATGAACTAGGGAAGGAGAGGTTTCTAATTCCCTCATTCTATTATCTGCTTCAGTTGGGTATGGAACCATTTCCCCTAGACTTTCTCCCACTCTTCTTAGGCTCAGTCTAGGGACATCAGTGAGGTGGGAAAGAGACAGGAAGAAAAGGAAAAGAAGGGGGAGAGGGAGACAGAAAGTGAGAGATAGGAAGGCAGGGAAAGAAAGGGAGAATGGAGGGAGATAAGGAGGGAGAGACAGAAAAACAGACACACGTATACATGCACACAGATACAGCGACAGACACACACACACACACACACACACACACACACACACACACACACACACACACCATGATCCCCAGGGAAGGAACAGCCTTCATACAGGCTGACAACATTTCCAGCAGGCTGGTCAACTGAATGTCAAATTAGCAGTCTGGCATGCAAACTGAAGAGTTGAATTTAAATAATCAACAAAAGAAAACACCAATATCCATGTGTGTACACATTTATAGACATACATACTCACAAACTTATAGGTCCAGATCGACAAACACATAGGAGTCAACATTGTAACTTACTGCATAGTGAAAAATGTGAAGCCAAGAAGATCTGAGTGAGAATCCTACTCCTGACACTGGCTTTATGATCTTGGATAACTTACATAAACTTTGTGGGCTTCAGGATGGTCCCTAGGACTTCATTGACTCAGGGCAACGTAGACTTATGATTTAGAATCAGAAGATTTGGGTTCAAATTCTGCTTGCCTCAGCCACATTGGATCTGTGCAGCCTTGAAGAAGCAGCTCCTTGAGCTACACCTTCTTTATTTGTAAAGTGAGGAGCTTGGATTTCAGGACACTCAACATTCCCTTACAGATCTAAAGAAATTGTGATTGTACTAAGTCATTGGTGGGTCTCAGCTGGTAGGGGGTAGAGAAAATTCATATCTTGGGAATCCCCTACTATGATAAAATCATAGATTCTTCATGTGGTATACGTATGTATGGGGACATGCATTATACATACATATATACATACACATGTATCTATATCTATAGCATGCTTATATGAAGATATCCAGGTACCAGAGGGAGAAAATGTAGAGTATTTCGAGATCAATGGAGGAGTCATTTATTTCACCCCCACCTCATTTTACAGATGAGAAAACAGAAGTCAACAAAGGTTAACTTACTTGGCCCAAGTTACTGGCTCATATAGGTAGTGAATGGCAAAGTCTGGATCTGAACTCAGCTCCTTTGACTCCAAAGCCATGCTTTTTCTACTGTACCACAATACTCCCTTCTTGGTTTGCCTTAGGTATAATTTCACCTTCTGAGTAACAGGAAAAAACTGGCTTTCAGGTGGAAATATGGGAAACCTAGCTGGTGGAGGGGTGAGAGAATGCCCACTCCCTCTTAGAGTTTGTGGGAGAAAAGAAGGGGAAGGCAAACATAGTCTTCCATACACTCTGGACTTGGGGAAAGTATATTTCAAAAGGTCCAGAGGAAAGCCAAATGTGATCCCTAGACTAAAACTGTACAGTCATATATAGTCATGGCAAGTCATGCTAAGGGGGAGAAGAGATGCTCAAGAATGAAATTCTGAACACACAAACCTAAGTGGGGCACCATCAAGGTAATGTCAGACACCGAAAATAGCTTTTCAAACTTACGCCGAGAAAAGAGGGAATCAAAGGAGGGATAAGACCCTTACTTGGGAGTTGATAGGAAGATGATAGCAAAGAACAAAGAGAAAGCAAAGCTGTTTAATTAATGTTGTTTTTTTTTACTTCTGTTTTCTCTGCCAAGAAAATGACCCTTACTCTGGAAATAACAGAACACAAATGACCAATGGGGAATTAATGGTCAAGGTAAGAAAGGCATTAGTAAGACTGCATGGAGCAGCTCTAGAGGAATTCACGTCATCTGATTCAGATGAATGACGTCCCTAGGTGTTGAAAGAATTGATTGTGATTGCTGATCCAGGAAAGTCTATGTGAAAGATACATTGAGAACAGAAGAGGTATGACAAGCAGAATATTGTGGAAAGAGCACTAGCTCTGGAGTCCAAGGACCCGGATTCAAATATTACATCTAGCATTTGTTGCCTGTGTAACCTCCATCAAGTCACCTGGGCCTTGATTTCCTCATATGTAAAATTGAAGAAGCTTCACTAAAGTGATTCCCAATTTGTTTTAATTCTATTATTGAAGAAAGGCAATGTTGTCCTGAGTTTAAATGGAAAGGGGAGAGAACACAGTCTATGAAAGATTGATAAGGTGGGCCTGACTTCTGATTCCTGAGAAAATTCTAGAAAAGATCATTAATGAGACATGAACACTTAGAAGGTGAAGTTATGATTGCAAAAAATCCCCTGCATGACTTCAAGAACAGGTCATGCCAGACCAACCTAATTTCCTTTTTCTGACAGAGTGGCTAAGTTGTTTCATGAAGGGATGTTGCAGCTAGAGTTTATCTAGATTTTAGCAAGGCTTCTGATAAAGTGTCTCATCCTCTTATTATGGAGAAGATGGGGGACATCTGGATGAGATGATAATACGACGTGATGACCTGAGAATTGGTCAGATTGTTGGAATAAAGAGAAGTGATTGATGGTTTGATGTCAACATGACAGAAGATCTCTGGTGCAGCATCTCAGGGATTAACAATGGGCTCTGTCTGTTCAACATTTTTATCAGTGACTTGGAGAAAGGCATACATTGGCATTTGCTGTTGTCATTCAGTCATTTTTCAGGGGTGTCCGACTCTCTGTGACCTCATTTGAAGTTTTCTTGGCAAAGATACTGGAGGGGTTTGCCATTTCCTTCTCCAGCTCATTTTACAGATGAGGAAATGGAGGCAAACAGAATCAAGTGATGCGTCCAGAGTCACACAATTATTAAGAATCTGAGTTTGGATTCGAACTTGGGAAGGCGAGTCTTCCTGACTCCAGAACCAGGCACTCTATCCACTGTGCCACGTAACCACCCCAATATACTGACATGCTCACCAAATGTGCAAATGACGAAAAGCTGGGAAGAGCAGTTAACACGGTAGATGACAGAGTCTGAATCCGGAACGATGGTAACAGGCAATAGGAGTGGGCTAAATCTAAAGCCTGAGGCTGTGAAAACTGACCTTGATAGAGAGATGTCAGAGATAAAAATACAGGCCTGAATGACAGAGCTTTAGTTTAATAATTCTGCATATTAATAACCTATTTCTACAGCTTTTCACAAATGGCTTTGCATGTCCTCAAATTGTTGTTATGTCCATTTCATAGGTGAGGAAACTAAAGGCCAGATGGTAAGTCATTTATCAAGCTAGTAATACCCAGATCAAAATTCCCAGGCTAATGTTGGTTCTAGTTCTTTCTCTTTTCTCTCTCTCTCTCTCTCTCTCCCACTCCCTCCTCTTTATATCTCTTTCTCTCTCCTTTGTCTCTCTCCTCTTTCTGTCTCTCTTTTTTCTCTCTCCCCTCTCTCTCCTTTCTGTCTCTCTTCTCTTTATATCTTCCTTCCTTCCCTCTCTTTCTCCTTTCTCTCTCTTTTTCTCTCCTCTGTCTCTCTCTCTCATTCCCTTTCTCTCAGTGTGTCTGCTTCTCTTCTGTGTCTTCCCCCCAATATTAACCACATCATGCTGCCTCCCATATATCAGCATGTTTGTTTCCTCCCCAGTGCATTCCTGAGTCATCCCAGTGCTGACTCATCCACTTAAGGAGGCCCCTTCCACTTAATTCTCAGGGCCTCTGGTTCCCTATCTGCAGTGTAAAGTCTAACAAAGGCGTGGGGCTCCTGCAGAAGCTGAATGAGAATGCTTACATCAAAGGGGAAAAGAAGCTCATTAAAGAGTATTCTGGTCCTACTTCTTTTCTGGCTGGCCACACCTTTGAAACTCATGGGCCTTTCTGAGAGAGGGGGTGGAAGCCCCATGAGGCCTAAGCCCATCATCAAAACTCCATTAATGTCTGTACTGGGAGAGGGGGCACCAAATTATACCCTTGCAGCACAGCACTGAAAAGTCAGTGTGCTATGATCCCTGTTGGAGACATGACTCCAGGGCCTCAGGGAAAAGACAAGCTTTCTAACTGTCTGAAGAGTGATGAGGGACACTGCAGAGTAGCAAATGTACAATAGAAACAAATCAGGGCGGATGAGTGCAAGGTCATTTACAAAGCTGATCTGAGAAGTCTTCCTTGCAAATGGCTGCGAGTCCAAACTGTTTTTTACGTCATCTAATTGGAAACCAGCTGTTTGCTGATACAATTCTATTTTCAAGTACTCCTTCTCTGTTCTTTCACTTCTGTAATGTGGCAGGCACTCTCTGAGATTCAGAGTGTGAACATAATTAGTAGCCATGGGGAAACAGACCAAATGCTGGAATCCCAGAAACAGGTACTGCAAGTAGAAGGGTAGCTCATATTAGCTCTGGAGTTGGAAAGGACTAAGGAGGTCATCAAGTCCTTATTATGCAGAAGAGGAAACTGAGGCCCAGAGAGGGTAAGCAATTTGTCCAAGATCACAGAGGTTATAAGCATCATAGACAAGATTTGAACCCAGGTCTCTTGACTCCAGAAACAGCATTTCTCCCATTGTACTATGTTGGTAAGATTTAGAAGGCATTTTCTCCATAATATCCCTGGGAGACTGGGAATGCAAATACCATGACTTGCATTTCAGAAGTCAGTCACAGGATCAAAAGTCATCATCTGAGGGCTTAGAGGGAATAATTTAGTCCAATTTCCTCATTTTACAAGTGAGGACACTGAGACCAGGGAAGTCAAGGAACTAGATCAAAGTAAAAAAGACAGTAAGAGAGGTGATGACCAAAAGACTCTGGGTCCAAATCCAGCATCCAATATTACAACTGCTTGCGTATAATAGTGCTTAGAGATCTACTGAGTTAGAGCTGAGACTGGAGCTTCCCTCCCCCTCACCCCCACCATTTCCCAACCCTGAATTCATTGCTTCAGAAATTTAAAGATTTGGAACTGGAAGGGACCTCAGTGATGAGCTAGCACAGTGGTTTCATTTTACAGATGAGCAGACTGAGGTCCAAGGAAGTGGTCCTTTCAAAGGGCCCTCCTAGTTCTAATTCTATGATCTTAAAATGATATCAATGCTAAAGTTCTTTTCAATTCCCATATGGCATGGTTTTATTTTTCTCAAAAAGACATGATGTCCAAAGATAAAGAAAACATTAAGTGGCAACCACAGGGTAGCTACTGTTCTGTTTATAAGAACAAGTTTTATTTAGTCCATTTAAAATATGTTAGTACAAATCGTAAAAGGGCTGTGAGATAACAGTGCTCACCAGAATTCAGGGAAAAAAACCAATTTGGGGATTTTCTTTCCTATAGGAATGTACATCCTATAGTTTTGAATTTTTTTCTTAAAGAGGGTAGCTTCATAATGTCATTAGTTGACATACAGTACTTTAAGGTTTGCAGCTGAGGTCACATGGTGTCCAAGATAGAGAGCTGGGGTTTGAACCAGAAAATCATGGGTTAAAATTTTGGCTCTAATACATACTGTTTTTTAAAACATATTTGAAAATCCTCCCCCAGATTTACCACTGATCTCTGAAATACAAGATCTTTTCTCATTTTTTCCCCTTCCTGACTTCTCTTCACAGCATTTAATGTGTTGACCACCCTCTTTCCTCCTTGATATTCCGTTTTCTTTCGGATTTCATGATAGTGCTCCCTCCTAGTTCTCTCTGTGAGACTACACTTTACTGGATTTTCATCCATATTGCAGGCATCCGCTGTAGGCACACCCTAAGTTTTTGTTCTAGACTCTTCTGTGGTCTCTCTACACTCTTTTACATGGTGACCTCATTGGTTCACATGAATTTAATTATCAACACTATAGTTAATGACTCTCAAATCTGCATTTCCAGCTCTAATTTCTCCCCTAAACTCCAGCTCTACATCATCAACTGCATATTAGACATTTAGAACTACATGTCCTGTAGAAATGCCAAACTCAACAAATCTAAAGCGGAGCTCGTTATTTTCCTCCCAACCAACAATCTCTCCCCTCCACCATTGCTCTGATCTGTGACCTCTTCAAACTTTACTAGTTCTCTCAAGGACAGTACCATCTTTTCAATCATCCTAATTCACAACCTTGGTATTTTCCTTCATTCCTCATTGTCCCACACATCCAATCAGTCACCAAATCTTGTAATTTCTCTCTCTGCAACACTTCTCTCACCTATGTCCCTTCTCTCTACTGACAGCCATTAGTGGAGTTCAAGTCTTCCTCACTTCTCGCCTGAACAATTCTAATTGTCTCCTAATTGATCTCCTGGCCTCAAGTCTGTCCTTTCTCCAATCCATCCTCCACAGAGCTGACAAAGTGATTTTCTTTAAGCGTGTGCCTGTCCCCTTCTCAATGAACTAAAATAGCTCCCCATTGTCCCTAGCACAAAATTTAAAATCCTGTGTTTGGCACTGAAAGCTTTCACAATCTGGCCCCAGGATGGCTGTTAGTTATCATCATGCACTGATCCCTTTCTTGTAGGCTACAATCCAGCCAAACCATCGTTTTGCTGTTTCTCTCACATAATAATCCGGCATGATTAAGAACACTAGGTTTAAATCTTGGCTCAACCTGTATCTATGACTCTGGACAAGTCACTTAAACTTTCTATGCCTCTTTCCTCATTTGTAAAGACAGGTTGGTGACTTGAGCTAGAGAGCCTCTAAGGTCCTTTCCATCTCTACAGCTATGATCCTACTCTCTTCCAGTCACCCAATGTACTCCTTCCTCCCCCGCTTGACTCTTAGGATACTTTGTTTCCTCCAAAACTTAGCTTAGAAAGTGAAATGTTTCCTGATACCACAGGGCTGTATACATTGTATTTATTTTGTATCTAATGCTATATAAATACGTTGCTTCTCCTGATAGAATATAAGCTCCTCGAGAGTAAGAGCTGTCCTATCTTTGTCTTTGTATCCCCAGTATCTATTTGGTCTATAATAAGAATTTAATTAACGATTGTTGATAGATTTCATTCAATTTAATGAGGCTCCCACTTTTCCAAGGCACTGTACTAGGCAGTGGGTATACCAAGAGAAAAATGAGCCAGCTCCTGTCTTCAAAGAGCTTTTATTCTCCTAGAGGAATACAATATGTACACTGGCAAATAAACACAATGGACACACAAATTTCATGTTAGCGAATCTCTTTTTCACAGGAGAATGTTAGGATACAGTTCATGGGCACAATTGTGAAGTTGGGTGCTGCTTGTCAATATCTCCCTTCTGGATGTATCCTACGCCAAAAGCTCCCGATAGGTTCTCATATGTCTTCAGTTCATGGAATAATGATCCTGAGCCTTCGCTAGTACATCTTGTCTGGAGACTAGGAGATTGTTGAGTTGTTGAGATATCAAGATGCAGAAAATGTCCCTGGCAAGACAAGCCACAGGGGAAATGGACTGGCTCAATCTTCCAGGCATGAGACTGGGACCTCTCACAGTGTTTCATCTGCAGTCTGGGGGCTGTAAGACTATATAGGGCAGGGACTAGGATATGGGGTATGTTTCCTTCCCCTATGAGTTGTTCTCTATGTAAAAATAGTGGTACAGGGGACGGAGCACTGGGCCTGGAGTCAGGACGACCTGAGTTCAATATGGCCTCAATATGTATGATCCTGGGTAAATCACTTAGCCTTTGTGTACCTCAGTTTCCTCATCTGTAAAATGGAGATAAAAATAGTATCCACTTTGCTGGGTTACTGTAAAGAGCAAATAAATAATCACTGTAAACCAGTTAGGACAGTGCCCGGCATAGAGGATGTGCTAAATAAATGCCAGCTATCGTTATGGTTGTTACAGTGTTAACCTATCCAAATAAACCAGAGTCTGCCGCCTGCAAAACTCGTTCAACAATACATTATTAGAGAGTTGGGAGTTCAAGCAGGACAAAAAAAAGTCAATTGGTATGGGTTGGATCAGACTATCTCCTAGGTCCTGTCCAATACCAAGATTCTATGGATTTGGAGGAATCGATCTGCTTAATTTCATAAACATGCACAGACAAATTAGACAATGGGCCAAAGAGATACTTTGGGATCTAAATCATTCAATTTGACCGTATAGCCTAAAGATCACTTAGACAGTTTCTCAATGATTTAATTATACAGTATGGTCAAGTAAAAAGACATTCCACTGAGTAATGAGACCCGAGTTCAAGTACTGACTCTAAGATCTGTGACTTCAGCAAGTCTGAACATCATTCCCTCATCTATAAAATGAGGATGATAACCTTCTACAACCTCTTTACAGGATTGGCAAATGATTAAATAATAGGTATAAAAGTGTTCTATTCTCTTTTAAAGAGTTTTTAATGGTTATTATAATGTAATTATTACCACACAGTAATTTCCACTTCATTTTGTTCTGTGCAGGCACCAATTTGGGAAGGGCAGAGATTTCACAAGTGACATCTGTGCCTGGGGAAAGTGGTAGAAGTTTTGCACTGAGTATTCCCAAATCAGCTTTTTAAGCCAAATTAAATTGGTGAAGTAGGGAGAGACCTTGGCCCTCAGGACATGGCGTGTACTAATGGTCATCAATGGTAGGCCTTTAATGGGAGAAGAAGCAGGATGAGGCTGAACCAGAGAGCCCAGGGTACCATGTTATGAAGAAAAAAACATCTGTTTTTGTGAAGCTTCTCAATTTAACTAAGTATTCAATCTGATCAGGTGCTGAGCTCAGTACAGGTGCTAAGAGCACTGCATGAATTTCAGCACCCTGGTGCAAAGCCCTGATTGCCCCTGCCTATTTATAGCTCTGGAAAGGAACATTAAGACTTTTTGGTGAGTAGGGTACTATTCAGTATAGTTACTATAGAAGGAGTGTGGAAGAGAGAGGGGAGAAGGGAAAAATAAGCCTTTATATAGTACCTACTATGTGCTAGGCACTTTTATAAATATTCTCTCACTGCATTATAACAACAGCCCTGAAAAGTAGGTGCAATAATTCCACCATTTTTACAGTTGAAGAAACTGAGACAAACAGAAGTTAAGTGTCTTGTCCAGACTCACACAGTTAGTAAATATTAAAGAACATATTTGAATTCAAATTTTCCTGACTATAGGATGTATCTACTTCATCCCCAGTTGCCCTGATAGGTATGGAAATTAAAAACCTGAATGAATAATTTAATGATATAAGAATCCTCTGAGGCTTTTCTATCTGGGGAAATGGTACTAAACCATTGTCCTAAACCCAGCCCACAGGGTCCTTCCAGCATCCTCCTAGATTCTCTACGTGATGCAGGTTTATGGTGCTCAAGAAACTCAGCTCATAATAACCAAGCTCCTTACAACTTAGTTAGTAAATATCTATTGAGAGTTTGATCTTCATATCTTATTCTGTACTGCTAGTGTTTTTTTCGCTTTATACAATTCTTGCTGACTAGCTCACCATTTTTCCTTTTATTAACAGCAGGGAATGCTTTAACAGAAGACTAGCAGCAATCAAAAACAGAACAGGAAGGAAATAGCCTTCCCCTGCCTCCATCACCCTTTTCCTGAAATTAGTGGATATTTACCAAGGGAGTGCAAACTAATTTTAATATTAGACCAAGAAGTATTTCATTAGGTAGGTAAATCAGCCTCAAACAAGCCTATGTAGTGAATTACACCGAGAAGTTGGACATAAATGACTTCTGCAATATTTATAATGATATTTATGTTACTGAATGTACAAAAATGTATGTTGATTCCCTCAACCAGTCTTAAAAGAGGCTTCAGGTACAGGCTTGGAGAGGCCAAAATTCTGCTGTACTCTGCCTTGGTCAGACTACATAGGGAGTATGATATTCAGTTCTGGGTAACATTTTTTAAATTAAACATTTTTTGTTTGTTATTTGATATGACGTAAGTTTGATTGACATCTTTTATTTTTATATCATCGTCATTTCTAGATATAACCCTTCGTTAACTCTCCACCCCCAAGTCTTCTCTTGTTACCAAATAAAACATTTAAGCAAAACAAATCATACAGTGATGGTGTCTGACAGAAAAAAGCAACACTCGGCATGAGTGTAACATTTTTAAAAAGGATATGGATGGTCTGGAGAGGCTCTAAAGGGAAAGATAATAGAGTATCAAATAATCAATCAACAAGCATTTATTAAGCACTTACTATCATAGGTTTAGACAGACCTTGAAGGAACCTTAGAAGCCATCTAGGATAATAGGAAAATAAATTTAGAGCTGAAAGGGAACTTAGGGGTCACCTAGTCCAACACCTTTATTTTACAGATGAGGAAACTGAGGCCCACGGAGGTTAAGTGACTTGCCCAACATCACTGAGTTAGTATGTTACAGAGCTGGGCTTAGTGAAGGAATTGGGGTTCATTAGCCTAGAGATGATAAGGCTTAAGGGAGACATAATAACTTGTTATGCAGAAGACAGACTAGACTTCATTCCTATTAGAGGACAGAATGGGACAAATGGCAGAAGTGGTTCAGAGGTAGATTTCTGTCCTATAAAAGGAAAGGAAAACTCCCTTCTAGTTAGAGTTATACCACAGGGAAATGGGTTGCTTCAGGAGTGAGGGAGGTTCCCCTTCACTAGTGATCTGCAAGTAAAGAATGGATGACTGGGGTGTGTCAAAGGAATATTTGTTCAGGTTTGGGTTGGACTAAACGGCCTCTGAGGTCCTTCAGGTTTCTGGGACTATGTGATTATGTAAATGTCAGGATGGGCATGCCAATGAGAGAAAGCATTTTCAAGCACATATATATCACTATTCATATGACTTCTTGTTTTTTTATTGCCTGGTATTGACTGATCACAAGTTTTAAAACTAATGAATCAGACAAATAAGGAGTTGGAAGTGACCATAGATCTCATCTAGTCCAATGTCCTCATTTTATAGATGAGGGAATTGGGATCCAGAGATGGAAAGTCACTTGTGTTTCTTCATGTAACTAGTTAGTGGCAGAACTAGGGAAAGAACATGGTGTTCCTGAGTCCCATCTTCTGTGCTCATTCCACAACACTAGGTTGAGTCCCTAGTCTAATGTATATAATCTTTGCCAGTAGAAGTATCACTATAGAAAGAATGGGTTATTTAAATAGTAAGGAATAGTGACATTTTAAACATGGAGGAATACTGGCATTCCATTCAATAAAAAAGGGGAAAAAATATTGGAGAGGGTGAAATCTTTGTCATCAATATTTCTAGTAAAAAAAATATCCAAAGTCGATATAAAATTTTAAGGAGAAAAATCTATTCCCTGGTGGATAAATGCTCAAAGGTTGTTCTCAAAAGAAACACAAATGATTAATAACTACAGAAAAAGTTGTTCAAACCCTCTTTCTAGTGATAAGAGATATCAAAACAACTCTGAGGTACCACTCTTTAAGCATTAAATTGGTGAACATTGATAATGAAATTCAATGCTGGCAGGGTTGTGAAGAAGCAGGCACACTATTATGTTGCAGGTGGAGCTGTGAATTGGTGCAATCTTTTTGGAAAGCAAGGTAACCATATATAATAAAAACTATTCAACTGTCAGGCCCCTTGACCCAGTGATCTGACTCCTGAGACTATATTGTAGGATTATAGATCTAGAGGTGAAAGGGACCTTAGAGGCCATCTAATCCAAACCCCCTCAATTTACTAATGAGGCCTAGAGAAAAAAGGTGACTCACCCAGCGTCAAGCAGGTGGTAAAGCATCAGAGGCAGGATTTGAACCCAGGCTCTCTAACTGCAGAGCCAGAGCTCCTTCTACTGTACCATGCTGCCTAAAAAGGAACAGAAAATTTCGCTGTGCTAAAATCGCCATAGTGGTCTGATTCGTACAACTTGTGCTTCAAAATTCGGAAACAATTTGTGCTTCAAAATATCATTGCACCATAAGAAATGACAATTATGAAGAATGAAAATATGGGGCGACATCTATGAAGTGATGCAGGGCGAAGAGATAGAACTGGAACAGCAACATAGAGACTTACTGCAATCATGTAAAAAAGTAACAGCAACAAAATCTGAAAAAAATACATAGAAGAAAAAGAGATCAGAAAGGGACAAGAGAGCAAACAGGACACTTTTGTTATCATCTTCTTAAAGTTAAAATACACGTCTTTGTAATCAGTTGCAAGTAACGTGGCTTACAGTTTCACATATGGAATCATTTTATTTTGTTTATTTGAATATTTTATTGGTGGCTATTAAGATCAGAATAAAACAAGTCTTTAAAAAAAAGAAGAAAAAAGAACATTGGTACTCAATAGATTTCCCCTGAGGATATAAGGATTGTTAATAATGAATGATTTATATAGCGCTTTAAGGTTTGCAAAATGCTTTACAAATATTATCTCATTTTATATTAAAAAAACCTCAGGAGATATTTGCTATTGCCATTCCTATTTTATACATGAGGAAACTAAGACAGACAGAGGGTAAGTGACTTGCCACAGGAACACACAGTTAGTAAGTATCTGAGGATGAAACTGAATTCAGGTCTTTCTGTCTTCAGGGCCAATGTGTTACTCACTGCATTACCGGGCTGCTGGTTCTCAAACCTTCACGAGTTCTCAAACCCTTTTTTTTTTTTTTTATCATGGCATAGTATCATTCTTTGAGTAAGGAATACAGGAGACTCACACATGCACATGTGTAAGGAGTTGCAAGTGTAAATTCAATAAATTTGTGGCAGACTAGAGCCCACCAATGGGACTGGGTCATTTCCACAGTAGTATCCTTGGAGAACCACGTCCTATACAGTTTTGTCAGTAATCAATTAACTGACAAGCATTTGGTAAACTTCTACTACATAGGAGGGGCAGGTAGGTGGCACAATGAAGCCAGAAAAACCAGTGTTCAAATCCATCCTCAGGCACTTACTTACCATGTGACCCTGGACAAGTCACTTTACCCTGTTCGTCTCAGTTTCCTCATGTATAAAATAAACGAGAAGGAAATGGCAATCACTCTAGTACCCTCTGCCAAGAACACCCTGAATGAGGTCATGAAGAGTCAAGCACAACTGAAATGACTGAACAACTTTATAGGAGGAGCCCTATGTGATCTTTGGTATGAACCATATACACAGATATACAATTGTGGTAACATCATAACACTGTCCTTATAATCCAAAGAGAGAGGAAGCGGACCAACTGGTCAGTGACTTTTACAGCTCAAATCTCCCTTCTAACCCCTTTGAGTTTGAGTGCAGGCACATGCCTGTTTGGACTTCGGTAAGAATCATGGCTTCTTTCAATCTTCCTTCTCTGGAAACATTTACTGCAGCAGCAGCAACATCCATGACAACGACAACAACGAAATAGTGATCTATCCATCACAGAAAGTTTTAATCTCTACAAAATGGCCTCAAGACCTTGAGACCTATGTCTATGTAATTTATCTATTAGGCAGAAGTCTAAATGGTATCCTAGAGCATAGGATGAGCATTCAAAGAATATGGGATGAGTATATACATATACATATATATATGTATATATACACACACACACATACATATATCCACATATGTATGTGTGTGTATGTATATATACATACTGATTTCAACCAGAGAAATGAGAAGAATATTAACAACTTGCCAGGGATGGGGTTTGGGGGTGGGGATTATTTCAGCCCACAAAAGTACTGCACTATTCTGCTCTGAACATGAAGGAAACAGTCTTTCCTCTAAGGAAACCTATAGAAGCCCTACCTTGGTCATTCAGCACTATCATTGTAACCTGTTCTTTTCCTTGCAATTCCTTTCCCCTCAAACTTTATACTTCACATGAAATGTGCAATTAAATACCACCATTAGGTATACACTCCAAGAAGTCCAAGACACAGGGAAAGGGTTTCTCATATCAACACAACACAATCACATGGCACTTTGTGTAGTAATAAAGAATTGGAAATGAAGTGGGTGTCCCTCAACTGTGGAATGGCTGAGCAAATAATGGTATAGAAATGAAATGGAATATTACTGAGCTATAAGACACGATGAATATTAGGAACTGAAGATCTGAATATGGTGTAGAACCAAGTGAGTAGAAGCAGAACAGTTTATATGACTGCACTAATGGGTGGGGGATAAACAACTTTGAAAGACTTCAGATTAATGCAATGAATAAATATGAGTCAAGGGCTCTGATAATGAAGTGTGCTTTCCACCTTTTGGTAGAAAGGCAATTGACTACAAGTGCCAAATAAGACTAACATTTTCAGACTTGGACAGAGCATTGATGCTTGACTATACTTATTTATCATACAAGGGAGGCTAGTCAGCAGTGATAGTGATGCAAAGAGAAAAAGAAAACAAAAAAAGTCAATTTTAAATTAACTTTAAAATGAACAGAACAGCAGAAAATTCAGAAAGGACACAGACGAACAGGGCAGCAGTTGACTTCCCATATCAGAGCAAAAAACCAAAGGGATGTGATGTATGGTTGGAAGGCAGGAGGGGGTGTAAGTCAGTATTTTTTTTTTTCAAAATTTGCTGCCAGGAATTTGTGCTGGGAAAAAACGTAAGTGAAAGTAGTACAGGTCTAAATTTCCTCCCTAGAATGAAGCCAGAGTCATGTCCTTTGTGCAGGCGACCTTAGAATCAAATTTGAATTACTGATACTTAAAGAAGTTTCTGAATTTTTTGAGACTAAGTAAAATTTTTTGATACGAAAAACAAACAAAAAACTCCCACCAAAACCAAACCAAACCATTTTCGCTTCGTGCTTGGATAATCCATAACTTCAAAATTTTCTCCCTGGGTTTCATGAACCTCTTCATGACCAAGTACACATTTTTTTTTCCTAGTTGATGTAACCTGAAGTGAAGGTATGAAAAAAAAAGTGATTCAAAAGTGGGTTCAAAAATCTAACTTTGCTACCTAAGATCTCTGTGACCTTGTGCAAGTCACTGCTCCCCTCTGGACTTCACTTTCCTCAACTGTAAAATGAGATGAGTGGACTAGTAAATTCTAAGGTCCTACTTCCTTTAAACTTTAAATTTTTATCCTGCATTTTTGTTTTTTGGATTTCTGGGGTGGGGAGGGTGATAGAAGGAGGGAGAAGTCTAGCACTATGATTTCTTCTGTGAAGAGAATTCCTATTTTGGAAATTTCCTCCACAAAAGCAAGATTCATAGCTTGGAGGTAACTTACAGACCCAGAGAGTTTTCTAGGATCACCGTGAGATGTTAAAATACTTGCACAAATCTAGTAGTGAAGATCTGAACCTAGTTTTTCCTGACTTCAAGACCAACCCTCTCTCCACTAAAAAAAGCAAAAAATGAAAAAACCCAAACAACTTTTCTAAAGGAGTTGAAAATCACTGAAAGCTAGAATTGGAAAGCACTTTAAAGACCATTTATCAACGATTCTTAACCTAAGGGTCCAATAACTTGTTTTTTAACTATTTTGAAAAAATGAATTTTAATAATTGCATTCAATAAATGCATTTTAATAATAATCCTATGCATATTATTTTTTGAGTTACAAAATATTATCCTGATAAGGTCTGTGAGCTTCACCAGACTGCCAAAAGGGGCCATGACATAAAAAAAGTGAAGAACCAAAGATTCAAACTACTTTACAGATGAAGAAACTGAAATTCTGAGTGACTAGCCCAAGGTCACACTGCATTTGTGACTCTAAAGCCTATACTCTAACATCCAGAGGAACTTGGAAGCCCAGGAAGAGCTTGTTCTTTCTTTGTCTAGGATAACGATCCTCTTGATGCGCTTTTGTTTCTTTAAGAAGAATCCAATATCGCCTTTGGCCCACTGGTTCTGCCAATGACAGCATGAGCAATTGCTCGGCTGATAAGAATCTAAGAAGATGAATATGTCCTTTCTTAGGACATCTAAGTTATAAACATCTCCCTGGTTGATCTACTCCAATACCACAGAGATTTTTTTTTTTAAATAAATTTATTTGACTTTTTACATTCATTTTCACAAGATTTTGGGTTCCAAAATTTTCTCCCCATTTG
>CM053772.1:166316600-166358242 GCA_028658325.1 Potorous gilbertii | reverse complement strand
GGAAATCTCCTTCACTGTGTTGCTGCGCAGCTTCCACTGTTCCAGAATTTGTTAGGAGTTCTTTTTACAGGAAATTTATGGGCTGTGGGTTCGGACCTAGCATAGGTGAGTCTTTCTACTCCGCCATCTTGGCTCCGCCCCCCTACCCCAGAGATCTTAAAAGGAAACACAATTTCTATAATGCATGTCTATTTCCTCTTGCTTAGCCCATGACAAGACCAGCAACCCTGCTTTTTTTCTGGAAAGACATATGTAGAAAAAAACTCACAAAAGTAAAAAGTATTTTTTCCTCCTCTTTGAGAGAAGAATGCAAAATGTAAAATCTGTTATAATTTTTAAGATGAAAACCAGAGACCATAAAATATAATTCACTCAATAAATACAACAGATATTTTGAAATATGTGGTTTCCATATTATGACCAGTTAAGAAAAGGGGCAGGGGAATGAAGAATGAAAGAGAGGGAGAGAAAAAAGCAGTCAGAAGAAGGGATGTGTGCAGACAACAGGAGAGAAAAGTAGGGTAGACATTGTTTATTGGCGCTTCTTTCCCCTGCTCTTTTCCCTTAAACCTTGCGATGCTCTGCTCCGAATGGCATGGCTAGAGCAGGGTGAAATCATCCCTTGGTCTGCAACCACCATGCCCGAAGCACAGGGGTAGATCAAGCTGAGGCTATATTTTACTTGACCTGTAATGTTGGTGATTGCTCGCTCCAGGTCTTGAATTTGTGTTGGGAGACCTTTGCATCTCATAGGAACTTTCCATAGTAACTGCTCTATATTTTTACTCGTTTTCCAGAACTGATTACCAGTGAACAGGCTACTCAGTGGACAAAACACAAAGCCTTCCCAAATAACCTTATGGCACTTTGTGGGTTGCTGGGTTTTTTTTAAAGGTCACAATCAATATATCGACTAAAGGTTACTCAAAGAGAAATTTCTGTTGACAGTTCGTCCAATAGAAGAAACTATCTACTTTAACAACAGAAAGTTTAGTGGGAGGAAGTGTGACTTGCCTGCTGTATTATGAAAGGCCACTTTAATAAGTTTAGATACTACCACCACTCTTTTTCCATAAAAAAAAATTATAATGCTGGTCATGTAACAGTACCACCCCTTTATGTATTCTTTCAAGGTTTTCCACTGTCCTATGTACATTATCCCATCTGAACCTCACAATTCAGTGAGGTAGGTACTATTTTCTATTCCCTTTTTCACAGGTGAACAAACTGAGGCCAGGAAAGATTAAGTGATTTGCTAAGTGTTATATAGCTAGTAAGTATCAGTGGCAGGATTTGAACTCAGCTTTTCCTGACTTTAATTCCAATGCCACATTACATCTCCTCTCTTAGGTTTTCTAGGCTAAAGACTGAGAGGGAAATGACTAAGGTTTCCCTGAGTTCTGTTACTTCTATAGGTAAACTCACAGCTAGGAATAAAGCACTGGTATTTTCTAGGAAAGATCTGAAAACTCTTTCTCCTTCCCTTCCCCTTCAACACACACACACACACACACACACACACACACACACACAGCTTGAAAATTGCTCCCCTCCTGTGTGTCACTGACTTTATCACAAAATAAATAATTGCATGCTAAGGAGAGTAGATTTTATGGTACAAAATGTGCAACTATTCAAAAGAAATATTAAAATATCCTTCACTGTTCCCTAGGTGGCTGACTGTCTTGCCAACTCTTTTAAGATCATATATTTGGTTTCTTAACTCCAACTCTCTTATTTTACAGAAGAGGTAACTGAGTCCCAAAGATGTTAAGTGATTTCTCTAAGACCTTAAGTGGCAGAGCTGGGATTTGAACCCAGGTCCTTATTCCAAATCCAGTTCTAATATTCCTAGTTCTGGTTATGTGTATGGTATGAAAAGAAAATATGCAAGCCTACTTGAATGCCATTAGGCCCCCAGTAGTTTGTGACTTCTAAGCTGCATAATAATATCAACTTATATCCATCCATGTATCTATCTATCTATCTATCTATCTATTCATCCATCCATCCCTATAAGCTTTAAGATTTGTTGTTCACAACAGCCCTGTGAAAATGGGTATCAAAGGTCTTATTATATCCAATTAATTAATAAGGAAATTAAGGTTCAGAGTTGAAATAACTAGCCCATGGTTCCATAGCTAGTCAGTTAATCCATTGAGGAGCATTTATTAAGTGCTCATTATGTGGCAGGCACTGTGCTAAGTAATGAAGATACAAATATAGGGGAAAAGAAACACAACATGGTAACATGGTCTCAAGAAATACATTCTACTAAGTCTGAGGAGGGACATTTGAACCTAGGTTTCTCCCGAATCCAAATTTGACACTCTCTATGTTGCCATTCTAATAGACAAAATGGGAGAAACTTTGGATACCATAAAATCATAACCCATTGAAAGGTTATTGAGGTCCATTAATTTTATAGATAAGAGGATTGAGAACCCCAGCTGGGAAGTGAGTTGCTCAAGATCACAGCTAATTATTGGAAAAGCCAGGAACAGAATCCTGGTCTCTTGGTGACACCAACATGATGCCGCTACAATTTCTTAGATCAGTCTGTAATTCAATTTTACTTGAGTCAATCCAATTCACATTTATTAAACCCCTGTGTATCTTTCAACTACAAACAACCAAATTAGGACCCGTTATTGTACCTTTCTCCCCCTGCCAATTTAATAAGGGTTGTGAAACCTCTTGTTATTCTAGGAGTATTTATTTCCAGGACATATTTTAAATGCATAATATCACATTAGCTTTTTCTATATAATTAGCAAAACATGTGCCATGGGATAAAGCCAGTGAAGAAGGCAGGTCACCATTAGCCTTGCTGGGATCAGTCCAATGGTATCCAGTATGGTGAGCGTGTGGGCATAGGCTCCAAAAGCATTTTTGTCAAGATTGCTGATGCCATGGAAAAGGGGAATAAAGCTGTGATGGATAGAACATTGGATCCTGAATTGGAGGACCTGGGTCTGAATGCTGACTTTGCAACTGGGAAAGTCACCACTCTTTGAACTTGTTTCATCATATGTAAAATGGGGAAGAGGACTGAACCTAAATGAGAGCAAGGGGGAGTTGAATGGAAAGATCTTGACAATTACTGGAACAAGATAGCAATAGGAGCAGCACAGAAAATCTGGTTTTATTTAAGTAGTAAAGTCAATTGGGGACCCAATTAACTATGGGTCACATTCTCAGTCCTGGAGGAAAGAAAAAATAAAGTTGCAACTCAGGGGGCAGATACAGAAATTTACTGCAGGACCAATCTTTTTGTTCTAAAAAGTACTACTTAAGAAATCAATTTAGTAACTTTTGGTGAAAACAGCTTAACATAATTCAGACAAAGCTTCACCTTCCTCCACCCCCCTCAACACCTTCCAAAGATTAAGTGTTTATCGCAATTGTTAGATAAAATGGGCCTCTGTCCTCCTTCAGCTATCTTCTTATTAAGATCACAGGAACCTAGTTAGGATTAGCGCAAGGCGTATTGGAAATAATAATGGATTTGGAGTTAGTGGATTTCGGTTAAAATCTAGATTCTTCTGCCACTTACTCTGTCCACGTGATCCTGAACAAGGCTCTCTGAGTCTCAGTTTCTTTATCTGTAGTGATAGATTTGGACTAAAGACCTCTAAAGTCCCTTCTACTGCTAAATCTATGATTCTATAGGTTTTCAGTCAACTACTGCTGAGGTCCTTAGGGACCTTGACATCATGAGGCGTGAGAATTTTTTATATGCAGAGTCAGAGCCAGTATGTTGCTCTAGAGCTATCTCCAAGTCATAAAGTTGTGTGTGAAGCCTCCTTTCCTTCCTCCAACATTTTCTCCTTTCTCCTTCTAGTTCTGGGAACAATTACCAAATCCACACCATCATTCCTGTAAAGGGTGTATCAACAAAGCAGTCCATGGACTCACTGACCACCTCTGACCATCCTTCCCCTAAATGTGTTGCTTTCCACTATTAGAATAAAGTTTAAGACAGAGACTGCCTTATTTTTTGTAAGTGTATCCCCACACCTGGTACGTAGTAAGGACTGAATAAATGTTTTTCATTCTAATCCCTCACTTTACAAACACACTTATCTTAGTGCTTGGCACTTAATAAACTCTTATTGACCAACTCCTTATTAACCAATAAAAAAAGAAACAGAGCCCAGAGAGAATAAGCCTTATGGATATTGTAAATAGGCTAAGCCCTAGATGTTTTTGAAATGAATTCTAATTGCACATCAGATTCCTGACCTCCTCCAACCCAATTTCATCAGTTCAGTCTGCGGCAAGTAATCAATAGCTTCCAAACTCCTATAAGTTGAAAAAGCCTTAAACCCAATGCTTACAATACACCCATTTTATTTTCTGCAAAATACTGCTGCTAAGATAATTAACCCACTGGTGTGTCAGTTCCTTAGCCACAGCAGTGATGATCAGTGACAACTCCTTTAAACACATGCATACACACATCCCATCACCAAGTATGTACAAGACTTTTCCCCTTCCCTTACCCCCATCCCAGTTAATAATTATGCTCTGGGAGTGACACGTGCATAAAGGCATGTGAGGTCTGGGATCTTACTAACAACTCCACCATGAACATTTATTGGGATCCAGATCCAAGCTATCATGGGTCCCGATGTCATTTTCTAGCTTTCATTAGTCTTAAGTGAATTGAGATATCAAAATTCAGCATCATATTAAGGTGTAGACAATGAAAATATACTGGATCCTCCCTTCAGGTTTAGCTAGAGTAAATAAATATGCATACCTAGAGATCCAGGAAATTACACACACATACACAATAAGGAAGCTGACAAGTAGCTTGGCATAGTAAATAGAGGGCTGGTCTTAGAGTCTGTAAGACCTGGGTTCATGTCTGACACTAACTATCCGTGTAGCCTGGGGAAGACACAACTTCTTAGGACTTCAGGCAATTCTAAGACTCCACTTGCAGATGCCCTATCACCAAAGGGCATTTCCACAGAGGGGATCTCCCATACTGATGGAAACACTAAGCTATAGTCCAGACAACAAGAAGCAATGTGTATTCTGGCCTTTCTATGTTCCAGGTGTGGGGATACACATTAAATTCAAAGCTGTAGGAACATCAGAGGTCATTTACATCAGAGATTCTAAAACATTTTGGTCTCAGGATCCCTTTAGACTCTTAAAAACTGAAAACCAGGGCTCTTGTTTATATGAGCCATATCTATCAGTATTTACTATATTATAAATTAAAATAAATGAATTTTTAAAAACATTCATTGATTTATTTAAAACAATAATAAGCCTATTGCATGTTAACACAAATAACATTTTATGAAATAGTATTTTCCAAAAAAACAGTGAGGAGTGGCACTAATTTACCTAGTTCTGCAAATCTCTTTATGTCTGGTTTAATAAGAGACAGTTGGATTCTCATATCTGTTCTTGCAGTCTGTAGTGGTATGTTCTCTAGATTCAAGTATGTAAAAAAAATTCAACTTCCCACAGATATATAGTTGGAAAAGAGAAAGGTATTTTAACAGGTAAATAATATATTATCATGAAAATAACTTTGAGTTCTCAAACTCCTAAAAGGGTCTTTGGGGACCCCCTGCCTAGGGATTTGAGGACCAGACAGAGAACTGCCCAAACCCTTTGTTTTATAGATATGGAGGCTGAGGCTTAGAGAGGTTAAAGTGAATTGTCCAAAGTTACAAAGGAAGTAAGTAGCAGGAACCTAGGATTGAACGTAGGACTTGAAACGTCAAATTTAACACTTTTTCCAAGGTACCATGCAACCTCTCAATTCTACCTTTAGTTGACAGCCAAGGTAATACTAGCTAATATTTGTGTAGCCTTTAAATATGCTTTATGTTGTTATCTCATAATAACCCTGTTGTTGTTCAGTCATTTTCCACTCATGTCCTGCCCTTTGTGACTCCATTTGGGGTTTTCTTGGCAAAGATATTGGAGTGGTTTGCCATTATTTTCTCCAGCTCATTTTTACAGATGAAGAAACTGAGGCAAACAGGGTTAAGCGACTTGCCCAGGGTCACACAGCTAGTGGCACTCCATCCTTCTTCTTTGTATTAGACCATACTGCCTAGATGAAAATCTGGGACAATAAAAATAATAGGCAGATATTCCCTAAAGAATGAAAAGGATGTCAGTGTCATTTAGTATATTTCCTTGCTGATGCAGTGAAGCATCCAGATCTCTTTTAACAGTCCCTGGAATAAAAGTGAATTCTGTAATCTTTCCCTCAGTGGAATCTTTTGCTTCCTCGGACACCTGAAAGTAATCATGACATAAGTAAGTGAAGACTTAGTTGACTGGGTAGTGTCTACAGGGGCCAGGCTGATCAATCCTAACACTCTGGAGTGATGTCAATAGCAGGAAGGCCAACTATTTCCAGGTGTTGAGGTCATCTACACAGCAACAGGGAATCTTCCTTGTTAAAAGGAAATGAACAATGCAGGTGGCAGGCAGCCATAGCAAGCTCAGACCCAGAGGAAAGAGGTGAACCTGTTGGCTCACTCAAGGAGACTGACACCTGCAAAATGCCTCAGGCATTTACAGAACTTTCTGGAGAAAAGTAAGGGAAGTAACTCTTCTCTATTTGATTGTCTAGCCCACACCCTACAGAGGCTGTTGGAAAACCTCCCAAGTCTCAAATACCCCTTGACTCAACCTTGACCGAAGGCTTTGCTTCATATTTGCAGCAAGAGACCATTAACTGTTAGGTATTTCTCAAAACTCCTTGGTAATATTATCTCTTTCCATTTCTTTCTTCTTTCACTTGAGGCACTTCTTTCCCTGGCCAACTCTTCTGCTTGTACTCCTGACCCCATGACCTCCTGTATTTGATAAAAGACTGCTCTCAAAATCACTCCCCCATTTCTTCATTTTCTACTTTGATCTACCAGTTGCCTATAAACATTTCCACCACTCCTACCTCTTAAAAAAAACTCCTTAGACTCTGCCATCCCCTCAAACAATTGATCTATTAACTCTCCTCCATGAGTAGTCAAATTCCTAGAAAAAGCTAAGTATAGGCGTTGTTTCTATCTATGGTCTATTCACCCATTCTCTTTGTAATTTGGTTTCCAACCTCATCAATCAACTGAAACTTCTCTCTCCAAAGCCACCAGTGATTTTTTTAAATGCCAAATCTTCCTTATGGTCTTTTCTCAGCCCTCATGTTTTTTGACTTATCCTCCTGGATATACCTGTTTTCTCTGAGTTTTCATAATAACTCCTACTAATATCTCTGCTTCTTTTCAGTTGGCTAGTTCATTGTTGGAGTCTGTGAATATAAACCAGGACTCTATATTGCACTCTCTTTTCTCCCCTCTCTAGACTCATTAAGTTGGTGCCCTGATCTGCTCCCATGAGTTTAGTTATCACACTTATGCAGATGACTCCTGAATTTGTATATATCCAGTCCCAGGCTCTCTTCTGGGCTTCAGCTCTATATCTCCAATTGCCTAATTAGTATGTCCAACTGGGAACCCAACAAGCCTTTCAAATTTAACCCAGACCAAAAATAGAACTTACTCTTTCCACCAAAACTTATCCTTGGGCAGTTAGGTGGTACAGTGGATAGAGCACCAGGCTTTGAGTCAGGAATACTTGAGTTCAAATCTGACCTCAGACATTTATTACCTGTTTGACTCCGTGCAAGTCACTTAATCCCCCTTTTATATCAGTTTCCTCATCTGTAAAATGAACTGGAGAAGGAAATGACAAACCACTCCAGTGTATTTGCTAAGAAAATTCCAAATCTGCTCACAAAGAGTGAGCCATGACTGACATGAATGATCAACAAAATACTTACCCTTCTCTTCCTACTATACAGGGAAAATAGGGAACTACCCTTCCAGTCACACAAGACTTCAAGCCCAGAGGTATCCTCAACACCCTAATACAAATGTCCGATTTACCTTCAAATCCTGCTTCTACCTCCAGAACATTACTCCTATCTGTCCGTCTTCTTTCTCTCACCTAGACTAAGTAATAGCCTCCTAACTAATTTTCCTACTTCTAATCTCTTCCCTCATCAATCCATTCTCTGAAGAGAGGACAAAGTGGTTTTAAGTTCAAGGCTGACCACGTCATTCTTCTTCTACAGACTTTAATGCCTTTGTATTGTTTCTTGGACAAAATATTCACTTCTGTTCGAATTTTAAAGCCCTTCACAATATGGTTCCATCGTACATTTTTAATTTTATTATATGACACTCCCCCTCCTTTACTCCACAGTCCAATCTGTTTTTCTTACTGCCTGCAATATACTCCTTCTTCCTCTTCATTGCTTAGAATCTCTTCCTTCAAAAGTCAGTTAACATAACACCCCTACATGACACTTTTCCTCCCTTGGTTGCTAATACCTCTGCTCTCCAAATTCCTCTGTATTTATTTTGCACATGGAGAACCCCTTTGCTGAAGAAGTTGAAATGCCTCTACAGATGGGTGCTTACGGGACAGGAAAGAAACCCCCAGAATACTGTGAGGCATAGACCAAAGGGCTGTGACTGTCTCTGAAAGGTCAGGTACCCATTCTAAAGGAGGGGTAGGAGCTTAAATCTCCTGAGAGGAAAAAGTGAACAAGTCCACATAGGGAAGGTCATTAGGTCCTCCCAAGTGAACAACTACAATAGTGAAGACAGCACATTGGTATGGGGAGACAGGCATCTTGGTGCCTTGCTGGGGTGGGGCTGGAGGCCATAGCTATCATCCCAAAGTGAGGCAAGATAAAAGAAAAGAAGAACATGGTGGGAGGCCTGAACATACAAAAATTAGGGTGATTTCTCATTCTTCCCCCCTCCACTGCCCCAACCTTGACCTGATTGACCTCTGAATTGTGGAAAAAGGCAAATGTGCTTTAAACTAATCCTTATTCATTAAAAGTTGGCTTTACTTTCTGTTTTGCCATCTTTGCTAAAAAAAAAAATTGGTTTCTTTCTACTTCTGGGATTGCTTCCTATATTGCTGACTCGTATATGTTCCCTTTGCAGTTAAATCCTGCTGAGGGAGGCAACCAAGTGATAAGGAACCTAGAGGGAGTGACTGGTGGGTTTGATTGGAGTTGGGAGGTATGTCCAGGGCTTGTATCTCAAATAAAAAGAGATAATATTGATTCTTTTTAGAACTTCCCAAAGCAAAAGAAGACTATAGGGATTTGGACTAGTCAAGAAAACATAGAAAAAGCCACTTCCTGTTATTGAGTTCACTTGGATCCTTCAGCCTGGAAGGTGGGGTTGACTCTTGGAAGCAACAGCCATATAAGGCTGAGGAAAAAAAAAGAAAGAGGGAGTAACATTTCTCCTGCTCACCAAACTGCACTTCAAACTTCACTCAACTGCTGTCTGTCTCTCTGTCTCTGTCTGTCGGTCTACCATCTCTATCCAACCATTTATCATCCATCTACTTACTTATATCCCTCCCTCCATCCATTCATCTACCATTTCTATCTACCATCTTGACCTACCACCTCTGTCTGTCCATCTATCCACCATCCATTTATCTATCTATCCATCCATCCACATATAAAATATGTGTGTATACTATATATATATAGTATATATACTATATATATGTGGATGGATATATATATATATATATATATATATATATATATATATATATATATATATATATATATATATATGTACTTATAAGCGTGCATGCTGTCTTTCCTGATGGAATGTAATCTCTTTGAAAGCAAAGACTATTTCACTTGTATCTTTGTGTCTCCAGGACTTTTCATAGTGTATGGCTTATAACAGGTACTTGAGAAACATTTGTAATTGACTGATTAATATAGGGGTATTGCTCCCCTACGGTCAAAGGAGCATTTGCATAGTCCTTTTTCACCCAGCTTTGCTTGTATTGTTCAGCAAGAACTATATGCACTACTCCTCCATTTAAGGTATAATTACTCTATTTGCTACCAGAGAATCATGTTAGTGCTGAAATTAACTTAGATATCATCTTGTCTAGTGGTTTCCAACTTTTGTAAGATGGAGGATACCTTCTAAATATTAGGAAAATTTAAAGAACCTACCTGATAGTAACTGTACAAAGATTTTGTGGATTGAGAAAATACATGATGGGGGACAATGTTGTGTAGGGGATAGAGTCCTGAACTTGGAAGTAGCAAGACCTGAATTCAAATCGTAGCTTTAATAATCAATAGTTGTATGATCAGAGGCAAATCACTTCCCCTTTTTTTTTTCATTTTTATTTTATTTATTTATAAATGTTCTACAATCACTTCCTTAAAATTAAGATTTTATACCCCCACACCTTCCCCCCCTACCCCCTCCCTCCCCATGACAGCATATAATTTTGTATAGGTTCGACATATACTTTCCTATTGAGCATATTTTCACTATAGTGATATTATGTAGTCATACTGACATAAGTGGAAGAAATCATATAACAAATCAAAAAACTCATTCTCTTCATCTCTAAAATGTAAATGTAAAATGTAAAATAACTGTAGTACCTCCTTACAGAGCTATTACGAAGTTCAAATGATAATTGATGTATATCACATGTATGATAAAAGATACTTCAAACTTTAAAGGACAACATAAATAACAACTATTAACATTAATAAAGATGATACTCTGGATTCAGTGATGCTTTCAAATGAATATTTTATTTATCTTGACAGCATCAACATATTTTTTAGATATACCTGTGAGATGTTATTTATTCAGTCTATAAAATGCATCTTTGCTTACTCAACATATTGAGTCTTAATAGTTTTGTTGGAGCTAAATAAAGAACAAAATAATGTTTGATTTTTGGTGAGCATATGGTAAACTCTTGCAATAACACCAGACATCTAGTCCAACTGATTCGTGAAGGAATCCCCATTATAACATGCATGACAAGTTTTGTCAGCTAATCTCTGCTTGAAGACCTCCAAAGAGGTGGACTCTACCCTTCTAGAGGCAAGCCATTCTACTTTTGGACAGCTCTCATTGTTAGGAAGTCTTGTGACCTCAAGTTTAAATTCGTTTCTTTCATATTTCCATCCATTCCTCCTGGTTCTGTTTCCTGGGGTCAAATGAAACAAATCTAATTTCTTTTCCACAAAACCTTCTAAAACCCTGAATATGGCTATCGTATCTCCCTTGAGATTTTTTTTTCCACAGGCCCAGTTCCTTCAACTAATCCTCTCAAGTCATGAACTCAAGACCCTTCATCATCCTGTTTGCCTTCCTTTGGATATCTTTGGATAAACTATGGTGGCCAGAATGTACATAATCTTCCAGGTGAGGTCTGACAAAAGCAGAGAATGATGGACTTCTCATCCTCAGGTGGTGAGTAATTACATCCCATTTATTTATATCAGACATGATAAAAACTGAAGCTCAGAGATGAGAAATCATTTGCCCAAGGCCACATAAGTAGTCAGTGGCAAAGCTGGAATTAGATGTCTTGTCTTTAGATTCCTAGTCTTAATGCTACAATCAGCCATTGGATAAGTGTTTATTCCATGCCTTTTCTCTTCCAGGTATTATTTTAAGCACTGTAGTTATAATTACAAAAGCCAGACCATCCTTGCTCACAAGGAGCTCTTAGGTTTCCTGGGATTTGCTTTATACTGTAGCTATGTGGGTAGCATTTTTTCCCCCAAGTGCTCAAATAATTGCCTTTTTCAGAGACTGCTTTTCAACAGCTAGTTGAAAATGACTCTCCTCACTGAAAGCCTAAGCTTGTTAAACAGCTTGAAGAGGACTCCTGACCTGCTCTTTCAGGAGGTGTGAGGTGTGTGGATGCTAACATTTCAGGGACCACCTAGATCAACTCTTCTTCCTTAAATAACCTTCATATACCCCTCTGACAACATACATAACAAAGAGTCATTCAGCCTTTGTTTGATGACTTCTAGTGACAGGGAAGCCACTACTTGATGAAAGAGAATTGCCTCTGGAAGGAGAAGATGCAGGTTCATACCTCACCTCTTGGATTTATTGCCTGGCTGACTCTGGCTAGATCACTTCACTAAGTCTCAGTTTCCTCATCTGTAAAATGAAGAGGTTGGACTAGGTGACTTCTAAGATTCCTTTCAGTCTAAATCTGTGGTCCTTCTAAGACAATCCAGCCCACTTTGGAGGAGTACTGATTTCAAGTCTTACTTCAAGCCTAAATTGGCTTCCTTGTTACTTCCACTCACATTTCTTCATTTTGCCCTTTGGGTCAAGCAGAACAAACATTTACCTGCTCATACATGACAGCCTTTGAAATACTTGAAGACACTTATTATGGGTCACCTAAGACTTCTCTTCCAAACTAAATATCCCCTGCCTTCCTACCCATCTCAGTTGACAAGAAATCTAGTTCAGTCACTATGCTGGCTGCCATTCTCTGAACGTTTTTGGGTTTTTCAATGTCCTTCCTAAACTACGGCGTCCATATATGGTCGGATCAAGGCAGAGGATCGTGGGACTCTCCCCTTATTATTTATTCTAGGCCTCTCTTAATGTATGCTAAAATTCCTCTAATTATTTTGGCTTTCCTTTCTGTAAAAATATAGATTAAAAAAAGAGAGAGAAACTGAGTCCTATTTTCTATCAATGGATAAACTATTTTTCAATTGTTCAAAAGTTGTACACCATATTAAGATGACCTTAGAGACTTAAAAAGTCATAAGCATTTTTATAAGTTTTATGAGACACTTTACATATGTTATTATCTCATTTGATTCTCCCAACAACTCTGGTGACAGATTTACTATGACCCCTGTTTTATAGGGGAAGAAAGTGATGCTAAGAGGAGGTAGGCTGAAGAAGTGTTGGTGACATGCTTTAAACTCACGTCTTCCAGAATCCCAGGCTGATATGCTTTCCACTAGGCTACTTCTGACACAAGTATAGTAAACACAGTGAAAGTAAACAATTTCTTTAAAAAAGAAATGGTCAGAATAAACAGCTTAGCAAAATGAGTCTCCTCTTGCCAGCAGGCCTAACTGAGAAAGCTAGAAATTGCAAATTCATCTCTAACCACCAAAAAATGGGATCAAGACTAATGAAAAGTTCTATCATGCCTAATGGGTGAATTTAGAAACCATTAGGAGAGATTGTTTAAGAAGTTTATCACCCTTCCTTGTTTTTAACTTTTGTTTTTTAACTTACACGTGTGTGCTATTTTCATCTAAGGAAGAGAGCTAGTGTCACACAGTGGATGACGGTGGACCTTAGGGTCAGGAGGAACAGGGTTTATGTCCTACTGACTGTGTTATAGGCTCCCTCAAAGAATATGAGTTGGATGAGTTAGTTATACATGGCATTTCCACCCAAGGTTTATGGAACCTCAGGATGGAATTTTTTTTAAAAAAAAGAACCTTAAAACCTATTTTCTTTTGTGAAAAAAAATCTCTTGATACCATAGAATAAGATTTCCTTTCTTCTCTTCCCTTCCCACCCCCATTTCTCAAGACTTTCTTCTAGATACTAATTAAGGTGACTGATACTTCAATAGAAACAGCCTGAACAATTTTTTTCTTTTATTTTTATGGCCTCATAATAAGAAAACACAGGGAGGAAAGAACATGAGCTTTATGTGTGTGGGTTTTCATTCTGGCAGAAACTGTTTGCTTTCTGTCTTTGTATCCCCAGGGCCTCATACAGTGCCTGGCACCTAGTATAAACACTTGATAAGAGCTATTGGATTTGAATTTGAGTCATCCAACTTAGAGACACAAAATAACAGAGAACTTTGCAAACTAAAGGTCCTTTAATCAACCTTTCCGAATTTGAAAATGAGGAAACGGGCCTACAGAGGTCACAGCTCAAATGACCACAGATTTGTAGCTAGAAAGGACCTTAGAGGGCATTGGAGTCATGCCATGGAAAGAATGCTAAACTTGAGCTCGGCTCCTAGTTCTCATCTATGTGACCTTGTGCAAGTTAATTTATCTGGACCTCAGCTTTCCCACTGGTAAAATGATGGCTTGGCCCAGATGACCTCTATGGTCTCTCCCAGCTCAAAACCCATAATTCTGTTTCCACGTCCTCATTTTACTGATGAGCAAGCAGAGGTCCAGATAAGGGACCTGTCCAAAGTCACATCAATAATAAATGACAGAGGTGAGATTTGAACCCAGGTTCCCCAACTCCAAATCCAGGGCTCTTTTCACTATATTGTGATTTGGTCTAATAGCTCGGTCCATGTCATCCAGTTAGTTAATAGCAGGGAATTAGCTTCATCACTAGAACTTGGATCTTCGGACTTGTCTAGACTCTTAAAGACCATCCTGAAGACCAGCTTGTGAATGCCACTGAACAACTCTTTGTGAAAAGGGTGTACCCAACATTAACTTCCCTTCCACTGCCCAATTGAGATCAGAAGACCTGTTCTCTGGCCATAGAGCACAAACTGTTCATTCAAGTAACCAAACACAAACCAAACCAAACATTCCACAAGGACTATGAAAACTGCCTACTAGATGTGTAGTCAGGAACTGAATTAGATTCAACCAGCAATGAGATATGTTTTATGTGCTAGGCATTTGTATATCAAGAAAAATGAGACTGTCCTTGCTTCATGAGAACTTATGTTCTGATGGGGTTGAGGAGAAGGAATGAGTGCAGTTCAAATGTATGGAAGTTCCCAAAGTAGATACAAAATAAAGACAAGATAATGGGGTAGGGGAGAGACATGAAAACTGGGAGGGGGGTTCAGGAAAGGGGTGGAAGACATTGAACTTAATCTTTGTTGGGGTTTTTTTTGTTGTTGTTTGGTTGGTTTTCTTGGGAGTCAGTTGAGGTTAAATAACTTGCCCAGGGTCACACAGTTAGTAAGTGTCTGAGGCTGAATTTGAACTCAGATTCTGTTGATTTTTGATGGCCAGGACTTTATCCATTGTGCCATCTAGCTGCCTCCTTGAACTTAATCTTGAAGGGAGTTAGGCAATAGGGTGCTGGTAAATGTTTAACACAGGAAATATTGCAGGAAAATGACACCCTTTTATATTTAATTTGCATCAATAACATTTTTGCTATCATTTCTTAAAAATCTAGTCAATAAACAAAATAAGTCAAGTCCTGATTTATAGACTTTGCCAATGCCTGAGGTGTGAAAGATCCAATGAAAATTTAACAATCAGTTTTCATTCACACTCTAGCAGGCTTCAGCATACCTCTGGCATTAGGGGTTCCAGAGGTAAATAGTGAGAACAATACAGGCTTGGAAGGTGTGGGACTACATGATCCATGTAAAGGCATGGAAAACTAGAGACAGAATCTGGTGGAAGAGAACAGGAATGTTCCCCGAGTGGTTGTTTATATGCAAAGCACTGTGGGCATAGGAACAGAAGACACACTCCTTGTCCTCAAGGGGGCTGTATTCTCATGACAGTATTACAGGGTAGAGCACAATGGAAAGTGGAACAGCAGCTAATGCTCTGAAAAAAAAAAGTCATCCCATAGCAAGCTCCTGGGTCCTTTCTAAAATGCATGGGGTGGCAGAAAATTACGTAAGTGGTAGAACAAACTCAACTGAACTCTGAAGGAGATCCTGCCTTAGTATTACAGTTCCGTCTTTAATGAGTGATCATAGGTGCTCTGGAGAGGCAGTTGGTAACTGTCCTTTTTCCATAGCTCCTAAACACTGTACCAAATGCTTCGTTCTCTATCAAAAGGACAGCAGATCAATCGTTCAAATAGGATTTCTGTCACATATAGCAATTGACTTGCCCTCAAAGCACAGTCTACCTTGCCTGGTAATTTGGTGATGAGAGAATTGCTCTATCATTTCTAAACTACCTTCCCCTCTACCTCCCAAATTAAATAATTCTAAATCCACATCTCATTAGTTTTCATTGTTCATAGTAATTTCAACTCAATAAACATTTGCTAGAAACCTACTATATGCCAGGCACCTTGCTAAGCTCTGAGGATACCAAGAAGTGAATCAGTCCCTGCCTTAAAGGGTCTTACCTTTTGAGGGAGGAGGGGAAGGGATGTGCGTACTTAGGTAAGGAGCCACATGGCATACAAAATAAATCCAAATTAATGGGAAACTAAAAACATATGGAACATGTCATGAATTTACACATTATCTTTGTGCCTATTACAGAATTTAGCTTTAAGTGTTTTAAAACTGCAAAACAATCACATTTTTAACATACTCTGTGTTAGCTACCAATTATTATAAATATTAAGGTTACAGGACATCATCTCCTTTTCAAATTTTGGAATCACATTCCCTACAAATTCTAAAGGGATCAAGAGCTACAGAATAGGTTATACGGGTATTGATGCTGAAACCTTAAGAAAGTTCTGGAGTCAGTCACTTTTGGGTAGTCCTATGTGCTTAAATACCTACAACTGTGACCCCTATGAAGTGATAAAAGAGCATGGTAGGCCTCCATGAGGTTTCAAACCCACATTGGATCCATTTGAATCCAAAGATGGTAATCTCTTATTAAATACTCACCAGAGGTGAGTTGTTGATTTACAGAGTTAATAATGGGTCAGAAGCAATTTGCCAAGATACTACCCATTCTTGGATCCCTATTTCTGAGAAGACTATTAAACCTTGCTGTCATCACCCCATACCAAAACCCCAGAAAGCAATGTCTATGGACTATGCATGTCATAGATACTGGCTTGAGAAATGAAATAGCCCTTGGCAATTGACTAGTTCCATGTGTCCTTTACAGAAGGGAAATTGAGTTTCAGAGAGAAAAAAGAGACTTGCCCAGGATTGTAAAGATAAGTGATGGAACTAGGATTTGAACTCATGTTCTCTAGACTTCAAATGCTCTCCTTTTATATCACCATACTGTCATTTCATCAGAGTTGTAAGCAGGCTAGCTTAACAATGGCTTTGTTTCAGGATGTACATACACACATATCTATTACTATATATCAGTCTGGTTCAGCTAGCATTTATATTGCACATACCATGCACCAGGAATTGTGCTAAGTGCTTTCTCCTTTGCTACAACCTTGGGAAATAGATGCTACTGTTATCCCCATTTTATAGCTAAGGAATCTGGGGGCAAATAGAGGTTAATAGACTTGCCCAGGGTCACACAGCCAAGAAGTGTCTGAGGCTGGATTTGAACAAAGAAGTTTTCCTGATTCCCAGACTCAGTGTTCTATCCACTGTGAAAAAAATGTATAAATTCATTATTTTAAAAGTTTGTTATATTCACATTTTTATAGCATTTCTCTCCTTTAGCAGTATGGAAACTAGCCAAAATAATTAGTAAAACAAGGAAACAAGCAGATGACAAATTTACTCCCCATCGGTTGAAGACTTCCTGTACCTAGTTCCCAACCTGTGGTTCTTCCCAAGATGGCAGTTGGTTCAGTATCGACCTTATGGTATCCCAAGATCTCTCCTAAAGGGACTGAGTACTCTTTCTTCTCTCCACAGGACTGGTGCCTAAAGTATCTCACTCACTGGGCTGATGGTCTTATCCCTTACCCCCTTGAGTGATCTGGGGACCTGTTAGTGTTACTTGTCTTAGACACTCTTTGATGTTACTCCCCTGGATGCTAAAATTGCTAGTCATTGCTCTAATCCACATCATTACACAGATACTAAAATTGGCTCAGTGATGGTGCCAGCTCATTAAACTGATCTCCAAATCTGGTCAGGGAATCAACTTTATGGCCTATCCCTGTAGAGGTCTTATGCCTATGTAAAATCATACAATGGTGGGAGAGAATCATAGATTTTTTAGAGCTATAAGGGAGGGACCTTAGGAACCATCCAATCCCTTTGTTTTACAGATGAGGAAACAGAGCCCCAAGAGGTTAACTGCTTTGCCCAAAGTTTCATGATTACTAGTGATGGCATAAAAGTAGACTTTTAAAATATTTAAAGAGATGAAAAAAGAATTTGTAGCTAATGGCTAAATGATTTATTTACAGATGAATGTCATTTGCTCCTAAGCTCAACTTCCTGGAAGAAGTATGGGCACTTAAAAACTTGCATTAATAACAAGATCCCCTTGGGTGTTTATCTTGATGGATTAGGTAACAACTGAATAGGCAGATGAACTACCAATTCAAAAACTTTCCCCTGATCTTTCTTTATATGGTAATAACCTTTTATGGACTCATGGGTTATTTACAATTTATTGTTTGATGCTTAAGGTAGAGCCAAAAGAAATAACACTTTTAGTTGGGTGAATTCCAAGACAGGACATCTGAAGACACTGTTCATGGCCATATAAAGAAAAAGTACTTTCAACTCTTAAGAAGTGAAATTCTCTAGCAGAGCCTCTGAATGACAGTGCTAGATTATTTTAAAGCTTTATGTACATTGTCGGGGGGGGGGGTGTTACATCATAATTATCATAATTCTTTTTCAATTTGCTTCCTTTTTAAGAAAGCAAAATAGTTAAACAAAACAGCAATCAAGTGTGGCAGAGTATGGAATAGTCTGCCTCCACAGTTGCGCCACCTCTTTATGGAGAGTGGAAGGGAGGAGAAGTGAAAGGAGGAGAGGTGAGGGGAGAGAGGAAAAAGAAGGAGAGGTCTACTGTCATGATATATGCAAAATAATTGGGGGGGGGAGAAAACCCTATAACTGGAAGAATATCAGAAAGGATTCTTTTTAAAAAATTATTTAATTTATTTTTTTTTAATGTTCTACAATCACTACTATAAAACTTAGATTTTTAACCCCACCACCTACCCCCGCTCCCACTACTATAAAACTTAGATTTTTAACCCCACCACCTACCCTGCTACAATTCTACATAGGATCTACATATACTTTCCCATTGAATACAGTTTCATTATAGTCATGCTGTGTAGAAGAACTTAAATAAATGGAATAAATCATATAACAAATCAAAACATAATACACAGACACACACACACACACACACATACACACACACACACACACACATGATCTGCTACATTCTGTGAATGAATTCCATAGTTCTTTCTCTGAGTGTAGAAGGCATTTTGCCTTAGAAAACCATTGGGAATTTTTTTTTAAGTTCTTGCATTATTACGAAGTTCTAAGTCTACCAGAAAAAACTCTAGCACAGTGTGTTCATTGCTGTGCACAAAGTTCTCCTGGTTCTGCTCCTTTCACTCAGCATCAGATCATATAAGTCCTTCCAGGTCTCTCTGAAGTCTTCCTGTTCATCATTTCTTATAGCACAAGAGTATTCCATTACATGTTCATATACCATAATTTATTCAGCCATTCCCCAACTGATGGGCATCTCCTTGATTTCCAGTTCTTGGCTAGCACAAAAAGTGCTGCTATAAATACTTTTGTACATGTGGGACCCTTTCCCATTTTTATGATCTTTTGGGGATACAGTCCTAGTAGCGATATTGCTGGGTCAAAGGGTATGCACATTTTTGTAGCCCTTTGGGCATAGTTCCAAATTGCTCTCCAGAATGGTTGGATGAGCTCACAGCTCCACCAACAATGAATTAGTGTTCCAACTCTCCCACAACCTCTCCAACATTTATCATTTTCCTGTTCTGTCATGTTTCAGGAAAGAATTCTCAAAGGAGATGGAACTTGAGATTGGCTGGTTGGCTGACTGAAGTAGGACAGATGCAGAGATAAAGAGGTAGAGTTTTCCAGATATGGTAGATAAACTCTGCAAAGGTATGGAACTGAAAAATGGAATAGAATATATAGGGGATAGATAGCAAGTAGGTTAGTCTGGCTTAAAGATGGAGGGAGTGGTCTACACAAAGGTAGGCTGGAGTCATATTGCATGTGAGAAATATAAGGAAACAAGCATTTATTAAGCACTAACTGTACCAGACACTGTACTGAATTTTGGGATACTAATATAAGCAAAAACAAAAGATAGTTCCTACCCTCAAGCAGATTCCATTCTAAGGGGGGAAGATAGCACACAAAAGGGATCTTGGAAGTCAGTTGAGGATGGGGTGTGGCCTTTCATGATTTTGAAATCCAGAAAGTCAGGAGAAGGATGAGGTAGAGAAATGAAGGCAGGGTGCTGGTCTGGCCCCTTCACAAGATGGAGGCTCCACCAGTAACTCACCAATATAAGTTTAAAGTCAGAGGCACTTATGTTCTAGCATAGAGGAGAGATAGGGAGCTTTGGAAGCTTCTTGAGTAGAGGAGGTGACATTCTCAGAGTGATGTTTTGGCAATATCCATTTGCAAAATGTGTGGATTAGAGGAAGCAGAGAGGAAGAGGCAGAATGCAGAAAAAACAATTTGAAGCCAAGAATCTGCAGTCGTTCGAGTGAATGAAGGTGATGAAGACTTGAATTGGGGTGTTTGTAGTATGAACGTTAAGAAGATGGATGTCAGAAATGCAGTTTCCCACGAGAGATCCAAAGAAATCAGATAATTGTCTCAAAGTTATTTGAGAAAAATACTCACAATACTGTGCCACGCTATACAACATTAGACCACATTTCTTTCCCAATGAAATTCATATTCTGAATGCCTTGAACAAGATACTAATTAAGTCAAAGAATAGTTATATATTCAGGTTGCTAAGCAACCAAATTTTGGCAAGGCATCCTTATGAAATTAAAGTGAAAATTGAAAGTCGATAAGAAGGTTGGAGAACATCAACATTCACCAACTTCCCTAAAACAGGACAACATTCGAGGTAGAGATTTCAGAGACATGTGGGTGAAATGATAAATTAAAGGAAGTAAATTAGAATGGAGCAGGCTACAGTGGAATGCCAGGTGTAGAGGTGGACCTAGGTTTGAATCCTGACATCACTTATCATGTGATGTGACCATGGGCCTTGGACAAGTTTCTTGATCTTTCTGGGTCTCAGTTTTCTCATCTGTAAAATAAAAAGGTTGTTTTGGATAACCGTGAAGTTCTCTTCCAGTACAAATTTTGTGTTCTATGATTCAGCTCTGCTAGTGCAGCAAAGTCTAACTGAGTAATCTCAAACCTGACATTTTTTTTTTTACTTAAGGAGGAAAATCATTGAAACATTTTCCTTAGGAGGAAGTCCTTTTCAGTTATAAAATTCTGTCATAAAAATGTCTTGCCTTACTTCCCTATAGATGACATTTTAGGCCCCCTTGCATGGAGAGACCAAGTAGGGAAGCAGCGTAGGACAGAAGAAAAACTGCTGGGTTTAGAGTTAGAGTGCTTGAGTTTGAAGGTCCACACACTCTCTTACTAACATGATATGACCTTGAGAAGTACTTTCCCCTTTCTGGAAAGCAGTTTCTTCATCTGTTAAACAAAGCAAAAACAGGCAGCCTTTGGAGTCCCTACAGACTCTATGTCTCTAATCTTAAATAGTCCACCAGAAAAGAAATATTCATTAACCTCTGCCAATGGACCCCCTCCCCAATTTTCTTCTATTTCAATGAACCATTGAATTTGAGCTGATTTTAAAGCTTAGAAAAGCTGTCATTCCTTAAATGGGAAAACAAAAATTCCCTCCTCTTCCATTTTCCTTATTGTTCCCACCTCCTCAAAGGCTAAATTCCAGAGAGCATTTCAACAGTGAGAGGATGAGCTGAGAGCCCAAGAAAGACCAAGGGTAGCTCTCTCACATAGACGCATTGGCCAGGAAAGATGACAGATCTTAAGCTATTTTGGCCAAAAAAGTCAAGTATGTGTGGGTGGTGTTGGTACAACAATGCTAATTTGCCTCTCAAGGTCTAAAAATAGCTGCCAATGTATTGAAGATCCTATTCTCCCAGATTGGCAGCTACCTGACACACATAGACATGTACATGTCTCTCTAGCCCTTTCTTTGCTTGCTGACAGGATTAGGGAATAGGACCTGAGCCAGGTTTCAAGAAGAAATCCAAGCTCAGGCCTGCTTCTTAGTACAAATTCTGATAGTTTCAGAGGAAAAGAAATATAGCTATCACTGAATAGCCAGTGCCCCAAGATGAGAGTTACCTTTCTGTCATTAAGACAGAGGATGAATGGACCTGGGGAAACCACTGCAGACTTTCCTCTACTGTTCCAGCTTGGGGGCCCAGGCTAAGGACAAAGGCCAACAGCCAGAAGAAAACTTATCAGGACCTGATTTCTAATGAAGCCACTCTCGTGTCCTCCAGCAAACTCAGAGCAGTGCCTCTTAAACTTAGCATGATGAAGCAAAGCCAAAGGCTGATATTGAACAGTGACCTTATTGTGCTGTCTGCTCACATAACCAAAATGACATTAAAAAATGGCATTAAGATTGATGGCATCTTTTGTGGTGGCTGAGAACTGGAAATCAAAGTGATGCCCATCAATTGGGGAATGGCTAAACAAGCTGTGGTATATAGTTGTGACTGAATATTATTGTACTATAAGAAATGACTAGCAGGAGGATTTCAGAAAAACCTGAAAGAGTGAAATGAACTGATGCACCATGAAATGAACAGAACCAGGAGAACATTGTACACAGTAACAGCAATATTCAATATAGAACTGTGAATGACTTCGCTATTCTCAGCAATCCAATGATCCAAGACAATCCCAGAGGACTAACGATGAAGCATACTATCTACCTCCAGGAAAAGAACTGATATTGATTGAATACGGATTGAAGTATGCTATTTTTCACTTTCATTTTTTTCTATTAGAATGTTCATGTGCAAAATGACTAATATGGAAATGTTTTACATAATTGTACATGTATAATGTATATCTGACTGCTTATCTAAAGGAGGGGAGAAGAAAGGGAGAGAGAATATGGAACTCAAAACTTTAAATGAAAAATGTTTAAAAATTTTTTAAAAGGGGGCTAGAGATTGAGAAAAGGGGGGGAGGGGCATTGGAATGGGAAACAAGTTCAGAAAGAAAGCAATGAAGAAGTGAAAAATAAAACACTGCTTGTGTTCCTTTGAGTTTGGGTCTACAGTGACGAAAATAGTTCCCATTTATATAACCATTTCTTCACAATAATAGATGTGATTCTCTCCATTTTACAGATGAGGAAAAGGAGGCTCTGAGAGGTTAAATGACTTATCCAGGGCCATGTAGCTAGTAGTCTCTGGGGCTGGGTTTAAACATAACCTGAGATGCTGTCTCTTGAACAAAAACAAGGAAATAATCTGTATTGTATCATTCTAGAAAAGTAGTAGGATTTCACATCTAAGGTTTTCCAGGTGGTAAAATAAAAAAGGAGCACTAGAATAAGAAGTGACAGACTTGGTATTGGAGTAAGGTCAGGTCCTATATTAGCCACTAACTAGCTCTGTATAACCTTGATCAAGGTCATTTCAGGCCTCAGTTTCCTCATCTGTAAAATGGAGGTGTAAGACCAGAGGACACTGAAGGAAGGTCCTGTTCAGCTACTTGGTTTTCACTTGACTTCTTGTAGAGGTGAAAGTCTAATTCAGTCAGTTAAACAAGTATCTTCTAAGCACTTAGTAGATACCTAGTATTGGTCTGAGTGCTATGAGAGGCTTAACATGTAAGTTAAGGTCATTACATAAAATGACTTTGTTTTGACATCATGGAAAGGTCTCAGTATATACCCACACAATAAAATCTCATCTGTAACAAAGAAAAACAGTTGCATGTAAACCCTATTGAGCTCTAGAAATAGAAGTTGCAATAGTAACAGTAGCGTACTGTCTGCACATCTGGGAACTTAAAGGTGCAGGGACACCTCTTTTAGCTGGTTTAACTGGAATCCTGAAGCAATACTAGAGCTGTATGTAGCAGCCCAGGCAAAGAAGCAGATGGTTCTTTCTCTAAGACAGCTGGAAGCACCATCTTTAAGGATACTGTGACGGGAGCGACCAGAAGGTGCAGTCCTTAGCTCTTTGTGTCTGGGACAATAAACCCTTGAGAAAGAAGAGGCAGGATGTAGGATGAGAGGAATGGCCCATACTGTTACGTGACATTTGGCACATGCCCCTAGCAGAGAAAAGACCAGAGACTCAGACTAACAGATTACTGGACAGACTCCTAGCCTTTGGAGTGAAGCATGCTACTAATTTCCAGCAGATTCTTTCCCAGCCAAATGGAATGGAGATCACTATCAGCCTGGGTACTGAAATGACTTAAGAGGAAGACTTGGGAGTTAGGGAGTGAGATGCAATATAGCAGAGCACATGTGATGGGAGAGACAAGGGCTACAGTGACTCTAAAGATGGAGAAGATTCCCATCTCATTTGGCCGTGTAAAATGTCCATTTCCAAGAAAAAATTGTAGACTTCTTGATTGGTGCCTGTAATGAGCTGCATGTTTGCAGAGTTCTTTGATTTAAGAATATATGGAAGGAATTCAGAGAAACACGAGAATGATGACTGAAATAAAACCAAGAGAATAATATTAAGACCAGCACACATCTAGCCATTTATGGTTTGCAAAGTATACATATTATCTCATTTGATCCCCAGAACAAGTCTAGGAGGTAGGGACTATTATTCTGTTCATTTTCTCATATAACCCTGAAAAAAGGTCAATGACTTGCCCAGAGTCATACAGCTACTATCTAAGGCAAGATTTGAATTCTGGTCTTCTTGGCTCCAAGGCTATGGAAGGATCTTACTCCACTGGGCCATCCAGCCCAAGATACTCAATGACTCTACAGAAAAAAAATATACAGAATGATGACAACTACAGAAATATAAACATCACTTAAATGATGTCAAAGTTTGAGTGAGATCCCAGACAACGTATAATCAAACGTAAGTCCTTGTGGCAGAGAGGTGGGAGAGATACAAGGACAGAATATTGTATTTCTTTTCAGATACAGTTACTGAATCAGATGTTTTTGCTTAAATGTTTTCCTTTGTCACAAGGATGGATTCAACTGGCATAGCTGAAGAGAATGTGACATAAAAACCAAAGACAGCTGCACAATGTATTAAAAGAGAGAGAGGAAAACAAGAGACAGAAAAATGGCTCCTCATTTAAGTGCAGTGGTCCAGTAGAAATAACATTAGGTTTAAAGACAGAAGACTTGGGTCTGAATCTCAACCCTGCTACTCACTACCTGTGTTAAATTTGATATGCCACTTCACATCCATCAGTGTGAATTTCCTCATCTGACAAATAATAATATAAATATTATCAAATAGATAATATCTAAGGACTCTTTCAATACTAAATTCTATGAACCAGCCCATGTTTCAGGCTGTATAAAATGTTACGACTTACAGTTAAGTAGTATTCAATTGGGAGAGGCATTATTTGGCATTCAGATGAAATCCCAGCAACTCCATTAGAGAGGGGAAAAAACTACATTTCATTTTTAAGTCTTATTTTCAATGAAAATAAATCACATTCTGAATTAATATAATTATTCAAATTCATTTGAAAACCTCTAGCTTGTTTTTGATATGCATTAGTTGAAGATGAAGGAAACAGACTTTTTCCCCCTCGCCAAATATCTCTTCAATCTAGACTTCACTCACATTTAATATTCCAATTTGGAACTTGTTTTTGCAGTTTTACAAATTTTAATTAATTGAAATAAAAATATTTATTAGAAAGTTGGTTTTAAGAACTTGGAACCTCACTACAACAAGCCATATTGCTTCATAAAAATAAAACAATATCATATAATTTTATAACAAATTTCATTTTGTGAACTCTGGCACTATCATTACCAAAAGTTTTAATTAAGCCCTTATTTTCAGGTGGTTTTGTGACAAGAATGGCACAGAATAAGTTAGAACCTACTGCTACCAGCATCATGTGAAAGTTTACAGATTAAAATAGGCAATAGTGATAAAGACAGAGAACTGTAGAACACTTTGGTAAAAACAAAATCCTAGTAGTCTAATGGTAGCCATCTTGAGGGCGAGGGTGGGAGGAAGGGGAAAAGAAAAAGGAAAATTACAAGATGACTTTATTATATATTTAAAAGTAATGGCAAGTTATACATAACAGATCTGCAATTTCATATACAATCATCTTTTTATACTATGTTATGGAAATGCTTATTTTATTCCATAAACTAAAAATAATGGGAATAAAATTTAAAAAGAAACAATATCCTAACTCCTTCCTCCATGTAAGTTAGGCTAGCTTTTTACTTAAAAGGGACTGAAACCATCCTTGAAACTTAATTGGCTCAGAGAACCAAAGGCTGAGGCTACTGCCGTCATCACGTCCTTGGCACCTGGACACAAAACAGGCAAGAGGAGCACGAGGATGCTTTCGATGTTCGGTTGCTGGATCCCAATGGGCAACTCAGACAAAGGAGCTTTTTCGAGCTGATTCAAATCAGGGTGTGATCAATGCGTAACCTTGTTGATTATCGTTCTGCTACGGCTAAGTAGATCTTTTTCTATTAACTGTCCAATGATCTATGAGTGCGCCTTCCATTATTAAACATAGTGACTCATAGACAGGCTTGAGTCAGGCCCAGCCCAGGACAGAAAATGAAAGTCTAAGAGTAAAATCTCACAGGCAGTAATTAAGAGATGATTTTTCCATTTCGCCCAGGATTGTAAAAAGACAACATGCCTACAGCAGCAATTGCCCAAAATCATATAAGATGGGAAACATACAGCGGTAGAGTCTGTGTCTGGACTGGTGTCTGCTGGCTGAGCTGTTGCTCAGTTTCTTTCTTTGTAGCTGTTTCTTCTCTCTCTGCAGGTCTCCTTTTCCTCTCTCACCCATCTCACATGTCTGCCTTTCTTCGCCTGCTTTGTCTCTCTGCCACTCCCCAACTCTATGCTTCTCATTTTGTCTTTTTTCGCTAACCTTTCCCCTTTTTCTTCTCTCCCCCATATTTCCAGCTCTTAGAATAGCAACAAACCAAAACAAAAAACACATAATTGAAGTAGATTTTTAATATCAGTTATAAATATTGGAATTTTTTGTTCTCAAATATTAGTTTTAAATAAAATGAATAAAGCATTTTATTAAAACATTTTTGAGACGTGATTGGCTCAGGAAACTAATGGCTCTGGCTTTTTGTCAGCACTTCCTGGTTACCTGAGCAGAAAACAGGATGAATAAAAGCATTCCTTGTTGGAAGGGCAGAACTCTGAATTAATGCCTTTTTCTTCTACAGCCCTTCACTAATTCCTCCCCTTCACCCACATGGGCCTATGCTCTTGATAAAAAAGAACTTCTCTACCATGAATCCTTTGAAACCTCAATGAATCTGTGATCCCACTGATATGGATCCTCATTATACTGAAACAGTTTGTAATCTATCCATTTCTTCTCATCCTATATCCATTATTCTCCATATCCTCTCTGAAATCTTCACACAGGCGAACAACAAGGTGGAAGATTTTCTATTGCTTTCTTAGAGGATTAGTGCATCAGAGCTGTGAGGAATTTGGTCATCTAGCCCAACTACTTTGACACTGAATTGCTTATGGTGACAATGTCAGTTGGTTCTTGCTCATGAATCATTTCGCTCCCTTTTCCAATTTCATATTTCTCTGATGAATCAATTTAAAAGACAAAAAGGTAAATCTATTTAGCTGGTGTATATATAAATAAAGGAAGAAATTTAGTCATAGGGGTTACATGTCATATGAAGAGCTAGAGGTGGTTGAGGTATGTTATAAAACTACGGAAAAATTGCTTTTATTCACATTTAAAACATAATAAATTTCTTTAAAAGAAGACAGTGGTACTGTAGGATCAAATAACAACTGGGTGTCTAACTAACTGACCAGAGGAAGAAAACATTGAGAACTCCCAGGTGATATTGATTATTATATTTAATTAAATATCCCAGATTCAGATGCAAGAGGCACAGCCTCCTTATACTCCAGCACCTTTGATTACCCCCACAGTTAGATCCTAGGGGAGCTAGTGGGCTTTATTTTATAAATTATTTGTATCTCATAATGCCAGAGATGAATTCAGCCTTTTCCCACCCCTCTCCACCATGACAGAAGTTATTCTAGACCTTGTTACTGAAAAAAAAAAGTATTAAGGGAATACCTAACATGACACAAGGTTGTACAAAAGGGTTTGAAATGACTTATCTCTACTCTCTAGGTCTTCAGAGAGTCACAGAATGTTAGAACTGGAAAGATTCAGAGGCCATCTAATTCAACCCTCACCTGAATAAGAATATTCCCCACAATATCATCCCTATGTGGTTTTTGCTTTAAAAGTTTTTGCTTTAAAAGAGGGGGAGTCCTCTACTTCTTGAATGAGCCCATTTCACTTCTAGAGCATTTTAATTTATTACAAAGTGTGATTCTTTACCTCAAGCCTAAGTTTACCTCCCCATAGTTCCCATCCCTACTCCAGGTTTTGTCTTCTGGGGCCAACCAGAACAAATCTAATCCATCTTCTATGTGGCAGCCTTTCAAATACTTGAAACAGAGCTAGAACCAGACTCCTTTTCACTTGAGGCAAAAAAAAAAGTTGAGAAGTGAGTCAGGATAGAAGTCAGTTCAACTGCAGGTTTAGTTGCACTGGGAGAAACCATAGTAGTAACCACACTGGCACAGAGGATGGGCTGCTAGCACAGGTTCTTTGATCTGCTTTTCTAAAGGAAAGACAACTCTAAAGGGGTCAACAATCTTACTTTAATTAAAGGTAAGTAGAAGGTGAGTATAAAAAATACAAACAGAAAATTAGCACAGATATTCAATAGATAGGGGTTCAACTGCCTGAACAAAGTAATACAACCACCTACATACACCATCAGACTGGGGAAGCACCAACATCTGAAGGGGGAGGGGTCTTAGTAAACTGCTACTAAGAGTCCCATCCAGCGAATCAAAAAGACCCCAGCAAAATGCCAACCTTCCAGAATACATAACAAAGACTCGCCCCCTGACTGACTCAAAGCCAGTAAGCACAAAACCCATGTGACTCAGCACAACTGTGAATTATCAGGGTTCAAAGGAGATCAATCCTTCAGATGTTCACAACTTAGCCTGCGCCTGGGAAACTGAACTCCAAAAAGAAAACAACAAAAATTCCACCCTCCCTGTGCTTACAGAAGCAATAAACTGAATGGTCAAGTGGCAAGGCATAGGGACTACAGTCTCCTTGAGAAGGAATTGTGCCCTTGCCTCCATATCCCTACCCTAGGATGAAGCCTTGCTTATCCCATGCTAGTTAAGACTTTGAACTGAATATATCAATTATTTTTTTCTCTTCTTCCCTCCCATTTCCTAACCCCCAAATAGACTTCTCAATATTACTCTGTTATATATACCTAACCTCTGGTCTGGCTAGTCACATTATCATCTTTTATTACAGATAATACTTTAAAAAATGCCTGCAAATCATATGTTTCAAAAGAACCATCACTTTTTATAAATTCTTATAATATTGCTGAGAAAGAGGTGTTGAGTTGAATTATGATTCTCCTTCCATTAAGGAGAAGCATGAGGTGCAGAGAAGAGATTAATAATAAAAGTTTGCTATCCAAAATGGGAGATCATGTTTAATCAATATTTTTGTTCAACTTATACAGATTTGATATTGACCCAGGGGAAGGTCCCTTTTCATCATTTAATGGTAGAATAAAAGAGCCACCAAGTGACCTCAGGTAAGTAGCTTAACCTTCTTCTCTGAGTCTTAGTCTCCTTCACCTTCCTAATACCTTTGGTTCTCTTGGATAACTAAGGATGTTAGTTCTAGCAACACCTAGACTTCAACCACCAAATGGGTGTTGGCTCAGACAAGTTGAGACCTGGGAAAGATCTTAGCTTAAATAAGTCAAGATCTCTTTCTGCAGCCTGGACCATCTCTAGTCATCTTGACCTATGGCTTGCCACTGAACCCTGATGACTCTGGAAGAGAGAGTAAGGCTGCTGACTTTGCACAGCCCTGCCTTACCTAAATCCAATTCACTTGTAAGTTAAAACTTCAACCTCCTGATTGGTTCTTGGGTAAAACATGATGAAATTTTTCAGGATCTTTTCTAATTCTGAATCTAGGATCCTGTGAAGCTACTAGCTAGAGCTTCCTCAATCTGAGCCAATCAAATAGCCTCAAAGTCATATGCCTACAGAGGAACCAGCAGCAGTGAACCTTTAGCATTCAGACCCATGATGCTGATAAGATATCTTCTGCTCTGGTAGCAGGCTAATATAGTTACCAACCTAATAGCTGGGCACCTTATCTTCCCCAGAGGCTCTACAGGATGGATACTAACCATGTGGATCAGGGGAGATGAGAGGAATGACATTTCCTAGGGCTTCTTGAGAGTCTCCTGATTATCCTTGGGCCACAGAACTCAGCTTTCACTAGACCACGTTAAACTCACACACAAGGGCAGCGCCTGACTCTCATTCTTGCTCTGTTCAGGGCCTCTCATTCCAAGAACAGAGCTATGAGGTAATCCCTTTGCAGTCCCCCCTGCCCTCACTCCCCACAATCTTTCAACTGCAATACAGGAAGATTAAGAGCTTTAGGTTAAGTGGTGTGGTTATATAAACACCAAATGCTTCTTGCTGGTGGAAATTCTCCCCCTGTGAGTTATTTACTCAGTGGGAACTTCATCACCAGAGAGGATGCAAATACATTCTCTCTACTGAAAGGAATTTGCTATGTAAAATAGTCTAGGCCAGCTCGATCTGTGAGCCAACCAGAAATGTTGATATATTATGTTTGGACTATGTATCCAGTGACCTGGCTATGGTATGGGCCATGCCTGAAGTTTATCACCTGCTGTGATGAGGAAAAGATATATCATGGGTGAGCAGAGAAGATGCTGGCCTCGAGTGGGGAGAAGGGGAAGTGAACCTAGAGGAAACAGCACTGGCTCTGGAGGCAGAGGGACTGTATTTAAATCTCCCCTCTGTACTTAGTGCCTGTGCAAATCACTTCATCTTTGAAGGCCTCCAGTTTCTCTCCAGTTTCCTCATCTGTATATAGATGGTGTTACACTAGCCAGACCCTGAAATCCTTTCCAGCAGTAATTCTGTAACCCCATGAATTAGGGAGCCTGGATCTGTTGTGAGCTAATGGGCAAAGGGGAAGTCAGATGGTGCAGTGGATAGAGTGCCTAGCTGAGAGTCAGAAGGACCTGAGTTCAAATCCTGCCTCAGACATTTACTATCTGTATCACCCTGGGCAAGTCACTTCACCCTGTTTGCTTCAGTTTCCTCACCTGTAAAATGAGCTAGAGAAGAAAATGGCAAAGCCCTGCAGCATCTTCACCAAGAAAACTTCACAAAGGGTCAGATATAACTGAAAACAACTGGACAACAAGGAGGGTCTTTGCCCTTCTCCGAACCTCAATTTTGTCATCTGAGAAAACACAGAGAATGAACTCAATAAATGGTCTTGTCTAGTCTGGTGATTTTCAAGCTATCGAACAGAAAAGAAACTCTAGGCAATAGTCAGAAAGCCGTTAGACGGATTTAGGAAAGTCAGCTTCTCTTTCTCTCCTCCAAAGATGCTCTGAAGAATCTGGGACTTTATCAATGTGCCTATTTCTTTCAATGATGCAGTTTTATAGTCCATCCATGCCTGCCCATCCTGCATGATGGCTATCCTGTGAGCTGACTATAAATTACTCACAGCTTTATCAAGGCAGAGCATTAAAGATAAAAATAAACCATCAGATTATGAATGAATCAGGGAAGTAGGGCAGAGTCTACAGTAATATGTATTTGTACAGAGATACAGAATATAAACATGTAATATGAAGAACATTAGATTAAACATTAAAAAGATTGGCTGGTCACATAGGGAGAGCGTGGGATAACTGGAAGGCTTTGTGGTCCACTGCTGTCTTCTCAATGCTGAGAGATTTAGAGGAAAGCCCCTGGCATGTTGGGTGAATTCCCTCCCTGTCACAGATTTAGAGGATGATGTAGATAAGAATCACACAGGATGAAAAGGCAAGGGTAGATGGCAGACTGCATCACTGGAGGAGTGAAATCCCAGATTCATCAGAGCATCTAAATAACACAGGATTAATCTAAATAACACCAAGATTCAAAATACTGGATGGAATCACACATCCATGGGTGTAGGTACACTTTCTACTCATGCAAACTCGAAACTGTCCATCCCTTCTCCTCCATCCTGTACTATTAAAGAGGCAGCTTAGTCGTGCAATGGCTAAAGTGCTCAATCTGGAGTCAGGAAGACCTAAGCAGACTCATTCAAACATTTTCTAACTGCATGACCCCGGGTCACACATTTAATTTGTCTGCCTCAGTTTACTCATCTGTAAAATAGAGATAAAAATAGCACCTACCTTACAGGGTTGTCTAAAGGACCAATGAGATAACATAGGTAAAGATAACATTTGCAAGCCTTAAAGCTACCATGATGATGATGATGATGATGACATCCTTTCTTGAGTTCTCAAAGGAGATCCACCAGATGTATTGAGGGGCTTATATATCTATAGTCAGTCAGCTGGTCAATAAGCATTTATTAAGTACCTACTGTATGCCAGGAACTGGGTCAAGTTCTGAGGATACAAAGAGGCAAAACAGTCTCTATCCTGAAGAAACTTACAATCTAATGGGGGAGACAACACTCAAACAAATATATACAAACAAGTCATATACAGGATAAACAAGAAATAATCAATAGAAGGAAGGCACCAGAATTAATAGGAATTAGGAAAGGCTTTCTATAGAAGTAAGCCAATAGTGCACAAAGGCTGTCCATCACTTATCCCTCACTCTTGTTTTATCACCTTTCCTCCCCTAGTCTTAAAACTCTCTGCTATCATCCTTTATTCTGCTTCTCCTGTGAGGAGTGACATTCATTATATAATAGAGAGAGAGGGGTGGGACAGCCAAGTAGTACAGTGGATAGAGTGTCAAACCTGGAGTCAGGAAGACTCATCTTCCTAAGTTCAAATCAGTATCAGACACTAACTAGCAGTGTGACCCTAGGCAAATCACTTAACCCTGTTTGCCTCAGTTTCCTCATCTGTAAAATGAGCTGGAAAAAGAAATGTTAAACTACTCCATGACCTTTTCCAAGAAAATCCCAAATGGAGTCATGAAGAGTTGGACATGACTAAAAATGACTGAACAGCAATAATAAATTTTAATAGCTTTTAAGAGAACAATAAAATAGAAATTATTATATATTAATATATTACAGCATTTTATATACATTATATTATATGTTAATTTCATATATATGTCATATGTAAATAGAAATTTTTTTAAACCAGGAAGTTCCATTTGAGTAAAAGGATCCTGCTGTCCAGGTTAGCAATGTCCTTCTAGTGGAATTCAAAACTGAACAAGATATTTCTGATGTGGTCTGTCCATGGCAATTTGCAGTGGAAATAGCAATTTCCTAGAATCTGACATTATGCCTCTCAATGCATTCTAAGATGCCACTGCTGCTAGGTTTTTTTACTGTAACATAACAACCTTAACTTGTTAAAAAAAAAAAAACAAAACTGCAGTCCAATATGACCCTCAGATATTTTTCAGCTTACCTGCTGTACATACTTGCAAAGTTTATTTTTTAAACTCAATTGTAAGATTTTTCCTACAATCTTATTTAATTTCATCTTAATGGACTTGGTCCAAAATTACAGTTTGTTGAGATCTTTCTGTATCTCCTATGCCATCCAAAGTATCATCTATCCCTCCCAGCTTTTTGCCATTGTCAAATTTAGTAAGTATGCAAAAACTTCATCCAAGTCGCTGACAACAATATTAAATAGCACAGAGCTAAGCACAGATCCCTCAGTGCACTCCATTAAGATTTCATTCCAAATTCACATTGAACTATTAATGACTATTCTTTAGGTCTAGCTATTCAACAAGTTTCAAATACAACTGTATTTCCATCTAGCCTACACTATTCATCTTGCTCACAAGAACACGAGAGATTTTTCAAATATTTTGCTAAAATCTTGGTAAATTATGCCTATAGTACTTCCATGATCTATCAGACTAATAACCCTGTCAAAAACCAAAATAAGATTAGTCTGGCATGCCCTGTTTTTGATGAAACCATACTTAGTGTATTCCCTCACTTCCTTTTCTAGATGTTCATTAACTTTTAGTAATATGTCCCAGAATTTTGCCAGGAAGCTCTTCAATTGTCTTTCCTTTTTCAAATTTGGAACAATGTGATTTTTCTCCCAATTATTCTACCATTCTCCATGAGCTCTAAAATAACACTAGCAATAAGTCAGTGATTACATCTCCTAGTTCTTTGCATGTCATTTGGACCAGGTGACTTAAGTTCATCAAGGACAAGGAGTTTCTTTCTTACTTTCTCCATAATTGTCTTGCATTTCAATCTCTAACTAACCACTTTTGTTCTGTCCTTTCCCATCACCACTCTTCTCTTCGAAGATGATAGAAGAAAAAAAAGTTGAACAGCATGGCCTTCTCTCTATTATAGATGACCATTTTCCTCTCCACTCCAAGTAGTCTAACTCTTTTATCCCATTTTTTTACCCCAATATAACAAAGAGCAATTTTCATGTTCTTAGCACGCCTTAGTATCCCATATTTTCTCTTAAATGATTGAAAGCTATCTGCAGTTTTAATTTTTGATAAGCTGCTGAATTTTAAAGAAAACTTTTTGGGGCCACCAAATATTTTGGATCATGCAGAGAATATATATTGTACTGTAGTAATTTTGTATTTACATTTGTATGATGTGACATAATGGATGTGAATATTAATCACTGCTTGACTGTTAATAAAGCTATTTAAATAGAAAAAAAATTAAAATTTTCATTCTCTGCCATAGACCCTTGCTTCAATATCCTTTACATGTCTTTAAAAACTGAAGTTGATTGACGATCTTGCTGTGTGCCCACATCAATTTCTTTGTAACTTCCTTTTTTCCTTCTCTTCAGAACTGTTCCTCTTTGTAACTTCAAATTTTCTTTCTTAGGTGCTATCTATCCTTCCTGGGCTTAATTTCCTTGTAGAATTTTTGACCAGTGTAGCCTACCAAGACTATCTATGAACTCTTTGAAAACTGCATCCAGAGTCCATGACAAATGAGGTTCAGCTTTCCTTTTCTTTTTTAAAAATAAATTCTGTAATTCTGTAAAGGCTGGATGACTCATGTTCAAGTCCTGGCCCTGACCTTGACTGGATGTGTAACCTTAAGCAAACAATATGAATTCCCTGCACCATAATTGTAATTAAGTGCTGAAGACCAGAGTTGATCCCCAAAGTCCCTTCCAGCTTTGATTCTTTATGACCCCAGCTGTTACAAATTCTAAGTGGGTCCTATGTTAGGATGAAAGCGCAGGAGGAAGCAGAGGATAGATCTCATTGGTTTTGCTTTTCTTGGTTCTTTTTTCATTGCCTTGAATAGCGCAAATGTCAAATGTTTTAAAAGATGGAAAAAAAGAGACCTAATACCTCAATGTTTCCAGGTTGCTCTGGCGACATGTCAAACCCTACATTTGACATTTTAAGAATTCACTTGGACTGATTAACGTTACATTAAAAAACTCTACAATTCCACTTTTAAGAAGCTAGACTGGAGAGTTGAAATTATTTTCCCACACTTTAGGGGAAAAAAATCCTCTTGAAGTTATAAGGGTATATTAATAAGGATGCACAGCTGTGCTACTCAGTCAGACTGAAAATCCCCTTTGCCTAGTGTGCTAGAACTTTACAGCTGCCAATGAAACATACATGACTATTTTGGAGTTAAAGAGGCAAATGAAAAAACTAAGCAGTTTTCTTCTTTTCTTTTAAGTTCTTATCTGTAAACTTTTCATAGGATCATAGGTTTATAACTGGAATGGAACTTCTGAGGTCATGGTGTTTTCTGGATGAATAAAGTGAGACCCAGAATGGTTAAGTGACTTGCCCAACATCATATGGGTAGGAAATGGTAGAGGTGGGACTTGAACTCAAGAAAACTGACTCCAAATCTAGTCCACTTTTTAAAATAAAAAAGGGATGTACAGATATGTATATATATATATATATACACACACATATGTATACATGCACATGCATGTGTATGTATATATGTATGTATTCCAATTTCATGTAAAAACATCCTGTCCATTTCTGCTAAACCAGGATTACAGATTAGAGGCAGTAAAGTCCACATATGCATGACATAAATACAATTATGATGATATTTACACGTACCTGGGCTGTTTGGAGCTGATAGTAGCTTTGGCCTGAAAATACAGGCTCATTATCACATGAAAGGAGGGAACAGATGTGACTTCTCTCAAGGAAGTCTGAAAAGGAAGTCCATTTTAGTGGGAAGACAGAGAAAAGGCAGGTGGATACCAGAGACAGAACAATGGATTTGGGCTTAAATTCCAGGTCTGCATTTGTTACACTGGGTAAACCATTAAGCCTCCCTGGGTCTCAGTTTTCTTATCTATAAATACATAAAATAAGGAGGTGGACCTCTAAGGTCTCCAGCTCTTATCTATGGTTCTAGATGTAAAAAAAAAATGGTTTGTTAAACTTCTTTTGTATCATGGACCTCGTTGACAGTCTAGTGAAGCCTGTAGACTGCTTCTTGGAAAAATATTTTTAAATGCATAAAATAAAATAAACAGGATATCAAGGGAAATTAATTACATTGAAATACAATTACTGGGGCAGCTAGGTGGTGCAGTGGAAATAGTGCCCACCCTGAAGTCAGAAGGATGTGAATTCTAATGCTGCCTCAGACATATACTAGCTGGGTGACCTTGGGCAGGTCACTTAATCCTATTTGTCTCAGTTTCTTCACCTGTAAAATGAGCTGAAGAAAGAAAAGGCAAACCACATCAGTATCTTTGCCAAGAAAACCCCAGTCAGACATGACTGAAATGAGTGAACAATAACAATTATCTAAGTATTCTTTCAAACAACCAAGTTAAGGGCCCCAGGTTAAGAACACTTGGTATAAAGAAATCTCAGAGTTGTTTGTTTGTTTTTAAAATGACACTCTGACACTCAGAGCATGAGGTCATCAGTAGAGATTGTAGATCCCACCAGAGGGCATGACAAACCAAGAAGGCACTCAAAGGGGCATCCAAATCCTCCCCTCCTGTGGCTCTGTATAGTGACTCTCCACAATCAAAAAGGGAGGGCAGCCTTATTCATACTCAATTCAACCCAGGAAAGATGCTCTAAGGAGCCATACTAAGTGGTGCACTGTCCTCCTCTACCCATGAAGTCTATTATTTGCAAGGGTTGGTGTGAAGGAGCAATTACATTGTATGGTAAAGGCATCTGAACAACTGTTTACAAATTCCAAGGCTGGAAATACCATGGGGATAAGGAAAGGAAGACTTTCACAATTCTTCTCCAAGGCAAGTCCACTCCCTGCACCTTATCTTGTTGTCTTCCCCGTACACCAAGGGTTCTTACTACCCCTGCAGGACTCAATGAGACCAACTCACTCCCATTGCCTGCTTATGGGGCAGGACCAAGCTGTTGCCCATCACACATCACCATCTTAAGTGAACAGTGCCTGATATATAGAAGACACTTGAATGAGTGGATGAAGTCACTCACCATAGCCAAAGATGACTTAAGCAGTTAAATGAAGTCAGATAGAACATGGTTATACAAGACTGAGAGAACAAGGGGGGAAATCTAGGGATCAAGGGTGAAGGATGGGTGTTAGTGTGAGAGACACCAGTAACAGCGAAAAAGAGAGAGTGTCAAAGGACCTGGGTAAGAATCCTCTCCCTTGTTTGCTCTAAGTAACTTGAGTTGAATCACTTCAGCTCTCTGGACCTTGATTCCTTCATCTATAAAAGGAAGGGGCTGGACCCACTGATCAGCAATGCTTTTTTCCAAATCTCAATGGTCTGGTCCCAGGTAGCTGAGCCAGAGGTCACACAAACCTCTGACTTCAAACACAGCACTCTTTTCACCCCCAAATCCCAACTACTTTTGACTCACACAAGGCTCAACAATGAGACAAGTTTCTCAGATCTACTGTAGTATGATTAATACAATTAACAGAAAATATTTCCCATTCCTATTTCTATCTGTCCATGTCACTCCCCCACTTCCTGTTAAGGCAAATGCTCACACACTGAATTCTGGAGGGTATCCTTACTTGTGTGTATAAACTGGAAGGACTTTGTTTCAAGCAACAAAGATACCCTTGTTCATGCTGTTCCCCTTTCCTACTTGACTTAGGAGGGTCACAGGTTGCAATCTGAGCAGGCTCTTCCTCATCTGGCAACCGAACTAAAGGCTCACTTTGCAGCAGAGCTGGTTGTGCTTGGCAGAAGATAAAATGTCACCAAACTTAGGGACAGCGGTGTGATCAGGAAACAAGATAGCAGTACAGCCTCAGAAGAGTATTGTAATCATTTTCTCCATTTTTCAAGTGTATTCATAATATTCACTGTCTAAGCAATCAATTAACATTACTGGAACATCCGATCATTGAAGAAGCACTGAGTTAGGCTACAGGCAAAGGGAGATGCAAAAAAGTAGGATATCTAGCCCCTGCCCTCCATGACCTAATTGGAGCGACCAGACACATTATGTTGGTTATCACTATTAATATCACTTCCCATCCTTATTGATAGAGTTCTGATAGAAATGGTTCCAAAACAATTCCATGCCCTGCTATTCTCTTATATTTCAATGTTGTGAAGATTACTGTAAGGTAGATAAAATAACTACTTTTTGCAAGTAAATAAAAATATAAAAATATTGAGATGAAAGCTCATGATCTTGAGGGCACTTCCAACAACAGAAAGGATGATAGGAATTATATGTATCTCAATTTGTTCCCACATGGCTCTAATTTCTTCCATTAGGTCCCTACATTTTAAAAAAAACCTTTTCGATCTACACAATGTGGAGATTTTGAGTATTTATTATGGTGATATTGGATTCAGATGGCTCTGGAGAATTGAGACTGGTGACCTTGCACAAGCCCTCCCCCACTCAAAACAAAGTCACATGCAAGTTATGTCATCATTTCTCTGATGGCATGGTCTTCTTCGGCAATGGAAGATGAACATAATATATTAATATGTTAGAAATATTGTTTTTAAAATATTATGAGTCAATGAGTCTAGATAATTAAGGGTAACCATTTTGTATGTGAGGGGCAGTTAGGTGGCATAGTAAATGGAGTGCTGAACCTGAAGTCAGGAAGATTCATCTTCCTGAGTTCAAATCCAGCCTCAGACAATTCCTAGCTGTGTGACCCTGGGCAAGGCACTTAACCTTGTTTGCCTCAGTTTCCTCCAATATCTTTGCCAAGAAAGCCCCAAATGGTGTCACAGAAGTCAGACATGACTGAAAAACAACTGAACTCTAACAATAAATTTTGTGATAAAGCTCTGGATTCCAGTATGATTTTACTTGTTGAATTCTTCAAGATATTTTGAGGTTTGGATTTGTAGTGTGAAGATTTGTCATGTGCTAGTTTATAAAAGATAATGAAATTCTGTTGTATAATCCCAACTACCTAGTGATCTGACTCAGGACTGGAGAGCTGTTACATGTTTGTAACCTACAATGGTATGCTGCATAGTGTCTACATTTTCCTCGCATAATCTGCATTAATCAGTAGATCTGGGTTCCCTAAGGATAAACTGTCATCTCTAGGAGAGATGAGCTGATCTCACACTGCCATTCTAAACCTTTGCATCTCTAAAAACAAATCACCATTACCACCTTCTCTATCATCACCAATGTCGTTGGCCTAGGACTTCTTGTTTCATGCCCACAGAGAATTCCAAACAGTGGAAATTGTATGGAAACCCCCTCCACTTACTCGTAACAGTCATCTGTAAGTTGTGATATTAGAAAAGTCACCTCAGGCACTGGCAGGGTAAGCGGTCATATAGCTAGTATTTGGACACTGAGCCTAGTATGTTCTAGGACCTTAATAAACACTTGTTGATTGGGTTTTTTCTTTTAATGGGTAAGACACAGGATTTGAATTCAGCTCATTCTGCTTCCAAGGCTGGTCCTCAGCCCATCATACCACACTGCCACTATTATTCTTATGATGATGGTGGTTATTTAAATAGCTAAGGAAATGCACAATTCCTGGCAGAATATTATAACCATCAAATGAGAGCTATCAATCGCAAATGTGATGGGAATTTGGATGAGAAAGAGACTTGCAAGATGTCATGGACGGAGAAAGTTTTGGAGGAAGATATCATAGTGGATGTAGAGGAATAGTGTGCTGGACTTAAAGACAGGAGAAGCCTTTGTTTCAGTCCTGCTTCTGATATTAGCCATATAACCATGAACAACTCATTTAGCCTCTCGTGAACTGAGTTTCTTCATGTATAATGATACCTACAGTGCCTATCTTACATTTGTGAATCCCAAGTGTGATAATATATTCAAGGTGCTTTGCAAGGTTTCAAACAACTTGGGTGCTTAGTTGCCTTGTTGGCTATCATTATAAGAGGAAGAATTGAGTGGAAACAATTCAATTCACTGGAAGAAGTAGAAAGGGGAGGGTGTTCAAGATAGGAAAAAGCACAAGAAAAAATATGGAGGATTAGTATAGAACATTACATAGTAAGATTTAAGAGTTGGAGGAGTCCTAATTTCCTCATTTTACAGATGAGGAAATTGAGATCCAGTGAGAGGAAATGACGCAAGGCCACATAGCTTAGGGAAGGGATGAACAGACTAGTTGGACTGGAACAGAAGGTCTGTCTATAACAGTGACAAGTCATGTCCTCATGTTAATCCATCTGGGGCTAGGGTTTCCTCATCTTTAAGATGAGGGGATATAACCAGGCGATAAAGAATTCTTCTCTCTCTAAAATTCCATGCCCTTTATCCTGTAGAAAATGGGGAACTGGGGACAGAGTCAAGATGGCAGAGGAAAGGCAGGGACATGCCTGAGCTCTCCCCTAAATCCCTCCAAATATCTTTAAAAAGGACTCTAAATAAATCCTAGAGAAGCAGAATCCACAAAAAGAAAGAGAGAAACAAAAATCCAGTCCAAGGCAACCTAGAAGTTTGACAGGAAAGGTTTGTTGCACCAGGCTTAGAGAGGAACACGGTCTAGACTGGGACCCAGAGAACCTGAAGCAGGCCTCAGAGGGCTGAATCACTGGCAGCAGTGGTGGTTTCCAGATTTCTCAGCCCACAAATGCCAAATACAACTTAGAAGGTCAGTAGGAAAGGTCTGTCCAATCTGGATAAGGGAGGAGTGCCAGCACAGCCCTAGCCCCAGCAAACCAGAAGCAGGCCTTGGGAGAAAATGAATCATCTGCAGCAGTGGCTACTTCTGCTGCTCTCAGTCCACAGATGGTAAGGGGATCGAACCACTTGTCAGAAGGAGATTATAGGGTCCTCTTTGCTAGTCCCATGCTTGGATCTGGGTCATAGTTCTGGGTGGCAGTCCTGGGGTGAGAAGGAGCACTAACATAGTAGAGGTTGTGGCCCCTCTTCACAGGTCCAGGGCAGAAAAGAATGCTTGTGGTCACTCACAGAGCAGAAACCAGGAGAGAATTAAACACCGCTCCTTAGATCATACTACCTTGGAAGAACTGAAAACTTACAGCTCCCTAGAAGTATTTCTTCAGCATTTTTTTGGGCCTCCTTTATTAAGGTATTGACCCGTTTTTCATGCTTTTCTTGCATCTCTCTCATTTCTTTTCCCAGTTTTTCCTCCACCTGTCTGACTTGATTTTCAAAATCCTTTTTGAGCTCCTCCATGGCCTGAGCCCATGGGGTATCTCTTTCAGATATTTGGGATACATAGGCTTCGACTCCCATGTCTTTACCTGATGGTAAGCAGACCTCCTCGTCATCAAATGGAGGAATGATCTTCTCAAGGAAATAACCATCTATGGTCTTAGTTTTTTTCCCTTTTCTGGGCATTTTCCCAGCCAGTTACTTGACTTCTGAGAGTCCTCTCCACCCCAG
>CM053772.1:166295161-166316100 GCA_028658325.1 Potorous gilbertii | reverse complement strand
GATATTTGGGATACATAGGCTTCGACTCCCATGTCTTTACCTGATGGTAAGCAGACCTCCTCGTCATCAAATGGAGGAATGATCTTCTCAAGGAAATAACCATCTATGGTCTTAGTTTTTTTCCCTTTTCTGGGCATTTTCCCAGCCAGTTACTTGACTTCTGAGAGTCCTCTCCACCCCAGCCTAGGTCTGCCCGAACTAGTGCTTGGGGTCTGAGATTCAAATGCTGCTCCCCAGCCTCAGGGCTTTTGGCGGCAGGCTTGACTGCTCTTCAATGGGGGCTTATCTGCTGGTTCTCAGGTGGGGTCAGGGCCTCCTCTCAGGCTCAGTTCCCTCAGGGGGTTTATACAGAGATCCTTTGTAGTGGAGCTGGGGTGGAGCTCCCGCCTCCTCTGGGAGCCTCTGGCCAAGCGACCTCTGCCTCTGCCTCTGGCCGAGCTGCCTCAGCCTCTGCCATAGCGGCCGCTTCCCAGGGGTCCGAGTCCCGGAGATCCCCTGCTCCCCTCTCAGCCCGTCTCTCTCACTGACCTGTGCGTCTGTGAGTGGAGGGACCTTCTCAGCCGCCGGAGATTCAGGTCCCTGACTCCTGCTGGGCTCTGCTCTCTCCTCTCAGTGCCGCGTGGCCGGTGCGGGGGAGGGGAGTGCTCGGCAGGGCAGGACTCCGCTCCCGTCCGGGGTACCTTTGCAGTCGGTTTTTCAGGGTTCTCTGCAATGGAAGTCTCCTTCACTGTGTTGCTGCGCGGCTTCCACTGTTCCAGAATTTGTCAGGAGTTCTTTTTACAGGAAATCTATGGGCTGTGGGTTCGGACCTAGCATAGGTGAGTCTTTCTCCTCTGCCATCTTGGCTCCCCCCTAGAAGTATTTCTGAAAAAAGCTGCACAAACCCCCTGAAGCTTAGAACAGTTCTCCCTCCCCACTGGAAGCAGAGCCTTACCTTAACAAAGACTTAAAAAGTCAAGTAACAGGCTGGGAAAATGAGCAAACAATGTGGGGAAAAACTCTTGACTACAGAAAATTACTTTGGTGACCAGGTGGATAAAGGAGGATGAAAATATATACTCAGAACAAGGCAACAAAGTCAAAGCTCCTGCATCCAAAGCCTACAAGAAAATATGTATTGGTCTCTGGTCATGGAAGAGCTCAAAAAGAATTTTGAAAATCAAGTAATAGAAGTAGAGGAAAAATTTGGAAAAGAAATGACAGTGATGCAAGAAAATCATGAAAAACAAATCAACAGCTTGGTAAAGAAGATTAAAAAAATACTGAATACAATAATGCCTTAAAAAGTAGACTAGACCAAATGGCAAAAGATGTCCAAAAAGTCAGTGAATAGAAGAATGATTTAAAAAGCAGAACTGAATAAATGGAAAAGAAGGTTCAAAAGCTCACTGAAGAAAATAATTCCTTAAAAATCAGAATGGAGCAAATGAAAGCTAATCACTCTATGAGAAATCAAGAAATTATGAAACATAACCAAAAGAAAAAAAGAAGAGAATGTAAAATATCTCTCAGAAAAACAACTGACCTGGAAAGTAGATCCAGGAGAGATAATTAAGAAATTATTGGACTACTTGAAAGCCATGATCAAAAAAATGGTCTAGACATCAACTTTCATGAAATTACCAAGGAAAACTGCCCTGATATTCAAGAACCAGAGGATAAAACAGAAATTGGAAGAATCCACTGGTCACTTCCTGAAAGAAATCTCAAGATGAAACCTTGTAGTCAAATTCCAGAGTTCCCAGGTCCAGGAGAAAATATTACAAGCAGCCAAAAAGAAACAAATCAAGTATTATAGAACCGCAATCAGGATAACATGATTTAGCAGTTTCTACATTAAAGGATTGGAGGCTTTAGACTATGATATTCTGGATGTCAAAGGAGCTAGGATTAAAATCAAGAATCACCTACCCAGCAAGACTGAGTATAATCCATGAGTGGGAAAAATTGACATTCAATGAGATAGAAGAATTTCATGCATTATTGAGAAAAGACCAGAGCTAAATAGAAATTTTGACTTTCCAACACAAAACTAAAGAGAAGCACGAAAAGATAAATAGGAAAGAGAAATCATGAGGGACTCATTACAGTTAAACTATTTACATTCTACATGGAAAGATGATATTTGTAACTCACAAGACCTTTCCTATTATTAGGTTAGGTTAGGTTGTTACCCTTTGTTCTCAAAGATGATCAAGATGACATCACTATGCTAGGGTCTGGTTTCAGTGTGTCTGGGGCTGATCAGACCAATACGAGCTTGGAATACTCTATCCTGGGCACAAATAGTCCATGTGAACATTTGAGATGGATTCTCTAAATTTGCCCATCCTGCATTTCCTCTGAGCTGTTTCAATTCTACTTTGCTCATAGAGCACAGCACCTTCTCTGATGTGGGCACACCCTGCTGAGTGGTCCTGTGCCAGTACCTCCTGTGTGAACAATGAATTCCTAAGTTCTTAAGGGAGACCTTGAGAGTGTCCTTGTATCGCGTCTTCTGATCACCATGTGAACACTTTCCTTGTGTGAGTTCTTCATAAAATAGTCTTTCTGGCATGCATTCTAACAATGTGGCCAGCCCATAAGAGTTGTGTTCACTGAAGCAGAGTTTGAATGCTGGGCAGTTTAGTTCAAATAAGGACCTCAGTGTCTAGTACCTTATCCTGCCAGGTAATCTTCAGAATCTTCTTAAGACAGTTTGAATGGAAGTGATTCAGTTTCCTGGCATGGCACTGGTATACTGTCCAGGTTTCACAGGCATACAACAATGAGGACAGCACAATGGCTGTCATTATTAGGGTAGTTAAAAGGAGTATATATAGAGAGAGAGAGGATACAGGTATGAATTGAATATGAAGGGATGATATCTAAAAATATAAAATTAATGGTTGAGAGAGGAATGTATTGAGAGAAAGAAGAAAGGAGAGGCAGAATGGGGTATATTATCTCACATAAAAGAGGCAAGAAAAAGCTTTTACAGTGGAGTGGCAGAGGAGGGAGGTGAGAGGGAATGAGTGAACCTTATTCCATCAGTATTGGCTTAAAGATGGAATGGTATTCACACTCAGTATAGAAATCTATCTTACCCTACAGACAAGTAGGGGGAAAGGGATAAAAGAAGAGGTTAGTGGGGATAGAATGGAGGGCAGATTGGATAATCAGACGCAAACACTTTTCAAGAGGGATAAGGGGAAAGCAGGGGGAGTGTGGTAGTGGAATAGGATAGAGGGAAATATTGTTAGTCTTTCATAACATGACTATTCGGAAGTGTTTTGCATGACTATACATGTATAGTCTTTATTGAATTACTTGCCTTCTCAATGAGTGTGGGTAGGGAAGTAGGAAGGGACAGAATTTGGAACTCAAAGTTTTGAAAATGAATGTTAAAAATTGTTTTTACATGTAACTGGGGAAAAATAAAATACCAAATAAATTTTTAAAGAAAAGAAAATGGGGAACTATTGAAGGTTTTAAGAGAGTTACTATTTTAGAAGGATTAATCCAGGTTTACTTTCAGAATGAAATGGGCTAGGGAGATCAATTAAAAAACCATGATAGTCCAAGAATAACATAATAAATTCTTAACTGGGAGGTTGGCAGCAGGATTGAAAAGGAGCAGGTTTGAGAAAAGTATGAAGGATGCCATTAATAGTAAGGGGTGACTGGACCTTTAGAGTAAAGGAAGAGATGAAGGTTTCAAGCCTGGGAAATTTAGAGGATGATGAGAGATCTAGGGAAGTGATGAGGAAGAGATTATCTTAGCGGAAAGATAACAGATTCAATTTTACACATGCTGAATTTTATATAGGAGTATGAATTCTAGAAAGAAATGTCCAGCAAGCAGGTGTAAATGTGGGACTCAATTTAACTCAATAAGTAGTGACTAAATACCAACATATGTCTGTTAGATGCCATAAGACAACATCAAAGCAATTCATGACCTCAAGGAGTTTCCTTTCATTCTACTGAATTGGAGCTTGAAAACTTTGGGAGTTATGGCCATGGGCTTGAAAATCTAAACTGTAAGAACGGATGACATGTCTATAAAAAAATAGCACATGTAAAACAGAAGACTGGAGATTAAACTTGGGGATATGTGCACATTTCGGGGGACAGGAAGAAAAATAGAAACTTGAGAAATCTGAATTTCACATTTATTCATTTAAAAAATAATTTTATTATTTCTTTATTTTTTAATTCTTTTCTTTTTAAATTTTAAGTTTCAAATTCTCTGTCTCCTGATCCCTTTCTGATTCACTGAGAAGGCAAACAATACATAAATTATGCATATGAAATCATGCAAACATTTCCATATTAGCCATACTGAAAAAGAAAGAAAGAAAAAAATATATTTCAGTTTGTACTCAGAGTTCATCAGTTCTCTCTCTGGAGGTGGACAGAATTTTGTTCATCATGAGACTTTTGGAATTATTTTGGATCATTGTGTTGGTCAGAGTTGCCAAGTCTGTCACAGTTGATCATCATTACAACATTGCATCGGTTCATACAGGTCTTGTATGTTCTTTCTGAAACCACGTCCTCGTCATTTCTTATAGTCCAGTGCTTCTCCATCACAATCACATACCACAATTTATCCAGCCATTTCTCAATTGATAGGCATCCTTTCAATATCCAATTCTTTGCCAGCAAAAAAGAGCTGCTAAAATATTTTTTGTACATAAGAGTTCTTTTCCTTTTTCTTTGATCTCTTTGGGATAGAGACCTAGTAGTGCTATTGCTGGATCAAAGGGTATGCACAGTTTAATTTCCCTTTGTGAACGGTCCTAAATTATTCTCCAGAATGGTTAATCAGTTCACAACTCTACCAACAGCTTATTTGTGTATCTATTTTCTTTCCCTCATTTCCTCCAGCGTTTATCATTTTTGATAGTTGTAAAAATTTAATATTTATGAAATTCCAGTTACTATATAAAGATAAAAAATAGTACAGTCCCTGCTGACAAGAAATTTTTGTTCTAATGGGTAAGAAATGGTCAGAGAGGAAGGAAAAAAAAAACATGACAGTGTCTACATAATGTGATGAAAGCCAAGGGAGTAAAGAGTCTCTAACAGAATGGGGATGGATCAGTAATGCAGAAGAAGACTAATATAAAAGTCTTGGGATTTGGATGTTACGGGAACAATGGCAACCTTGAAGAGGCCAACTTCATCAGGATGGTGTGGATAGAAGCCAAATTGCTGTGGATCTAGGTATGGATGTTTTGTTATGCAGTCATTTTAGTTGTGTCTCACTCTTCATGATTCCATTTTGGGTTTTCTTGGCAAGGATATTGGAGTGGTTTACCATTTCCTTCTCAAGCTCATTTTACAGATGAGGAAACTGAGGCAAATAATGTTGAATGAACTGCCCTGGGTCACACAGCTAGTAAGTGTCTGAGTCTAGATTTGAACTCACGGAGATGAATCTTTCTGATTCTGGTTCTTGCACTCCATTTACTGTACCATTTAGCTGCCTTTCGATGTTTTGTGAAGAAATCAAGGAAATAAGTATTGATCTACTTGTTTAAGAAGTCCATCACATGGCTAATGTGGCAATTTGTTGTGCCAAATGATGTACTTATGCCGAGGGATTAGTTTTGGGGTTTATTATTTTTCATTTCCTAAATGGGAAGGGAAAGTTAGTGAATGGGACAGATTAATTTTAAAAACCGTGTTATCTGAAAAAATTTTAAGTTGACCCCCTCTTTCCCCAAGGAACTAACATTCAATTCAAGGGGGACAAGATGGCCTTGATGCAAGTAGGTACAATATAATTCAAAGAAGGTGAAAGTGCTAAAAATAAATTTTCCGTAAGAAGTAGTAGCACTGGAATTGAATTTTAAAAGAAGCTAATGATTTTCAAGGGGAGATGTGAAGAGAGAGTATTTTTCAGATATGGGGACAGTCTGACCAAAGGAATGGATACAGCCAAAATAGTTTTCCATTTCTGTGACTAGTGTGTGTCTGTGAGGAGTCTTAGTGAGGAATTCTGTGTTTACCAAGAGAGATAACAAGAGAGAACAGTTCTTCAATGTACAAGTCTGGGACACTGAGAGGGTTAAAGTGACTGAGTTGCCCAGGATCACATAGACCCTATGTGGCAGAAGAGGTACTGTGACTGAGGGCTGCTTTTGCCAGCTGCTTTCCCATTCCTTCTATCTATCGGTCTGTAATGCCTCAGCTATGTAAAAACCAAAACAAAAAATCCCAAATACCTAACAACGTGTTTTCTACTGTATAAGGTAGACTGGAGTTTTCTGTCCTATGCAAGAGGTGTGCTGGAACCAATGCTTACCAGCTTACCAGCTTGAGTGGGCTCTTAAATTTTAACTGTGAACATTTCTACCTCAGAAATGGTCAAATGCTACAAATCATGGACTGGTTTATTATTTTGTTGGTTATCTAGATCTAATAGAGTGGTGGATAAAATATCAATGATGCAGATTAAACCTAAAAGTGGTTTCATAGGCATATTTCCCCAGTAGGAGAGCTGGTTGTTAAGTATTTACTGGAACATCCTTGGTCTTATGGCACGAATAGTAAGGGAAACAGAAGGCTTTGTTTAACTGTTTGCATATTATATTTCCTAATAGAATTGCTCCATGAGGCCAGGGTTGACTTTGTCTATATCCCAAAGATTTGGTATCAAATGCCAAAAAGTAAGCGCTTTAAAAATGTTTGTTGAATTGAACTGAGGGATAAAAGAATAAGCCAGTGGGCTCACCATTGAACTCAATTCTCCATCTGACAGCAGAAAAGGTATCAGTCCCAATTTTCAGGCTAACTACTGATATTTACAATAGCAATAAACTCTGTTAAGCCCTCTGTAACCACCTTTATCATGGGAGCTCCATGAAAAAGAGAAGCCAGCAGGCTAGGATCACTGAGCTTCTCAACAGTGAGAACTGCATAGAAAGAAGGAAATCCTCAAAGCCCCAAGTTTTCCAGACTCTGGTTTGGAACTTGCTTTGGGATAGATTAATGTCAGTTCTGTTTTTCATGTATTTCTTAAGTCTCACTAATGTGAGACACTAACATGATTACCATCTTCTCTCTCCCTTGGTGTGAAAGTCTCGATGACCTGATCCTGAGAAGTTTAACTGCAAGGTCTTAAAAAAGAATTCACAAAATTATAGATTTGAAATTTAGCAGGGACCTTCTGAGGTCTCTGGACCATAAAATTTTACCCTCTCATTTTACAGATGAGGAAGCTGGGACTCTGAAGGGTTAAGTGACTTGCCTGGAGTTACACAACTGGTAAGAATCGAAGGCTTAGCCATTGTACCACTTAATACTTTTTTTTTGTTTGTTTTTAGAGGCAATTGGGATTAAGTGATTTGCCCAGGGTCATACAGCTAATAAGTGTCTGAGGCTGGATTTGAACTCAGGTCATTCTGATTTTAGGGTCAATACTCAATCCACTGCACTACCTAGACCTAGCTGCCCGTTACACTTATTACATAGATATTGTCTCCTTGCTGTTGCCTGAGCAAAATAATCTACCTCCCAATGATGGGCATTTTCTCTGACTGCCCTGAAAGTTCTCCCTCCCTGTCTTCACCTCCTGAGTTCCCAGTTTTTCTTCAAGTCCCAGCTTAAATCCCACCTTCTATAAGAAGCCTTTCCCTCTGTTGATTATTTCAAATTTGTTCTGCATGTAGCTTGTTTGCACACAGTTATTTGCAGGCTGTCTCCAATTGGAAGGACTATGTTTGGACTTTGTTAGCCTTTCTTTGTAACCTTACTGTTTACTGAGCACAGGAGTTGACACATAGGTGCTTGATAAATATTTACTAACTTCTCTATTTCATCCAGCTCCCCACATCCCCCACCAAACCATCTCGGGAAACAAAATACAGTCAGAACAAAACAACACATTAGCCACATCTCAGAGTGTATGCCTCATTCTGTACCTACAGTTCACCACCTCTGCTGAGAAGAGGGCTAAACTCTATCTTCTAAAGGACTGACTTTATATGAGCATATGTGTGTATGTGTGCCTCAGCTAGAAATACCTGATGTCATAGCCACCATCTATCCTGCTGTTCTGACAGTAATGCCATCCTCCACCTTAGCTGAATGTCTCTATGTGGGAGTCTAGCTGGCAAGAAGTCTGTATGTAGGAGGTAAAGAGTAGGAAGGGGGAGGAGGTAAGAAAGGGGATAATGACATTCTCATTTTTCCTTTACTGGAAAAGCCTAGGATTTGGCAGCCTGGTGCTTTATTTTTATTTCCTGTCAGTATATCCTTATTGTGCTAAAAACAACAACCACCAAGTCCACAACTCTCCATCCAAGTGATCCCTGCTACTGATTCTGATTTTAGATTTGAAGAGGTGTAGGGGATATGATCTCTAAAAGATACGTCTCCTGCTGAAACTATTCCACAAAAAAGAATTCAAGAATATCACTCTCTGAGCCAAAGACAATAAAGTCTTAAAGAACTTTATTAATGACTACAGAAAACAATGTGCTTTTTAATTTCATCAAACTGGCAGCTACCACAGAAACACAGAAACTTAAAGTTGGAAGGATTTTAAAAATCAGAGAATTTCAGTTAGAAGGGATAAAGCAGCCTCCTAGCCCAGCTCATATCCCACTAACCAATATCTACTTCAACACACCCAGAAAGAAATCATCTAGCTATTGCTTGAGAAATTCCTGTGAGGTAGAAAAAACTCTTCAATTGCATTCATCAAATACCGGTCAATTACCTACTTATTTGCAAGGTATCAAAGATATAAAGACAAAAACCAAATGATGTCTTATTCTTAAGAAACTGTCCTTCTACTAAATCTGAGTGATCATCTAGAACAACACATTGTGATGGAGTGGAAAGGGAAATTATTTTGAAGTAATGGAGCTGAGTGTTCAAATTCCAGCTCTCTTTCCTGCACGTCCTTGGCAATTCACTTAACATCTCTGGCATCAGGATCCTTGACTATAAGATGGAGGAGGTGGGATTTATCATCTCTAATTTTAAATCTCCACAATCTAAGTTGCAGAATCCATTATTATACTGTTATTATATTATACATATTATTATATTGTTACTGAGTCATTTTTTTTCAGTTGTGTCCAACTCTTTGTGACTCCATTTGTGGTTTTCTTGGCAAATGAAATGTTTGAATTTGCTCTTTAGAGGATCTCAAAAACAAACAGTTTCTTGGATGTGGCTCGTTTCTTGAGTGTTCTGTAATAGAATTCTCTAGGGCTCATTTTAAAAACACCTAATAGTGGAGAAGGGGGAGGAAAGATCGGCAGAAACTGAGCTCATTTTTTTTTTATGATAACCATGACGGACTGGATGGAGACGGTAAAAGGAGGGCCTTGGAACAAATCATAGCTTCATGGAATTTACAGTTGGAAGGAATGGTAATGGTCAACTCACTTGACACCCTCATTTTACAGAGAACACAACCAAGGCTCCAAGAGGTGACAGTTCATAGATTTAAAGCAAAAGAGACTTGGGAGAGCATCTTGTCAAGCTCCCTCATTTCATAGTTGAGAAGACTAAAGTCCAGAGAAATCAAATTACTTACCCAAGGTCACCTGGTCAATAAATATCAGAGCCACGGTTTACACCCAAATTCCCTGACTCAAGAGTCATTCTTTCTATTGAATTATGGTGTTCAAAGTCACATAGATGGACCTGAGATTAAGACTCAAATTCTCTGATTTCACATGCTGTGCTCATAAATGTAACTGCATTAAACTGAAGACATATCTCTGATAGTTTCCAAAGATGGTCCTTAATGGAGCAAACATTACTTTTTATGATCACTTGACAACCGTCTAAGCCTCCAACACCAGAGCCAACACAGGCTAATTCCTTACTGTTTCTTCACCCATCTGTCATTCATCTCTTTGTATTGTGGAGTTGTAGACGTTGTTTAAAAGAATCCTAGGAGATGATACAGAAAGCTTACTAACATGCTACCCTATGGGGTTGTATGTCAATAAGTTCAAAGTTGGTAAGAGGTGATGTTCAGGGCATTGCTCTAATCTCTTTCCCCCTTGTAGATCTTTTATAGTCAGGGATGTGCTGGAACCAGTTTGAGAGAGTCAATTTTCAGTGTGAGCACTTATACCTCAGAAACTGGCTGACCTACAAATCAGGCAGTTTGATTTATGGCTCTGTTGACTGCCTAGACTTAAAAAGTGATGGAATTAAAAAGGTATTGTGGGCACATCTTCCCCTTCCCCTTCCCTAGCTGGTTGTTAAACATTTGCCAACACACCTCTGCCAATTTCCCAATTTCTGTGTAATTGGTATCAGTGTTAATTTTCCTGGGTCTGAAGTCCTTGAAAAGTTGAAAAATATGATCCCAGTCCATGCCTTGGATAAAAGCCACATAAAAGACTATGGTTCCCCTAAGGTTAGAAACAAGCCAGCTTGTAGGCCCTAACTCTCATTTTCCTTTTCTCCTTAGCTTCTCCCTGTTTTCTTTGTCAGTACCCCGCTCCCAAACAGGAAAGAAAGCAAGCTTTGAGTCAAATGAAGCCTTCCATTTTTGAATAAGCCCATTATGAGAAAAAGATGAGTCAATGAAATTTGACATTCAATTCAATGAACATCTATTAGGCATCTACTATGTTTTAGTTACTGGAATCCAAATGGAAGAGTATAAAACTGTCCCGGATCTCATGGAGCATCTATTCCACTTAGGTTTCTCTAGGATCTCTTCTAGGTTTAAATCTTATGGACTCACAGAGTGTTGGTCTTCTGCCTATAACATCATGGTGGCTACTTATTTTTTGTTGTTTCTATTTCTGTACCAGCTTTGTTTTAAAAAAAATTCTGTAAGCAAGATTTCTTTTGACAAGAAATTATAACATACGGAACATGGTATTTATGAATTCTAAACATGATAGAAATATTCAATTAATTGAAGATTCCTGAAATATAATAATATTGCTCCTTTTACAAGTTCTCCCGCCTCCCCTCTCACATTTTAATCTCATTTACAGAAAATCAATAAGATGTAAATCATTAATCTAGCTGCACAGAGATCTATGGTAAGCCTGAAAAGCTGGTAAATCTTTAAGAAAATTTTTTAAAAATTGTGATTGATGACAGTTACAATTGAAAAGTCATGCCATGACTGCACATGTATAATCTATATCAAATTGCTTGCCTCCTCAAGGAGTGAGAATAGAAGGGAGAGAAAAAGAGAATTTGAAATTCAAAATTAAAAAAAAATGAAAGTTCAAAATTTTCATTTATATGTAGTTGAAAACAAAATTTTAAAAACTGAAAAAATAAAAACCATGCCACTTTGAGTTTCCATACTTTTGGAGTCTCTAAATGGAATGTATGGCTAGATAAATAATTTCCCAGTTTCTGTATAATTAGTATCAATATTAGTTTTCCTATGTCTGAAGTCCTTGAAAAGTAGAAAAATATGATCCCAGTCCATGCCTTACATGAGAGCCATAGAAAAGACTATGATAGGTTCCCCCAAGATTAGAAACAAGCCAGCTTGTAGGCTCTAACTCTCATTTCCCTGAGACTTGTTCTTGCACAAGCTCCCAGAACAAGATCTGGTGCCACCAGTGACTCTGGAGGAGAGCTGTCAGAAAGGTTTCAGGAGGGGATGTCTGTGCGTTTATCACAATCTTTATTACCTCTTTCCCTTCTCTTTGCTAAGTCCCTTGGCACATGTCTGAGAACCAGAGTCTGATTTAAATAGATATAATTTGGGACTGTGTGGAAAAAAAAAATCAAACCTGGTTGAGCAAATGTCTTCAGATGTTGTTTCTACAAAGGGAGTCCGCTGACGGGAAAAGGGGATTGCAGAAGTTACCCCAGTGGCTGGCATAGTGCAAACAAGAATCATTTTTTCCCCCATTGGTCCCATTGATTTTCCTACAGGTTTTTACATAGATGTGGAGAAATACAGATCATATACATGTCAAAGCCTGACTAGCTTGCAAATATGGGTTGTGGTTGACCACAGACACTGAGAGAGAGACTATAACTCTCTTAGGACAAACCCATCTCTCAGCTTGGTAAAAGGATTTGAAGCACTTCCTCGGAAATGTGGGAAGGAGTATAGCAGCAAAAAGCAACAGGATCCAGTGGGGCACAGGATATTGAGGCAGAAGACATGCACTCAAATACCGGCTCTTCTACTTACTATCCACATGACCTTAATCAAATCGCTCTAATTCTCTGGACCTCAGTATCTTTATCTGTGAAATGGCAGTGGTGGTGGTGATGATGTGGGGCTCTGGTTCCTTCTAGCTTTTACTCTATAATCCTTAATGAAAATAAATGTACAGTATATTCTAAATCTAAGGGCTACAGCTAGATGGTGCAGTGGATAGAGAGCTGGGCTGGGGATCAGGAAGACTTATCTTCCTGAGTTGAAATCTAATCTCAGACATGTACTAACTGTATGACCTTAGGTAAGTCATTTAACCCTATCTGCCTCAGTTTCCTCATCTATAAAATGAGTCAGAGGAGGAAATGGCAAACCACTCCAGTATCTTTGCCAAGAAAACTTTAAATGAGGCCACAAAGGTTCTGACACAACTGAAAAAAATTGACTCAACAACAATATAGTTGGAATAGTTAGCATTTCTATAGCACTTTGAGGTTTGCAAAGTGTTTTACAAATAATAATCTCAGTTTATTCTCACAAAAACCCTGGGAGGTAGACATTATTGCTATTTATATTTTACAGCTGTGTAAACTAAGACATAGAGTTTTAAGTGACTTGCCCAGGGTTACACAGTTAGAAGTGTTTGAGGCCAGTTTTGAGCTCCAGGTGAAATTCTCTAATCACCGTACCAACAAGCTGCCTATATACCTGTAAAGGTGCATGTGTTGTCTCCTTGGCTAGATTCAGATTACCAAGGCTTCAAGGACTCTCTGGTGATGAACACAAAGAAGATATTTCAATGTTTGTGATGGAATTGGAAGGCATCTTCCTTGTACTCTGATCCCATAAAGCCCAGAGAAGAGTGATTTGTCCAAAGTTGTATAGACGGCAAATGTCAGAGATAAATTCAATTCCTCTGCTTCCAAATCCATGGCTCTTCAATGTCCAGGTCAGAGGAGTTAAGCATGGTGTCAAACAAAGCCACTCCCTACCCAGATTAAAATGTTATTGCGAAATATTTAACAAAATAAATGAAAATACATTAGAAGACAGATAATGTTAACATATGATTTTCTAAGTCAGTATGTAGCCCATTCAGCTTTGTTGTGGTTTGGTCATTTCCGGTTCTGCCTGATTCTAAATGATCTTTTATGGGGTTTTCTTAACAAAGATATATGAGAGTGGTCTGCCATGTCCTTCTTCAGTTCATGTTAGAGATGAGGAAACTGAGGCAAACAAGGTTAAATGACTTGCCCAGGGTCATAGAGCTAGTAAGTATCTGAGGCCAGATTTGAACTCGGGAAAATAAGTCTTCCTTACCCTGGAGTAGGTACTCCATATACCACACCACCTAGCTTCCCTCCATACAGTTTAGAGAGTGGTTTCTATCTGAGTTTGATACCACTGGTCAAGGCTATATATAGGTCCACATTAGGTTGGAAGACAGTACCTGTAACTTACCAGAGATTGAGAACTTTACCTAAGTCTTTAAACTAGATACTAAAAACAAAGAGTTATGTGATCCAACTATATGTAGTAATTACAAGCATTCTTTTTAATTTCCCCATGGTAATTGACGATCAATTTTATTAATTATTGCTGGCAGATAATTAATAAAATGATAGTCATTTGGCTTTCTCTCATAATCCAAAGATGAATCATGGAGACTGTTTGGCAGGACTACCTTTGGAAGAGTGTGTATTCCTGACAGGTGGGAATCAACTTTTGAAAGAATGAATATTATAATAAGAGGTAGGCCTATTCTAATGAGGGACTGGGCACTAAACTAAACTCCACCCTTTCAGGAGGCCCTAGAAATGTTGTTGAATAGCACTTCAGGTACTATGAGCCCTGCAGAGGGTTCAGCAATTACAGCAAAGTGGGAGGTCTGGTGGAAAAGGAGCAGAAATTGTAACAAAAATGCCCTATTTTCACTTGAATTTCAGGGACTTCCTGTTTTCCTACAGAGAATGGCCCCTTTTGGACAACGCTTGCTTGCCTGCAAACCAGGAAATGGAACTTATGGATCTGATTGGGAGGACATTTGATAAGAGTTAGAGATAATTTAGCTTCAAAGAGAGATGGGTTTGCCAGAGTCCCCCCTTAAATCATTTGGGTCCATATGTTTCTCTTGTTCAAGTCACCCCAAGAGGGAACAGATGTAGGCCACTGTCACAAATAAAAGCCCGGGCATGGGGGTAATCAGGCTATCCAGTAATAATAGCTCTTGCCAAATACCATCTGCCACTGGGCTCCTGGCACCAAGACTATATACATTAGAACTTAAGGCTGAAATGGGAGCTTTGTGGCTGGAGAGATGGATGGGGAAAATGCTGGAAACTGTCCAAGGAATATCGCCTGCTCACCACCCGGCATCCCCTGGCTTCCAACAAAAGGTATACAACCCTGTTGCTGATCAGAGGCTCAGTTTCTCCCGTGAGAGGAATGTTGACTATGTAGAGCTGAGGCTCTTTCCCCACTGGAAGTACATCAAAGTGTCAAAATACGGGTGCCAGCATTAGGAGCAACAGCACTGAAACAAACAAACAAACCATTTTGCACTTGGCTAAGATGGTCTCTATAGACAGTCAGCTGGTGCAGCCATTAGAAACCAAGCCATCTAATCCTGTTTTACTACTCATCTTCCAACATGGTAGAATAAAAGCCTTCCAGATGCCTCAGTTCTTTCATCCCAAGTGCTCTCTCCTCCTCTTTCATGATTTAAAAACTTTTTTCTTTCCTACTTAGGAAAGCAACATATGGACTTTGTAACTGAAGTTGTTATGGCATGTATGAAGTCCTAATGGCAAAATGTCAAAATATCCTTTAATTTCTTTTTTATATTGCAGTTTCAATGATTATTGTACAGCTCAGAGGGGCAGCATTTTAAGTGACCTGCTTTTCAATATTCGTTGGATGAATCTGTTGTCAGAAACATTCGTTGCTGTGGTTTGATTTCATCTGCTACAACTCATTCCTCAAATATACACAAATGATTGGGCAGATTTCAAACTCTAAAGAAACAAGGTCCTTGGGATGATGATATTTTAATCCCTGTTTGAGCACAAATTGCAACATTATTAATGAGGAATTATGGAAGAGGAACAGCATACAATATAAAAATATATGAACAGAAGAAAATTCATAGAGAGTAACGGATAACTGATGGACCGCCTGCGTGCTCTTCGTTGTACCCAGACAATGTTGAAAGATCTAAAGAACAGTCCACATATCAAACAGACTCCCTGTGGCACATTTGTGGGATGACGTGGCCAAGAGTCCCATGAGATGAATGGGCATGGATGGGTAATGGTAGGAGTTTTTGAAAGAAGTGCCCATGTTGATGAGATCCTAGATCCATCAAAAAATCAAAATAACACCCCTTTTTCCCACACTTTCCTTAACTAATCAGTCTAAGTAGGTTGGTCTGGAAAGTTAGAAAAGTCAAAATAGTTCATGATCAGTATCATTTTCAAAAGACATTCTGAGATTTCTGTTCTGGGCAGTTATGATCGAATGTCATGTCAACTTTTATTGCTTTGCCCATATAGACTATGATAAAGGTGTCCAAAGAGAACCAAGGAAGGCATGTCTGTTGTACCAATTGCTCTAAAGAATTTCTATATATTTGCCCCTCACATCTGCATTCTTTTTAAAGCAGTCACATGATAGTAGACTAAATTTGAAGCTTTTATTGTATAATCCCACAGATCAAAGAAGCTGATGCCTAAAGACTCAATCTGACAGTTGATTCCGGAAGTTCTTGGGTGTGTTTCCATCATGCCTGATGACCCTTTAAAAAATTACCATGAAAGCACAACACAGGAAGCCCAAGTCAGGAGACTCTGAAATAAACTGTTGCAGAAGACTGATCAACGAAATTTGCCATCACTCAATGTATCGTTTCATGGTTAACAACAGGAAAACATAGGAATAGGAAAATATCTCAAGACTTGCCTTCTCTACCTTCACCCAGACCTTTTGAGACCTGACAAGGCAAACAAAAATACCTTCTGTGCTGCTGTATCTGAACCTTCTCTTTGTTCATTTTTTACCAGGAATTATGGAGTGGGGCCAACACAGGTCCCTGACACGGTAACTGAAGTCACTGAGTTTGTTACAGAATTTCAGAGGACAGATAGTAGAGTGTGTCATCACTGTGTTTATGAACTGGGATGGCATTTTTCCTCAGATAATTTGAAAAGCATTTCCTCTGGACTTATCTATCATTAGTATGTCAATTATGCCTCTGAAAGGCTCTCCAGAGCTACAATGTAGGTAGCAATAAGTCTTCCATGTTCAATTTGAGTATAGTTATCTGGCATGTCTATCTTTATTATCATAACACATAGCCTGCCAGTAGGGTGCTACCCTGCTGGTTTAAAGATTATGTATGCATGTTAGGAGAGGTTACTTTTAGGGCCATTACACACACCCTTTAAAGTGGGTGGAGACTCAGAAGAGCAGTTCTACAGAAATCTTGCCAGGGCTGGGTCTGAGCGTCATCCTCACAGACTCAGCCCTTTCTGGAAATGGGATCTTTCTTGGCTGAAGGGAGATACCAAGCCATAGCCATAGCACAAAAGATGCTGAGGGTGAGGAAAATGCAGACACATCACCACTTACTCTCCTCTCTTCCTCCCCTTGGTCCTTTCTTCTGGTCTGTATACTAGGGAAGAAAGAAGCATCCCTTACGTTAATAAAATAATCTATATAGGGTAGCTATGGACTTCCCAAGCCCCAGAGGCTTGCCTGAGTCTGATTCTCCGTCTACGAATGACAAGTCTGTCTAAAGGCAACAAGACTGTAGGCAGATGAATTATTCACCAGCAACCAACCAGTCACAGTCCCTTCTAAACTTGGAAGAACCCAGCTAATGTGGCCTCCATATGTTGCTGGATGTGTTGCAATTGCTGGCAATGCATTTCACCTGGTTCGCATGTCTTTATGGGGCTTCTCTAATTATAGTACAAACAGAATTCCCTATTCAAAGACCTTTTTTCCCTTTTCTCCTCCTTGGGAAGGGAATGTGCCTGAGAGGAATTGACTTATATTGATGAACAATGGATATCCTCCCTCTGTTCACTAACCTGCAGAGTAGTTGCTAGTGTATTTACAAGTATCTGTTAGTGGTCAGCCTCCTTGTCTAGTGTAAGTTGGTTCCCTGTATCTCAGAGCTTCCTTCCACACCCACATTTTTCCCAAGGAGTTTTCCTGCCATCTTTCTCTTGAAGGGATGATTAGTGTTCTGCCAAGAAGAATAAAGCCACAGTTCCTGTTTCTCTCTTTCTCTCTCTCTCTTTTTGGTGGCTTTCCTGAATGGGGCACAAACTCAAATTTAAAACTTATCAGGTTCTTCTTGTAAGCAACAATATTTGAACTGATATGTTCAAGGATTAGGGTTAAGGAATTTAAAGCTATTCCCTCCCCATCTGCTCTGATGGTTCCAGTAGGGAATCTTGAGAGAGATTAAATTCTTGAATTCTTGATACAAGTTCATGGATTCTAGGATGGCCACAGAATTCTGTTACATCAACATGATCCAAGCAGCTTTTTTGATGGGATAATTGTTCTGAGTCTTGACCCATCCCCCTAAGGACATGTTTGATAGCCTAGGGAGCGAGAGTTTCATTGGCAACCATCAACAGCCCTTTCTACTCCTTAAATGAGCCTCCTAATATACCCTCTTAAATATCCTTTGCTGTTGGTTTATTTCACCTGGTTTCCATCTCTCTGTGAGCCTTCTTGGATTATTGCTAATAGGAGATTATGGTATAATGCTAGAGTTTTTAGTCTTTCTGACTTCCTGGAGACAGTTTGTTTCAACTGAGCTCTTGGAATTCTACATGGCAGTGTTTTTCTAGAAGGGGAATGCTTTCAAATAATAATATATTTTTCTGGTGTAATTCTGGCTGGATCATCTGTTTCTGGTTTTATTCATGTCCAACCCAGCAAAGAGCAAGTTTGTCTTTGAGGTTAGTACAGTAGATCTAGGTTGCAAATAACTTTAACCAAGTGTGAAAAGACTTGATTAAGACAGACAGATGGATACTGAGGTAAACAGTCAAGTTTCATACTTTGCAGAACGGAACCTTAGAGTTACAAGGGACCTATTCAGAAGTTACCCAGTCCAAAGCACTCTTATAGAAGATCCCTCGGACTACACCCCTGACTAGTGATCACACAGATTCCCCTTGAAGAACTCTAGTGACGGATTCTCCTACCATCTTCTAGAACAACTCTTTCCATTTCTGGATAGCTCTAATTGATATGAACTTATCCCTCTCCGCTCCTAATTTTGTTCTTGAGGGTCAAGCAGAACAGAATGGCCAGTCCCTCTTTCACAACAGAGTCATCCCAAAGCCCCTATAAATTTTCTCTATATGTTCAGTTCCACTGATCTATAATCAATGGATCCATGATCTTATAGGATCATATACCTATATCTTATATAGCTATATATATCTTATATATCATATCCTATAGGATCATATATCTTAAAGGTATAATGGGGCTCAAGGATTGCCAAACCCAACCCTCTCATTTTCTAGATGAACTTGGTAAGGTCCAGAGAATTTAAGTGATTTGCCCAGGGTTACACAGCTAGTCTGTGTCTGAGGCCAGATTTAAACCTAGGTTTTCCTGATTCCAAATCCAGTACTTGATCTACTGTACCATGCTGCTTCACGGGAACGGAGTTTCCTTCCATTTGTGCAGATTGCAACTCATCAATATCTTTTTTGTCTCTGTGATTCCTATGTGTCTTTCCAACACTTTCCCATAACAGACCAACCAATTCAATTCAACATGTTTCAGTTGCTAGAGAGTTTCTTCAGTTGCTTTTGCTATATCATGAATGTCAGAGCAGCACAGAGGTTGTCTATCTGTCATCCCTGTCTTCCTGAGCTCCATGATTTGTAATTAGGAAACATGTCCCCTTGCCCCAGGGGTGTAGACACTAACTTGGAGTATTTTCTCCACTTGGATTTTTGAAGTCATTAATTGATTAATTTGTTTTCCATATATGTGTACACTTCTGCTTGCCTAAATATACAAGAAAGGAAGAGTAGAAGTGATGGAGAAATCAGAGCTGGACAGATTGATGAATGACAGAACTGGTCCTATTAAGCTACTGAAGGCTACACTGTTAACATCCTACTGTGCATGCTGCAGAAGCAGTAATATGAGGAGCTAAGGCAAAATCCAAACAAAACAAAAAACTCCACCCCATATCCTCTGTAAAGTAAATTGTGTAATTGTATAATGCACTGGACAACTGTTACATCAAAATGTCACTGATGTGAGAAAGGTTCACATTTGACATTCGTTAAGAGTTAGTGGTTAGTATTAGTCAGAATCCTTGATGATTAATCTATGATACACATGGCTACAAATGATGTTCAGTCACTTTGCCAGATGTTTCTTATAGATCCTTCAGAAGGATTACAGCAAATCTCATAAAAAAAAATTTTTTTAATCTTGCTTAGTCATTAGAGTACCTAGCTTTGCCAACTGTTTGACAGTTTTAAAAGAGAAAAGAAAGCACCATTCCAAGACACTGGTAAATTTGGGAATCTTACTAAAATGATTACAAATATCACTCCAAGGAAATTCCAGTGGGAATGAAATTCCAAATGGGGAATGAATTAGACTGTCAAGAGCCACACAATGAAAAACAGTCAATTTTTATTTTTTAAATCACCAATAATACAGTATTATGCCCTGTAAAGTCTTTTCTTAATATTAAAAACCACTTGTCATTTTCTAACTCATTACAATACCAAAGTTCACCGGTATTTGAGAAATGTGGCCTGAGGATCTGAGTGGAAATGAAATGATCTTTATATTTAGCACATTATAAAAACCCCAAGGATAATCCTAACACAAAGACCTCATTTTATACTTACTTTAGCAATGGTAATACATCAAGTGGAGGAAAAAAACCACCATTTTACATACACATACATAAATATATTTCAGCTGTTTGATCATTTTTCAGTCATGACCTCATTTAGGCTTCCCTGGCAAAGATACAAGAGTGGTTTGCCATTTCCTTCTCTAGCTCATTTTATAGATCTTTATTTTAACAGATGAAGAAACTAAGGCAAACAGGGTTAAGTGACTTGCCCAGGGTCACACAGTTAGTAAGTGTCTGAGGCTGGAATTGAAATCAGAAAGATAAGTCTTCCTGACTCCAGGTCCTATGCTCTAGTCACTGTTCTACCTAAGTGCCCTTACATAAGTATATAGAATGCTTTATGTTTTTTATATATAGATTGTTATCTACATATGATATTATATATGTAGAAAGATATGTATATTGATATAGTTCTATACATTCACACACATACACATCCACTACCTCAAATCACTGGTAGGGAACACTTCTTAAAAGGAATCTGGAAACCATTCCTCATAATAAGACTTTTTTGATGAAAATAATGGAACACATTCAGAAAGTTTTCCAAAATTAGCCACAAAAATATTGACTAAAATCTCATCCATTTACTTAGACATTCAAGACTCATTAATAGTGACTGGACATATTTTTCACTTGCTTACTCTAGAAGCTCAAAGAGCTTTTGGATGCTGGCTTAGCTGTTTTCAAAACTGCTCCAACAGCTCACCCAAGGACCAGCATTTTAATTAAAAAAAAAAAAAAACAACTTGAAGTCAAGTAACTGGCTGGGAAAATGCCCAGAAAAGGGAAAAAAATAAGACCATAGAAGGTTACTTTCTTGGTGAACACATATTTCCTCCTTTCCTTTCTGATAAGGAAGAACAATGCTTACCATCAGGGAAAGACATAGACGTCAAGGCCTCTGTATCCCAA
>CM053772.1:166222953-166294661 GCA_028658325.1 Potorous gilbertii | reverse complement strand
ACGGAAATCTCCTTCACTGTGTTTCTGCGCGGCTTCCACTGCTCCAGAATTTGTCAGGAGTTCTTTTTACAGGAAATCTATGGGCTGTGGGTTCGGACCTAGCATAGGTGAGTCTTTCTACTCCGCCATCTTGGCTCCGCCCCTTAAGGGTGTATTTTAAATAAGAAATGGAGACCAAAGAGGAAAGGTGCTTTAGTTCTTTAGGATCATAGAAGTCATAGCTTAGACAAAATAATTAGGAATGGAGAGTAGAGAAGACAGATTTCTGAGCTGTATTAAATGAATAGCCACCAGCTAAGTTGAAGTTGATATGTAATCATAAAACTTGTTGTTTTTTAATGCCCTCTACTCCTTTACAATCACTCTGGTGCCAGTGCTGTGAAAGTAGGGGTGAGGAGGTGGAGGGGGCGGGGTTATATGAAGCCAAGCACCGTTTTGTTTCTGTCTAAATTTGATGCTTGCCATGTCCTAAGAATTGATCCCCAGCCTAGTGATATTGATGAGCTTCTTTCTGTGTGGCTAGGTGGATCCTCTCAAAACAGTCATGATCTATTATGAGGACCATACTCCAAACCTTTGTGGCGTGCTAGAACTTGACAGAGCTTGTGCCTTGCTGGCAAAACCTTTGAGGTCGTCTCTATCTGCAATGTGGCATGGAATTTTAAATGATGGAAAAAGATGGACCAGTTATAAAGCAAGAGCTAGGGATAACTAACCAGTAGACAATGTTCTGCTGGTATTCTTTTGATATCTAGAGAGAGCAAGGAAGGCTCTCAGAATATTGAGTGGAGGCATAGGCAAGAATTGCATTGGAAGAGCAGACATGAATGGGTTATGAGCTGCATTACTAAAGGAAATAACCACATCTATAAAATCACAGATCTTTTTGGTTAGGTAGGGCAGTCCTGCACAACATATGGCCCACAACTATCAAAGGATTTTGGGTAGCCCATGAAAAATGTAGGACTGGCACTATGCACTCTCCTGTTTGTCACGTGATCTGTGGCAACCAACCATCATCAGAATGTCTCTAGTCTGACCTATCTGTGGCCCAAAAGAGTTTACTCTATTTTAATTTTGGCCCCTACCTACTGCCAAGTTATACAGTACTGGTGTAAGGGAAAGAACACTGACTCTGAAGTTCAGTCTCACATGGGTTCAAAGCCTGCCTCTGACACATATTAGTGTGACCTTGGTAAAATTGTTTAACCTCTATAGCACTCAGTTTCATGATTTTCAAAATGAGAGTTTTGGACTGGGTGACTTTTGAAGTCCCTTACAGATGTAGACCTACACACTGTAATTTTAAGACGTTTTAAGTTGAAGAAACCATGGAATTTGGTGACAGACTCCCAAGATCCTGAAATGTGTGGCTGAATTTTCTTCCTACTGGTTTATCAAAATTTGTCTTTCATTATGAAGTTATTTTTCTGTGAGAAGAATAATAAATACATCTTCACCTGGAAGTCTTTTCCCAAACTGAACCTGTTATCTTCTTTCAAAAACCTGTCCTTTCTGTCTTCAAATACTCAAAAAATTCTCATGGAAAAAAAGAAATTTATCTGCTTTTACTAGAAGACAAAAGTAGAATCATTTGTAGGAAGCCAAATTGAGCTAGGTTTGGGATCAGATTAAAAGAAATTCTTCGCAATTGGAGTCACCCCAAAATGGAATGGGCTACTCTTGGGAGATAGTGAGTCCTCTGACAATAGAAGTGTTCAGGCAAAGGTCCGGTGACTGACCCTTATCAGGGATGTTGTAGAGGAGAACTTTACTTCAGATAAAGAATTTAACTTGCTGACCAAAGAAATTTCTTCCAGTCTGTGATTTCATGACTTTAACGCTGTGATGCCATGCTCACATCTTGGCTTCTGGTAAGCTGACTGGTCCTTCAGTGTTTCCTTAAATGTTTCTTCTTCATTGCTTCCCAAATGGCCAGCCATCACAGTTCTGACCTAGACTGTCTTTGCTTTGTCTATACACTTCTTTCCTTCTAGAGTTTATTTACACTACTCGTTTTTTCCCAATTTATTTATTTTTAGTTTTCAATATTCATTTCCATAAGTTTTAAATTTTCTTCCCTTCCTACCCCTCAAGACAGCATGCAATCTGATATGGGCTCTATACATGCATTCCTGTTAAACACATTTTCACATTAGTCATGTTACTTCTCCTTTTAAAAAAAACAGATTTGAAAGCATGGATAACTCTCAAATCTCTGTCCATCTTATGACCTCCCTTCCTCTGTCAGTCTTGAATTTCTTGGCCTATATAGCAAAAGTTTCCTTCAGAGCAACCCTTGAAATGATGTAGAGGAAAAAAGTTTATAATAAATCTACAGTAATGTTCACAAAATATAAAACAAAATGAATAAGATAAACATTTAGCAGTTCTCAAGTAATAATTAGCTGTCTGCTTGATAGCAAATGGTGAATTCTGGTTCCTGTCCTTGGTCAGGTTGACCAATACTTAAACAGAATATCTAGTCCACATGTTTCCATCTTCTCCATAAGAACAGTATTGGGAGACTTTATCAAAAGCTTTGCTAAAGTCTAGCTTATTCTCTCAACAGCATTTCCCTTTTCTGCTAGGTTATCCGTTCCATCAAAAAAAAAAAAAAGTGAAATGAGGCTTGTCAGGCTTGTCCTATTTTTAATGAAAGTATATTGTCTTTTTAAATAAATAGTTCCCATTCCAGAGGTTTACAAAGCATCCCTTTAATGATCTATTCTCGAATTCGCCAGGAATTAAATGAAGCAAAAATTGCACTAGCCTTCCCAATTTTGAAGAGACTTCTGGATCTTATGGTTCAGCCTGTGTGTGTTTGAGTAGGAGTTCCTTCTCTAAGTACATTCCTGACAAGATGCCATCCATCCTGAGACCTCTGGCACTGTGGAAAAAGTTTGGGACTTTTCTGGAGTAACCACTGATTAATTTCTCATAATGTAATCATGGGCATATCTCTTAATTTGAATGAATCTCAACCTGTGGCCCTCTCCATATAGGATAACTGTGAGAATTAAATATGCGTGAAGTGCTTTGTTAAACCTCAAAATATAAATGGTCCCTATTTTTTTTTTTAAAAAGTCCCTTATCATTTTTAAGACCTTCAGTGATAGATAGCCTATTACCTTATGAGATAGCTAGCCCTATTCCTTAAAAGTTATTCCTTCCCTCCAGCCAGAATCTCTGTGTAACTTCCACTCTGTGGCTGAGCAGTGCACATCAAATCCTTCTTCTTCAGGCAAGCTCTTTAAATAGTCAAGCTCCCTCTAAAGCTTCTCTAGTAAAAAAATAAGTTTTATTCATCATTTCTTTACATTGCTGTCATTTACTACTTACAGTTTTCTCTGCCAATCGTCCCTTGTAATAAAGAAGTTTAATTAAGCAAAATCATATCTGACAGCATAGCCCCATTCCAGGCCTGTATCCCACCACCTCTCTCCCAAGAGGAGGGAGAAAATGTGGCATAGAGACCTGAACACAGTTCTTGGGGAATGGTCCAACCAGGGTAGAGTACGGAGAGATCAGTACTTTACTCAGTAGTTCTTTTCTCTGATTCCAGACATTGGCTCTGATTAATGCTGGTTTCGTTAGCTTTTTTGTCTGAGTTGTCACTAACTTGAGAGCACATGATGCGATGAATCAAATCATGGTTGGATCAGGGTTTTTAAGAGCATAGGGCTATAGCCAGTCTTACAAAATATAGGATTAGAGCTTGCTTAGTCCAAACTTCATTTTATAAAGAGGGAAAATAAGGACCTTGTCCAAGGTCATATAGGTCATAAATGACTGAGCCAGAATTCAGTTAACTGTTAGAGCTGCTTCATAGATTGCTTCCTGTTTATGGCCAATACTGTGAAGGTGAGAATTCACCCATGAAGCCTAAGTAGTGTTCTTCTTGGTTTGTTTGGTGCCTATGGACAGAAGGAGTCTCCTCTCCTTTCCTTTTCCTTCATCCTACCTCTATTAACATAAACTTCCACTGTAACTGTCCAGATCTGTGTTGCCCTTCATACCAGAGTTTAATGACTGTTGAGGTTTTGTTCACACTGGTTTCATACCAATGATGAGGAAAAATTCACCACCAGCTCACACTAGGTCTTATTTTCACCTTCATCCTTCCTCACTGACCTCTGAGGTTAAGCTATTTTTCTAATTTAAAAGATGGTGCATTGTGTGTGTGGGGGGGGGGGGTGGGTGTGTGTGTGTGTTGAGGTGGGGGAAGGATGGGGATAGTTTTCTGTAGCAGCTTTAAAAGAAAAAAAAAGCAGCTGTTGTTTTGTACCTTGTTTCAGGGACTATAGTTGGGTGAAAAATAATGAAGCATTTTCTTCCTGAAAATGGGGACTCCCTGGGGAAACTCACTAGTCTGCCTGCACTCAATTCAGTGTAAAACTCGATCAACCTCTGTCCCCCAGGAGGCCACAGAAACCGCAAAAATCTGTTCTCTAGGTGTTGACACTGTTCCATAATGAGACACGTTGCACATGTACCACTCTTTTCCTGGTGTTTGAGCTTGTGGCTGCCCCTAGCCCAGGATGCATTGCAGTGAATTAAAGTAACAGGATTCCTTCCTCTGAGCGGCTCACCCAGTAATATCCCATAAGGCTTCCTGTCCCCATGATAGAAAGAGGAACACTTTTGCAAGCTGTTCTTTGCAAGGGAAACAAGAATCTCATTTCAGCCATATTCAGCTCTTGCCAGGCTTGTTTACAAAATTAAAGAATACATGGTGAGAAAGAAGAATTTAAGATGAGTGATAATCTCCTACTGAGAGATTTGCCACTGTAAATGCAATGTAACTTTTTTAAAAAGAAAGATAAGGAATAATAGGATAATGCTAGAGTTTCTCTAAATATGTATATAAGTAAAAAAAAATGAGGATCAGCCTAGCAAAAAATTACAAAATTAAAAAGATGGAAATATTTTTGAGAAGTTGGAATCATATAACAAACTGTAATGAAAGCCATTAGATGTAATTAAAAGTGAATGTTGATTATGAAAATCAGTCATGAAAGAGGAAAAAATGTGTGAATTTTTGTGAAGTCTTTGTAATCTGAGATCTCTAACAAATTACAAAAACAAATTCTAATATAGAAGCAATCTGAGGGTAGAAACATGGCAGTATTAGAATACAAAGGAAGCCCTTTGCATTTTGCCCAGTGTTGTCTATGTATCTTATTTGTCCATGAAAGCTTTGGGGACTAGGAGCCTGATAAAGGCTTGGGGTATGAATAATAGAGGGTCTAGAAGCCATCAAAGATAACGGGAATTGTGGGATTTGGGGAACAAAATGGAGGAATTAACCCGGTGTACCTGCTGAAAATTTACCATGCACATAGTTATACACTGTAGAGGAAAAAATTCTACCAACACAGATTTTTTTTCATGGAAACCCTGTTCATACTGCATGTTAAAAAACCCATTAAGCACTCACTTGCTCTACTCTCACAGGTGTTGGAAAGTTGGATCCCCAGAAGGTTCTAGAGGTATCTTTACGAGTGGGTATTTTGCTAACACTAGCTCAGAAGCCCCAAATGGTCTTCTTTCCCTTAACAATCCTCCAGTTGACTTTTTTAGTAAAGGCATTTACTCAAATGAATTAACAAAAAGAGCAGTTATAAAGCTTCTCCCTCCATCCATCCCTTACATCAAAGATCTCCCCCTCCCCCCTCACCTCTCTCTCTCTCTCTCTCTCTCTCTCTCTCTCTCTCTCTCTCTCTCTCTCTCTCTCATCAATATATATAGAGTTGGGGGCATGGAGTGAGTAAAGACTACTTAAACTTGGTGTTAATGAGACATGTAGGGAACACACATGGCAAGGGCAGCTCTAGAACTCCAGTTCCTCAATATTATTTCTCTCTCCTATGGATTTTTACAATAATTGTTCCTCAGCTGTACTGGCTTGTTGAGGGGTCTTGCATCTCTACTGGCTGGGCTTGTTCCTGAGGGAGAGATGTCTGAGCTGGATGAGTGTCACAGCTGAGCTTGCTTCTTGTAAGCCACAGAATATCTCAGCTGGTCAGAGTAAATTGCTGCTTGATTGGGTCAGACAGGTGGCTCACTGGCTGAGCTAACTCCTTTCAAGCTCACTTGCTGCTTAGACTGGGCGGAACAGGGCACCCTGCTGCAAGATCGTAGCTGTGAAGACAGACTAGTAAGGCACACCATTCTATGCTGTTGCTGCTGGAGTGAGCCAGGCAATTTTCCCAGGTTGCTCCACTATTGGGCTTTTCCCAGGATCCAGCATCTCTACTGGATAGATAGACCCACTGAATTTCTTTGGCTCACATTTTGATGGCAGCAGCAGTCTTTACCCATCTTTAGCACTGCTCAGGCTTTGTGGCACTGCACTCTTTAATCTCCTTAACACCTTACTTACTCCCTAGCGCGTTCTTTTAAATCTAGTGGCACTGGCCTCCTTTGCTGTTCTTTGAACAAAATCCTCCATCTGTACCCTTTCAAGCATTTTCACTGTCTATTCCCTGTGCCTGGAATGCTCTCCTTCCTCATCTCCACCTACTGGCTTCCCTGGCTTCCTTCAATTAAAATCCCATCTTCTATGTAGTGTCAAACTCAGATAGCAAGGGGTCCCTGTAGAATCCATAATGACTGAGAAAAATCACAAATGAATATTATGTATGCTATGTTTCATGTTTATTTATTTTGTTAAATATTTTCCAATAACATTTTAATCTGGTTTGACTGCCCTGGGGAGCTTTGTGATTGACACCTCTTATTTTATAAAAAAACCTTTCCCAACCCCTTTTAATTCTAGTGCCTTCTTTCTTTTAATTATTTCCTATCTTCCCTGTATATAGCATGTTTGTACATATCTGTTTACATGTTGCCTTCCCAATTAGATTTTAAACTCCCTGAAGAAGCTCCCTTGCCCTCTTATTTTGCCTCTTATTATATCCCCAGCACTTAGCACAGTCCCTGTCATATAATAATTTTTATATGTAATTTTATATATATATATATAAATATATATATATAAAAAATATATAAATAAAATTATATAATATATATAATTTTATATAATAATTAATAAATGTTTAGTGATTGATTGACAGAGTGCTTACAGAGCTCTGAGAGCTAGGGCAATGCCCCTTAATTAAGGAATTCAGAAAGCTTCTTTCATTTGGGCTGCTTCAGAACCTGAGCTCTGTGGTTGTCATTTTCAGTTAGAAGATGGGAAAGGACTTGAGTCTTTCTGCCCCTTTCACTTTATAGTGCACTTCACCTTGCCCTAGGGCTGACCACTTTCAATTTGGTCTGTTCTGCCTGGGATCCTAGGAACTCCAGCTTCTGGGGAGAAAGGTGTTCCATGGAGACAAGTTCCTTGTCTGGTTGGTCCCTTTATAAACAATTTAACTCTTCCAGCTTCACAATCCTTCTAGGGCTATAAATGACTTTTGCATCTGAAGTTCTTTTACTTTACATTTCTCTTCTTCAGCTTTTCCTAAAGTTTCTTGTGGAGGACCTCACTCACTTTGGAATGTGTATCTAACCTGTCTATAGAACTCTACATGTGGAATAACCTCTTTATCTGATGGCCTTCATTTTCCTACCTCTCACTACAGCATATTGGTGAATAGGTGAAAACTTTTATCACATTTAGAATCCCTAAGTTTAGACATGGGTAGCTAAGTGATGCAGTGGATAGAGTGCTGGGCTTAGAATCAGGAAGACTCCTTTTACTGAGTTCAAATCTGACTTCAGACCAATGCTGTGTGACCCTGGGCAAGTTGCTTACCCTTGTTTGCCTAAAATGACATGGAGAAGGAAATGACAAATCATTACAGGATCTTTGCCCAGAAAATTCCAGATGCCATCACCAAGAGTAGGAAGTGATTGACAACAAAATTTAGACATAGGTATCATGAATAATATTTTCTTTCATTAGCATAACAATGACAGTATCCTAACTCTGACCTCACAATGCCCCCATATACTCAAGTTCAAAGACTCCAAGGATAGAATTCAATTTATTAATTCAGTTTAATGCATCAGACCTTTATTAAGCATCTACCATATTCCAGGGGCTCAATGTGAGGAGGGAGAGGAGGAAGAATCCTTTCCCACTTAAATCCAATTCACTTACAAATCATGGCATCACCTCCCTGATGTCAGGGTCCACTTGGAGAAAGGATAAACAACTACAAATTTAGCTTTCACAGAGGCCCTAAATCTGGAGTACAGGCCTGTAGGTATGGAGCTTTTGTCTAGCTAGTCTAGTCTACATTATGGCTTCTGAAGTTTAAATTTGAGGCCATCAAACTGCTAGTTTCAGAAAAGTGCTTGTATTGTTTGCTTAATTGTAAGATACCTGGACAGTCCCCCTCCCCACAAGGGCACATGCACAGTTTATAAGCTGTGATTGGGAGGTAATGACAATCAATGGAAGTGGTACAAGCTCTGAAACCAGGCTGAATACTCATTTTTCTCTACATAATAGCATTTTGAGTGCCATGCTCTCTTGTTGAAGGAGGAAATAATTTAAGAAAAAAAAAAACTTCAGCATGACCCAAAAATCTGTTTAAAAGGTACAGAAAGATGTATATATATTTTTAACAACAACATAATTAAAAACTCTTCTGTGTCTACAAAAATTTTATAGGCTATTGCAGAATCACAGTTTTAGAACAGAAAGTGATCTTCGAGGTTGTCTAGTCCAGACCTCTCATTTTACAAATGAGTGAACTGAGGAATCAGAGAGAAGAATGAATTACTCTAGTAACACAGGTGGAAACAAAGATGGAATTGCAAACCAGGTCCTCTCTAAGTCTCTAGGACATTTTCTATCACATCATGTAGAAGAAACTATATTTTGGAACTGAAAATTGCTTGATTAAGATCTCTTTCTCAAGTTGATTTTTATTTTTCAAGTGTGAGTTATTGTATTCCAGGAACAGTAAGAGGACCCAAACCATCAGTAACATAGTGCTCTTATTTCACACAGCTAGAGAATATCAATCCTATCTCCTGATAACCTCAGTGCTTAGTGATCACTTTTTAAATTAGTGTCCTAGAAAAGTGGGTTCAGATTGCTAGAGATGCCCTGGATGGTCAGAAACAATGAATTCCATGGATTTAATAGGGTCACTGGTTGATTCAGTTGGTTAGACCTCCCCTGGCATTCTTCTCAGTCTTCTACTCTGAGGACCATATTTAAGGTGCCCACATCTCTGCTGTGGAGACACATTCAATTCTCTAGGTGATTGGAACTATCCATCTAAGTATAGACTAACTGAAACATATGCCGCTACTGTGAAATGAGATCTCTTAGAAAGAAAAAAAGACATAGATATAAGCACTTGCTGGAGATGGGTGGGGTGGGGTGATCATAGACCACACTTATGAAAATGGAATATCATTGAAAGACCTAGGCTCAAATCCTGTTTTAAATCTGGTTTTAGAGGCAGTAAGTGACACAGTAGACTAAATGACAGTGGACTAGGTGACACAGTAGACTATGAATCTAAGAGTTCTGGACTTGGAGTCTCAAAGATTTGAGTTCAAATTCAGCTTGACTCTTACTAGCTTTGTGACCCTGGAGAAGTCATTTAACCACTGTCTGCCTCAGTTTTCTCATCTGTAAAATGAAAATAATAGTGAAAATCTAAGAGATAACATACATACGTAACACACACATACACACATATATATGTGTGGGTATATCTGTCTACCTATACATCACTTTGCAAACTTTAAAATGCTATATAAATGACAATTCTCATCACCATCAACATCATCATTATCGTTATTTCCGGACAGACTAGCTAACTGACCAGAGGCAAGTTACTTTAACCCTCAGTCTCAGGTAGTTCTGTAGGACTATAGGTTACCTCCCTATTTCCCACATGAATCAATGGAGTTTCTATACAAGGCGTACCTTCGACGGTGGGTCACACTATGTCTTGAAGAAAATAATTAGCTCCACATGGAGGGTATCCTGTAGTTTTATTATAACCAGACTTAGAGAAAATCTACAACTTATTTTTGAAACATTGTGGTAAATCAAATTTGGACGCTGCAGTGGACCAAGGCTGTGTGATCTCATCAGGTTAGGTACTTCCTCTAACAGGTACCAGTTATCTTCCAATAGTAACAGTGAGGATGCATTAGATTTTACTCTCTTCAGAGGGCTTACATCCCTGTTTTTCTGGTTTGGGCCTCACAATAACCACAGTGAGTAGGAAGGACAGTTGCTATTCCCCATTTTTTCAATGAGGATCCTAAGGCATAGAGAGGTTAGTACTTGAGATGACATATAGCCAAGTTCTGTGGCCTCTTCTACTCCACCCTTGTCTACACCATTGGCTTGAAGGTTACCTATCTCCTCTTTAAGCCCTGTGACCTTCATGATCCCTACTCCCTACTATCCCAAGACCCCACCCCTGGTTAAGATAATTTTCCCTTTAAAAGATATGGGCATTTTCTTTGCAGTATAATTGGCTCATGGGACTAAAGGTCACTAAAGCCACTAAAGTTCAAAATAGTTTCCTGGTTGTCTGAATACAAAAATGGCTTGGGTTGGAGCTCTTTACTCAGGCTTTGGACCACACACCAACAACCTGTGGCATATGAAAAGTAAAGTTTAGCTGAAGCAACTTTCTCTTTAATGAACTTCTCTTCCTCAGTAAACCTGTTTCTGTTAACTCTTCTACGGACCATGGATGTCTCATTTTATTCCAGGTCTGAACTTGAGGTACCTGGCCAGCCCAGTCAGACAGCTTGGTCTGGCCAGGCTTGGTCAGCTCTGCCTACAAGAACCCCACAGTCCTATTGATTTCACCCTGGAAGTTCCCTCTGCCTCCTTGACCTCTTCCCTCTCCCAGAGCCTGCATTTTAAGGAGGACACATAGGCCATCCGTGTGTTCTTTCCTCCCCAGGCTGGACTTTTTATATCATGCCCTTGGTACAGATTCCCACTCCTGTCCAACAGGTTTTTCTTTCTGCTTATCTTTTTATTTCCAGTATTTATCACAGTGCCTGGCACACAGAAAGTGCTTAATAAATGCTTGTTGACTTGACCTTGAAGCTTTCAATGACCTCTTAGATTACAAATTTACTACCAAAAGGAACTTTAAGTATTAATCTAATGTGATTCCCTCATTCTGTAGATGAGGAAAGGGAGGCCCAGAAAATGGAAGCTTCCTGCCTCCAGGTCGCAGAAGCCGTAAGTATCCAAGCTGGGACTAGATCCCAGATCCTTGGTGTCAAAATCCCATCTTCTTTCTGCTAGAGCACCTTTTGGCATTTCCTTCTCTTTTGGTCTCAGGTGAGAATTGCATTCCTTCCAGCACACAATTGAGCTGAATGTGGCATTCATCCCTGCTAAAATGATGAAGGCTGGCTACAGGCTTAGAATATTCTCCTCCCTCCCTCCTGCCCCCCAGACTTACCTTTTTCTCCTTCAGTTTCTCCGAGATCATAATGTCTTCCTGATTCATAGCCCTTCAGCACCCCCAGAAGAATACTGGCCTGTTGTCTTGGTTATGATAAATAGTTGGATGGATAAGCTTTAGACCTCATCCTTCACCCTGTCTCACCATGCACATATTTTGAAGAGACACTGCAGATGAACAGTGGGCTAGCCTAGAGTTGAGCAGGAGGGGAAGGGTATGATAGATTGCCTTTTGAAAATTGTGAAGTTCTTTTAATGACCCAAATGTTTTCCTCTTTTACACCAGTGTTTTTCCAGGGGAGATATACATTTTATAGCCCTAATGGAGCTTACAACTTTGCAGGGGATGATATTTAAATTTAACATGTATAACTTATCTGCAACGACAGTTTAACATTTACTTGATGGGTTAAATAAGTGGGACCATCCTTTTTATAAGTTATTGGTCTGATGTATCATCATAAAGCAAAAAATCAGGTTGAGATAGTATCCTATTTGTCATGGCTGGGCATAGACTTATGATAAACATTTCCAAAGGACTGACTTAATGTAGTGCCATTGTTTTGATTAGTGTATATCCAACAGTGCAGAGTCATCTCAATTCTGAATTCCTTGACTCCTTCACCACTAGAACAAGATTGGCATGGTGGCTTGGAGGGATAGAAGAGACCTGGCTTTGAATCCATCTGAAATTTTCTAGCTTTGTGAGCTCAGGCAAGTCACTTAAGCTCTCTTCAGTCTCAGTTTCCTTATCTGTAAAATTAGGACCACAACAACTGTAGAGCTTACTTCACAGAGTTGGATGAGGAGCCATTGAGATAATGTATGCAAAGCATGTTAATAGCTTTAAAGTGTTATGTAAATGTCAGCTGTCATTATTGTGACTTTTATTTTTAGTGGATTTGTAATTATCTGATTTTTTAAAATGAGAAATGGGCTCTTATGTTCCTAAGAGCCCTGAGTTTTCATTTTTTAGTGTTATCTTACAGCATGCTTATGTTTCTTTGAGTTTTTAAATTGCTCCCCCTCCCCTGCCCTTTTTTATGTTGTTGAAATGAGTAAGAGGAATTTAAAAACAGGACCCAAGCTTTGGGGAATACTGTGATGGTAAGCAGCTTAATATTTATCATACTGTTCACAAGTTTAAGGGCAGAGCTATTTAAAAACTCATTTACTATCTGCTGTCATTGTGATGGGTTGGTTATATATTATTTCAGGATATGAGGACGCCAAAGTTGTTGATGTGTCGTGTGATGCATCACACAACCCACCATCCCGGGAATGTCTGTAGAACATGACTATGTTCTCTCCCAAACCCCTGCCGAACCTTTTTTTACAGTTGTGTTTTATGGCTTTGGGTTGTTGGTTTTGGTCTAGGCCTATGATTTCATCTGCCTAGGGAACTCCTATTGTGGAAATTCTGTACTGATACAGTAACTAGTGTCCTGAAAGTCACAGAGATTTGCCTGGAGCACCCAGAGGTTACCCCAGATTTGATTAGTGTATATCCAACAGTGCAGAGTCATCTCAATTCTGAATTCCTTGACTCCTTCACCACTAGAACAAGATTGGCATGGTGGCTTGGAGGGATAGAACTTACCCCAGATTACAGAAGAGCCTATGTGTCAGAGGTAACCCATGAACCCAGGATATTCTAACTCCTTGATATTAGGACACTGTGATGCCATGTGATCTCTGTGTCTCTTTTACTTTATATCTCCTTGTCTTCCTCTTTCACACTCTTCCCCTCTCTTCTCTGTATCTCTATCTCCATATATATTTATGTATACACATACACACACACACATGCATACATGCACACTACCACTCTAATACAGACCTTCATTACAATGTTTCTGGAATACTAGATATAGTGATGTGAACTTGGGCAATTCTGTTTTTGTGCATCTGACCCCATTTGGGGATTTCTTGGCAAAGATACTGAAGTGGTTTGCCATTTCCTTTTCCAACTCATTATATAAATGAGGAAACTGAGGCAAACAAGGTTAAGTGACTTGCATCTGTAGCGTCTGTCTATAGTATACATATATCTACGTCTATGTGTAAATATAGGTATAGATCTGTAACATCAATATCCATATTTCCCTATCCATGAATATCTCTAAGAGATGTGTTATCCCCCAAATATTCATCACAATGACACCTGTTGCTAAGCTTCCCCAAAATTGGGAGGGAGAGTCCAGAGTCTCAGAGCAATACAAATACAGTTCATCTCCAGGTCTATTCTGGAAATCTTCCCAACTTAGGCTTTGAGTTGCTAGGTGCCTTAAATAGAGGTCATTTAATCTAACCCTCTCTGAGAAAACTTGACAGATTCTGCCAGGGTTTGTATTCTACTGGCAGAGTCTTAGGAACCCAGGATGACATCCATGCCATAATGAGGAATGTAGTATGGAAGATACCACCGAAGCCAACGCAGCGCGCATTTATTTAGCATCTGCTACATTCAGGCACTGAGATTTAAAAATCTCAGAAGACATGGCCCTGTCCTCTGAGACCTTGTATTCTCTTGGAAGAATACAGTATGTAAATAGGTATTTATATACATAATCATTTAAGGAAGGAGAGCACTAGCTACCAGAATATGTGTGTATGTATGTATTCATATATATGTATGTATGTGTATATATAAAATATGCACACATCCACCGGTATGTATATGTGTGTGTATATATGCTGTGTATGTATATATTCATATATATGTATATATGTGTATATATAAAATATGCACACATCCACCTGTATGTATATGTGTGTGTTATATGCTGTACACTCATATATATGCACACGTATTGTGAATCCTCTTTCCCCCTCCACTAGCATAAATGCCTACTGTGTGCCGGGTGCTATACTAAGAGCTATGCTAATCACTACAAATATTATCTCATTTGAATATCATAGCAGCCCTGAGAAGTAGGTGTTACTATTAAAGCATTTTAATATTGAAGAAACTGAGCCTGACTTTCCGTTTGCCCAGTGTTTGAGGCTGGATCTGAATTCAGGTCTTTCTGACTCCAGTACCATCTAATTTTCCATAGAGATGCAGCAGAAGTAACCCGGAGTTATAGGTGCTTTAATCAATTTCGTCGTCCTGGATCTATTCCAACTACAATTGCTCCAATTTAATTAAGCAGTAGCCACATGTGGAGGCCTTAGTTCAATAAGTGCCCTTTCCCAGCATAGAGTGATTTCACTGCAATTGGAGTCCAGGAGACATAAATTCTTTTTGTGCCCTGCTGCATCAGTCATGGTAGGTGATGCTCTCCCGTTCTGCATTGCTCTTTGTGTAGCTTTAACCTTTCTGGCTAGTGCGTAGTGAAGTTGTCATTCAGCTCTTTCTGTTTATCAGCTGATAGTGGGGAAAGCATTCAACACTGATGCCCAGGAAAAATGCTTGAGATGACGGTGCCCAGTTCAGTTGGCATGCTGAAGTGAGAGGTAGGTTTTGATTTTGACTGAAAGGTAAAGAGAGCATCAGTACTTGGCAGTGCCATTCTCAAGGATGGTTCCAGATACCAGGGTGACTAGTCTTAGGAACATGCCATAATGTCAGGATTTTAATTAGAAAGATGAATTAGAACTCCAGTAATAATCATTTTTAATTAAATGCCAATGCATCCTAAGCAGGGATAGGTGGCATTTGGTGTTGAGAGAGAGACAGAGACAGGGAAAGAGAGAGAGAGAAAAGAAAGACAGAAACAGAGAGCAAGAGAGAGAATATGTATTAGAATCCTGCCATTTTCCCCAGCAAAGATCTTTATGTCTCTGTCTCATACTAGCCAAGTGATTAACTCGTCCAGCAAGTCTGTAGTGTCATTGATAGGGTTTTCCTTCCACTGATACCAGTCACAACCCAGCCATATCCATGAATATCACATGCAATATTTAGAAAGGACTATAGAGATCATCTAATCAAATGCCCATGGATGAGGTCACCAAGCCCAAGCTGTAGAGATAGGAGATGACTTGCCCAGAGGTCACAGTGTGGCCACAAGTGTAGATTGCTACAGATTACTAAATTAATTAGCCCTTAGATCGGTATGTCTTCTGGTTTTTAGCAGTAAGTTTCTCCTCTTTATCCTTCCTTGATGATAAAGGCTTTTTGAAGCAGGTTAGAAACCCTCCCTTCGGTTGCTTGGAGGTCTCCCAGATGTAAGAAGAAAAGTAATAAAGAACTACCTCCTTTTTTACAGAAGAGTTTCCGAGGTTTCATCAGTGTGGGTCCTCCCTGTTTCCTACCTCTGAGGGTGCTGAGAGGCTTGTGGCTCAATGAAGAGGTCACTGGAGGCAGAGCATTTCAGTTTCAATCCCTCCTTTGCTTCCGCCATCCTTGGGACTCAGGTGTTTTTCCTCCATGATATAACAGTCTTGTATTGGCTGGCCTTTGAGGTCATTTTCAATTTCAGTTGTATGATACTGTATAACATAAATAGAAAACCTTGTTGTTGTCACTTTTCTAACTGTATCCAATTCTTTGTGACCCCCTTTGGGGTTTCTTGGCAAAGATATTGAAGTGGTTTGCTATTTCCTTTTCCAGCTCATTTTACAGATGAGGAAACTGAGGCAAATAAGGTTAAATGATTTGCCCAGGGTCACGCAACTAGTAAGTGTCTGAGGCCAAAATTGAATTCAAAAAGATGAGTCTTCCTGACTGTAGCCAAGACATTCTGTCCACTGCACCACGGACCTGCCCAGTGGCTAGAAATCAGAAAACGGTAAAGTAATGTCAGTATTTATAAATGTCAGTACTAGTTATTACCATTAACAAAAATAAATAATTTATTAATAATAAAGTGTGAGAGGGGAACAATTTTTATTATCAATGATAAAATTAATAATATTAATGAAGATTGTTCACCTCTTACAGCTTTATAAAAGGCTTGGACCATCCAGGTCAAACTCTTCATTTTAGAGCTGAAGAAACCGGGGCCGGAGAAGGTGTCACTTGCTGAAAGTCATTCAGGTAGCAAGTAGCAGCCAAGTGCAGGAGCCCCTGACTCCAGCTCCATCCCTTTTTCCTTGTAAATAGACAGGTTTTCGAGGTGTCCTGGCCAAAGTTGGTAGCACTCCATGATCAGCCTGAAGTTAGGTGGAGTGGAGACACACATAGTCTAATCCTGGGCCTATGCTCAGTCTTTCTAGAACAACTAGACTTCTCTGCTAATATCAACTTCAGAAACCCAGGGGCATTTCCACCCCTCAGTAAGGTACTAGAGGAATGACTTTAGTGGAAGAAATGTCTTTCCTTGTCTTCATTTCATAGAAAATCACAGTAACTGGTGAAGCAGTTGATTGTATTGGCATCTTTCCCATTGATCGGGCCATGTGTGGTTTGGCTCCATGTTGGTTCCTTACTTAAGGGTGTCTGAGACCAGAGGCCCCTGCTTGATTCCTTGCAGGCTGTGCCAAAGAGGACTGAACCAAGAAGAGACCCATTCTTTGGGGCCCAATACGTCCAGGAGGATGAGCTCTGCATGCCCTTTAGCAAGGAGTCTGAAGACCACCCATGAAGCCAAAGAGTGGATACCATGGGCATTCCATGGGAAAGTCTCCAATCTAAACTCGCCCCTTTCCCCTTGCTGGGAAACACTTATTTTGTTTTCCAGTCTTCCTACTCTTCCCTGACATATCATTGAATGATGGTAATACAATTTACGTAGCATTTTTATATTTGCAAAGAGCTGTTCTCACAACAACCCATCGAGATAACTCTCCCATTTTGCAGATGAGAAAATTAAGGCTGACCAGTGAGGAGACTCACCCAAGACAGAATTCTAATGTCAATCTCCTCATTCCAGGTCTAGCAAGCTCTCCTTTACAACATGCTGATGATAGAATTTGATTGACTTAATTGATTGTAGAACTGAAAGGAACCTTGGAGATAATCTAGTCTAACCTGCTCATTTTTTGGATGAGGAAACTTGAGATGTGAACTCCCATGGTCCCAGATGTATAAACTGTCTGAGCCACCTTCAGAGCTGGGTTGCTTTTGCTTTTCTTTTTAAGATGGAGAACTTTTCTCATGACCCTGGGCTGCCTTCCTTATGAGAATCCTCCTTGATTTAATACATGCATTGACAAAGGAAATAAAAGTGGCCCAATTTCCCTCTACTGAAGTGCCCTTTTCACCTGCATTAAATTCTTGCTGAAAACACATTTCTACTTTATGTTGGCTTTCTTGGGACATTTTCTGTCCCAGATGCTGTGACCTTTAAGGAGAACAACCACCCCAGAACTTTGATGGCCGACATTATACCCAAAAGTTCCCAAAGGCCGCATTCCTGCTGATTTGCCCTCTGATCCTTTATAAATTCAGGCTGGCAAATGAAAAATTGTTAGATAAGTTTGAGTCTTATTCAGTAGTTTCAGTTTGTCCAACTCTTCATGACCCCATTTGGGGTTTTCGTGGCAGAGATAATGGAGTGATTTGCCTTTGCCTTCTCCAACTCATTTGAGAGATGAAGAACTAAGACATAATAAATAGGGTTAAGTGACTTGCCCAGGGTCACACAGCACTAAGTGTCTGAGACCAGATTTGAACTCATAAAGATAAGTCTTCCTGACTCCAGGCCCAGCCCTGTATCCACTACTCCACCTAGTTGCCCTATCAGAATATATATTTCTCTCTATTTTGTAGCCACTTAAGACTGAGGCTCTATTGTCAAAAGAACTTATCACCTATGTGACCTAGAGCAAGTCCCTTGACTTCATCAGGTCTCATTTTCCTGATCTGTAAAATGACTTCTAAAGCCCCTTAGTCTATAATCCTATAAAAAAATCAAATCAAATCAAATCCTTTGTTCAGGAACTGATTCCCATATTTAATGAGACTTAACCTATTAATGGCCACATCTGGTGGCCTTTTTCTCAATTCTGATCCTTCTTGACCTCTCTACAGTCTTTGACGATGTCTATTACTTGCTTCTCCTGGTGACTCACCCTTCCAGGTGTGCCTGACATTTTTGTCTTCCAGTTCTTCTATCTGTCTTAACTACTCCTTCTTTGGATCTTTATCTGTGGCATGCCTGTTGACACTGGATCTTCTCTGAGGCTCTGTCCTGGGTCTTCTTCTCTTTTTCACTCTATACAATTTTGTTTGGATTTAGTTGGTGTCTACATGCAGATGAGCCTCTCTTTCAGCCTTACATTTCCAACTGGCTAATGAATGTCTTGAACCAAATGTCCTGTGAACATCTTAAATGCAACATGTAATTTTCTCCCTCACCCAAATCCTGCCCTCTTCCAATTGCCCTATTATTGCTGGCACCGCCATCCTCCCGAGTCACCTAGGCTTACAACTTAAATGTCATCCCAACTATCCCAATTATTTAAAAGAACCTAGGGTAAGGCCTCACTCTGATCATCTGAAGCCAACTCAGGAAGTAAGACAAGGAATTCATGCAGCATGTGCTGGTAGACTAACTAGGATTTAATTTGTGTTCTGCTTTTTATACATAGGAGTAAGCAATTTCCAGGGCAGCTGGTGGAACAGTGGATAGAGTCTGTAGAACACTGGGGAAAAAACTGTCATCAAAATGATAGCTATTATTGTTAATGAGGTATATTGATAATATGATTAATAATATCTGACATCTATATAACATTTTAAAGTTTTACAACTTTACCTCTTTTTAACCAATTGAGTAGGCACTCTAGGCATTATCCTCATCATGCAAGATGAGGTAAATTGAGGCTGAGAAAGGTCAAGTGGCAAAATTTCCTGCATCAGGAATTTAGATAGGTAAATTACAGGTTAAATTACCAGCAAAAGGCATAAAGTCTGAATGAGATAAGCTGACTGAGTCATAGCCCAATAGTCAGAAAGCTCTGTTATGAATAAAATAAGATGCTGAGCATCTTATACAAGGTGTCCCAAAATTTGTGCCATTTTAAGTTTTAATAGGGCAGTAGGTGGCACTATTGATAGAGCACTGAGGCTGGAGTCAGGAAGACTTAACCTTTGTGAGTTCAAATCTGACCTCAGATACTTACTAGCTTGACCCTGGGTAAACCACTTAACCCTTTTTGCCTCAGCTTCCTCTTGTCAGATGAGCTGGAGAAGGAAATGGCAAACCACTCCAATATCCCAGCCAGGAAAACCCAAATGGTGTCACAAAGAGGACTCAACTGATATGACTGAACAAGAAAAATCTATGAGTATATTGAATTAGGGTCACTTCACCCCTTCATCATCCCAGTATCTTAGGGAAATTAGTGAGCATGCAACTGCCTTGTACTCAAAGTTTTACAAAAGGTTTTAAAATGGAACCTAGCCTGACTTGTCAGCACAAATAGTTGCCTTCCCCTCACCCCACTGCCCCTCAACATAACTAGTCTGTTATCAAATTCTGTCTTTTCTACCATGGAAACAACTACAGCCATAATATAGGAACTGTTTGTTGCCTTCTGATTTTGATAGTGATGGGATTTGTACTGGACCCCTAAAAGCACCCCAAACCTCCTGAACCAAGTCTCTGTAGTTTGCCTGAGGTACTCAACCCATCGAAGTCAATAATCCTTTGAATTGACCTTGCCTTGTGACTCTGGCCCTGCCCCAATCTCCAATTCCCTGTTACCTCCAACTTTTACCAGCTCTTCATTATCTGTCACTTTCCACTCTCCTCAAGTCACTTCCCATCCTTGATTCCATCTTCATCCCTTTTCTGTTACATCCCAGTCAGCCCAGACTGCTTGGCCACTCTTACATCACATCCAGATCATCTCAATCTTTCTGTGTGAAAGGTCCATCTTGCCTCCATTAAATTGTTCAGATTCTTAAAATCTGGCCAGTGGTGTGGATTCTTAAAGTCTTACTCCCCTCAACAGATGTTTTAATAAACCTTGTCTCCTACTGAAAGAAGGCTTGAGTCAAATTCTTTCAAAGCAGGAGCTGTGATTTTTGCCCTTGAATTTCAGGATTCCTATCACTCCTAGACCATAATAGTTTGTCTCCTTGCCTCAAGTTTCTCCCCATTTCACTCCATCCACCACTCAGCTATCCAAGTGATCTTCCGAAATGTCACTACCACTACCACCCCACTCAGTAAAATAGAGCAGTTCTCTGTTAATTCTAGGTTCAAAAATAAAATTCTGTTGGACTTTTAAAGTCTTTCATGCCTTGGTCCCATCTTACATTTTGCTTCCCTTCAGCAACTCAGCTATCCAGCCACACTGAGCATCTTCCTTTTTCTTGCAGAAATACTCCCTATTTCATGCCTCATCTTGGTTGTCCATAGGCCTATGCCTGGAATGCCCTCTCTCCTAGTCTCTGCCTCATGGGTGCCTTGACTTCCTTCCAGATTCTACTGTAATTACTTTCTAGCCAGAAATCTTTCTCAGATTCTCCCTCAGCCCCAACACTTTCCCTTTAAGATTACCTAGAATTTACCACTTGGATATCGCCTCCCCTCCCCTCCCCTTAGAATGTGAGCTCCTTGAAGGTAGGAGCTGTTTTTGTCTTTGTCTCCTACCCTAAACAAAGTGCCTGATATTTGACAGACACTTGAAGAATGCTTGTTGACTTTTTGACTTGTAAAAAAAAATGCTTGTTGATTCAACCTTTTTGACTTTCCGGTAGAAATAGAGAGAGAATGCTTAATACTTTGGTGGAGGTGAGAGAACAAAAACATTTTCCACCTAAAGATTTGAAGGATGTTTTTTGATTTAAAATTATTTTTTTCAAATTATAATTTCCAAGTACCAGCAGTTGTTTTAGAATCAAAATATATTGTGTTTGCTTGGGGGAGAAAGGGGGGTACTAGGGAGAGACCAGAACTTTAGAAAAGTAAACTATTAAAAGGGAATGATATTTGAAGAGCCTTTTCTCCCTTTATCCCAGTTTTAAGTCCTGGTTGAATTCTGGTTGGTCACTTGTTCATAATAAAAAGATTTTTTCTGTCATCTTGATTGTCTTAATGTAAGGAAATGATTTCTGAGGCATAAAGAGAAAAAAGCACTTCAGATTACAGTAGCCTGACTTTAGAGAATTTGGAGATATCCACTTTGGATAGATGGCGAGTAATTTACATTACATTAAAGGGAGTTCAGAATCGAATCAGGTTTTTAAAAATATGGACCCCATCCCTTACCTTCTATCCCCCTAAATAAAAAGTCTCAAACTGCATTTCTTTACTGATTGTTACTTTCCATGACATAGCTTTTGCATCCAGAGAAGGGTAATCTTGAGGACTGCAACCTTGAGAGGAGGAAGTGCTTGCTGATTCATATTTTCAAATGTGGAGCACCCTTGGGTGAGATTAATTTTTTTTTTAAATACTGAGATGGCCTGCAATTCAGAGAAGTGTATCAGAAAAAGAGAGGCTAGAGAGATGAAACTAGTCATGCAGAGAAACTAGGTATCTGTGGACTTTTTACTCTGTATGATTAGTTGCAACTTTCAGTATTCCCAAGTTTCCATATGGAAAATTAGAATCTATTGAGTTGATGATGTCTTTGATAAGGAACCTTATCTGAATCCATTCGTAAGGCTTTAAATACTCTAGCATAATTCCATTGTTAACTTGGACATTGTTTAGGAGCTGTCTCTAACTAATATAGGTGCTAAACAGTCAGGTGTTTATTCTAATTATTTTAAACTCATAGCAAAGAAAGCAACTTTCTATATTTATTGTTGCTTATTTCTGGATATGTCAGGCTTTTAGCCAGTGGTTTCTTTATTAATTAAAGAAGGCTCTCAGAATTTTAGATGATAGTGGTGAATATTCTCAAGCCACTTTTAGAATGATAGAGCAAAGACCCAGATCAGTCGCTGTACAGAATACAGTTTAGGTTATATCAGGCTTATCATGTCTTCACAGACTCAGACCCCCAATCCTATTCCTTGGAAGACACCAAACACAGGCACAATATATACGATATTTGATGCCGGTGGAAAGAAAAAACAAACACATTACAATAATAACTGATTTTTTTCTAGTTTAAATTTGCAAAATTTTTTAACATACGTATCACTTGAGTCTCATGCAAACACAGTGAGATAAGTCTTCTAGATAGGATTATCCTTTTTTATTTTTTCCATTTAGTAGTATTTTATTTTTTCCAATTATATGTAAAGATAGTTTTCAACATTCACTTTTATAAGATTTTGAGCTCCAAAAATTTTTTCTCCCTCCTTCTCCCCTCCCTCCCTCCCTAAGAGGGAGTCAAATATAGGCCATGCATGTACAGTCATGTTAAACATGTACAGTCATTAAGCATGTTTCCATATTAGTCATGTTGTAAAAGAAGAATCAGAACAAAAGGGAAAAACCAGAAGAAAGAAAAAACAACACAAAAGAGAAAATAATGTTTTTGTCTGTGATGAGTTCATGGTTCTTTCTTTGGATGTGGGTAGCATTTTCCATCATGAGTCTTTTGGAACTATCTGGGATCATTGTAATCCTGAGAAGAGCCAGGTCTATCAAAGTTGGTCATTAAACAATGTTGCTGTTACTGTGTACAATGTTCTCCTGGTCCTGCTCACTTCACTCAGCATCAGTTCGTGCAAGTCTTTCCGGTTTTTTTCTGACATCTGCCTGCTCATCATTTCTTAGGAAACAACAGTATTCCATTACATTCATATACCACAACTTATTCAGCCATTTCCCAAGTGATGGGCATCCCCTCAATTTCCAATTTCTGGCCACCACAAAAAGCTGCTACAAATAATTTTGTACATGTGGGTCCTTTTCTCTTTTTTGTGATCTCTTTGGAATACAGACCTAGTTGTGGTATTGTTGAATCAGAGTGTATGTACAGTTTTATAGCCCTTTGGACATAGTTCCAAATTGCTTTCCAGAATGGTTGGATCAGTTCAAAACTCCACCAACAATACATTAGTGTTCAAATTTTCCCACATCTTCTCCAACATTTATTATTTTCTTTTTTGTTATATTAGCCAATCTGATAGATGTGGGGTGGTACCTCAGAGTCCTTTTAATTTGCATTTCTCTGATCAATAGTGGTTTAAAGTATTTTTTCACATGTCTATGGATAGCTTTAGTTTCTTCACCTGAAAGCTGCCTGTTCATATCCTTTGACCATTTATCAATTAGGGATAAAATACAAAACCCAAACTTTTACAAATTTGACTCATTTCTCTATATACTTTAGAGAAGAGGCCTTTATCAGAGATACTGACTGTAAAAATTGTTTCCTAGCTTCCTGCTTTCCTTCTAATCATGGCTGCAATGGTTTTGTTTGTGCAAAATCTTTTCAATTTAATGTAATTAAAATCATCCATTTTGCGTTTTATAATGTTCTCTATCTCTTATTTGCTCATAAACTCTTGCTTTCTCCATAGATCTGACAGATAAACAATTCTTTGCTCTCCTAATTTGCTTTAATATCAACCTTTATGTCTACATCATGTGCCAATTTTGACCTTATCTTGGTATACAGTGAATATCCTCATTTTATAGATGAGGAAATTGAAGCCAAGAACATTTTAAGTACCAGGTTGCTCTTCACACAGCTTTATGAAGATCATTTCAAGAAACTGGAGATGTTTAGCCGGGAGAAGAGAAGCTGGGATGGGAGTGATAACTGTCTTTAAATACTTGGAGGGCTTTTATTGTGGAAGATGAATTGGGTATCTTGTACCTAGACCCTGAGGGAACAACCAGCCTGGCAATTATAAAGAAGCAAATTTAGGATTAGGGCAGCTAGTACAGTGAATAGTGTCAGGCCTGGAGTCAGTCATCTTCCTGAGTTCAAATCTGGCCTCAGACACCTACTAGCTGTGTGACCTTGGGCAAGTCACTTAATCTTGTTTGCCTCAGTTTCCTTATCTGTAAAATGAGCTAGAGAAGGAAATGACAAATAACTCCAGTATCTTTGCCAAGAAAACCCCAAATGGAATCCTGAGGAGCTGGACACAACTGAAAGCCAACTCAACAATACCTCGCAGTTAGAGATATCCCCAAATGGCTTACATTGCCTAAAAAGGTAGTTGGTTCCCTCCTCAGTGAAGATCTTCTTTCAGACAGGTTAAAATACCTGCTTCTCAGTGATGTTTTAGTAATTATTCTTTTTTTTGGAGAATGACCTTAATTAGATAGCTCCTGAGGTTCCTTTCAGCTCTGAAATTCTGGGAAGTATCTGAGGAAAGATTTGATTCAAGGCCTTTTTGACTTGGTCTGGCATTCTTTTCACTAATTCACCCTGCCCCTCATTAGCCAACTTTCCATTCAGTCAATAAATTGAGGTTTTTTTTGGGTTTTTTTTGTTTTTGTTTTTATCCTTTGCCTTTGTAGCCTTAGTATTATGCACAGTAGGTGCTTAATAAATGCATTCTTGCCTGATTAATTTTCCAGGATCTCCAAACAAAGTAGTTAAGACCATTTCTGATCTGAAGGTTTTTTGTGGGGCAGGATGCTTTCTACTGAAAAGATGATACTGTCCCAAAAGACAACAAGACTGTGGCCCATCTCTCAGGTCATTAGAAATAGTAAGCAACCTTCCTTCTCATTCATTGCTGCCTCCCCCATTGCTCCTACGGTGACAATTCAGTAGTTCATGGTGCTGTTCATGAGTTCATGTGCCTCTTTTGGATTTTCCCCGGGCACTTTGCTAACAAAAATCTTAAGACGTTTCCTTATGTTGTTTCTTTCTGAGGCAGAAGGTGGAGCAGAGGTTACAGTGCTGAGCCTGGAATCAGAAAGACTTGAGTTCAAATTCAGCCTCACACAGTAGCTGTGTGATCCTAGGCAAGTTACTTAACCTCTGTTTGCCTCAGTTTCCTCAACTGCCAAATGAGGGATGACAGTAGCATCTACCTCCCAGGATTGTGGTGAGGAACAAATCTGACACTATTTGTAAAAAGTGCTTATCACAATTCCTGGCTTTTAGTAGGCTCTGTGTAAATACTTATTACCTTCTCCTTCTCACAGCCCTCTGCATCATACATACTTATAAGTATGTGCTTGCACACACATGCACACACAAAACATATACACACACAGAGATACATACATATACACACATACACAGATACATACATGCACACACACATACACACACACACACACATACACACACACTTTCTCCATCTTCCTGAATGCTCTATTCCAAGTGATATTTGCAAAACTAGTGACCTCAGGCTATAAGTGAAATTATTCCCCAGAAACGTAGGAACAGTTTCCTTCAAGGAAATGAAACTTTTATTATATATAGATTTCACCCAGGTACCACAAGACTTGGATTTCTTCAGGCACATTACCAGCCCCCTATGCCATCTTCCTCCTCTCCCTTTTCCTGTCCCAATGGTTTCTTAGTTCCAGATACCCAATAACCTTCTATCTACTTCACATCTGGAGTGGCATCAATAGAAAAAGAGGCATATGCATCTTGGATTGTTGGTGAAAATGTTCAGAGATAGGGAATTCCAAATGGGATAATTAAGAGATCTGTGAATACGTTTGATCTCTACCCTTTTTCTCTTAACTCCTCAGCTATTAATGCCTGTTCAGAGGATGCTTAGGATGGCCACTCATATGGTAAAGAGCCTGAATTTCCTGGCATATGAGAAGCAATTGAAAGTATGGGGGACATATGGCTTGGAGAGGACTTATGAGTGACAGGGCACCTTTCTTTAGGTATTTGATGGGCCATCACATAGGAGAAGAGTTAGACTTGGCCTCAGAAGGCAGAATTAGGAACAATGGGTGGAAATTATAGTGAAGTAGATTCAGTTTTTATGTACAGGAATTTTTTCTAATGGTTATTCTCATCCCAAAATGGAATTGACTACCTTTGAGAAGTAAAAGGGGTCCTTTACTTAAAGCCTCTAGAGGTCTTTAAACAAAGTCCTGATAACTAATGGTAGGGTATGATATAAGGGTAGTCATGTAAATGGTGGACAAAAGATAGACTCTGTGGTCTCTTCCAATTCTGAGATTCTTCTATCCCCCATCCTGAACATAACTTGTTTACATTCCGCTTTCCTATGTCTTTCACTCTGTCCTTGGCCATGTTGTCGTTGTGTTTGTCCTTCGTTCTTGAAGAGGACCATGACATCAAGCTGATGACATGACTAGCAGTTGACTGTGATTTGGGTGAGGAAGGGCTGTGCAAGGGCACCAACCTCACTTTCTCCTGCAGAGCCATCTGGGTCCAGTGACCTGATATTCATCAGGATGACTGGAGATGGCCCAAGATGCTTGACCATGTGTATGTACTGGTAAACATCTTTATTCAACAGGGCAAAAAGCATTTCCGCTTTTATTTTCTTTCACTGCAGTAGGCTCCAATTATCCCTCCATAGTTGTGGGCTCTGTCCTTCTTCAGGAAAATGTTTAGATATATAATTTCTGTGGGCATTGATAATTGCACCCTACCCACCTACTCCCACTCCCCACACCAAGTAAATGGGACTTTCACAGAAAATTAGAAACTTCCTCTAATGAGAAGGTAAGTAAAAAAAGAATTTTTTATCATTAGAGGTTTAAGACTAATAAAAGAAATTAAAATAACACACACAAATTTTTAAGCCGCTTCAGAGCACTGGACAAAGAATCATTGTTTAATTTAGGCAAATGCTGCTATTTATGGTACAACCATATAGCAATTCAAGAGCTAGTTTTATGCTGCATTGTGTTATTAATTCCAAAGTTAAAAGATTTACTCATGTGCATGCTATAACAATCAGTCTCTCATAAACTGATCAATAGGAGACAAATTGAATTATCACATGTACTTTACCTGTGATGCTTTGGTAGAGAGTGGGAATGCAAACATGTATAGATTTTAAGCTGGAAGGAGCCTCAAAGATCATTAAATCCAGTCCCCTCATTTTACAGATGAGAAAATTGAGGCCTAAAAAATAGGAATGGGGCCATACAGCTAGTATCTGAGGGGGATTCCTGACTCCAAGTTCACTATGTCCATTATGCCATATTGCTACCAAGCAAAAACTGGAAAGCTCTTTCCATGAGGGAATTTCTAAAGGGATACAGACAAGAATTGTAAAGGATGAGAAGCCACTGGGAAGTTGCGATCTTCACCAATAGAGGAGATATCTCCCCCTCAAGGCCCCCCAAAACAATTAGGTCCAAGAGCCATTGGATTATAGGAATAACCTGTATGGACTCATGGGATTCTTATCTCATCTCTTATTCTCACTGGCAGGGCAGATCCCCAGCCTGTGGTTGGCTACATCTCTCCCTCAAGGTTATAAGTGTACCCTTGAAAAGCAATAGTTTTCTCCTCATGCTATCTGCTAAAGTCCCTATTACTATGTGCACTCCTGAATATCAATCATTGGTACCAGTTAGCAATTCCTCAGTAACACTGATCCCACAGTTCCACCATCAATTGAAGTTATTGACATTATCAATATCATTGATAGCTAATTAACATCAATTAGCTTTATAAAATGGGCAGTTAGAATGGCACAGTGGCTAGAGCACCAGACATGCAGTCAGGAAGACCTGACTTTTACTAACTATATGACCCTGGACAAGTCATTTCACCCTGTTTGCCTCAGTTCTCCCATCTCTCAAGTGAGCTGGAGAAGGAAATGGCAAACCACTCCAGTATCTTTGCCAAGAAAATCCCAAATAGTGGTCACAAAGAGATAGACACAACTGAAACACCTGAACAGCATCAGACTTTAAAAAGGAACATTTTCTGAAAAGATGTAGCAAGGATGGAAGTATAAATATATTCTAGTGAAACCAACGTATAGTCGCTCCCCTACTACCTCTGTCCCTATGGATACTGAGTTTAACATAAAGTAATTGCTAGTAAACATTCACCCTGCCAACTTCTCCTTTGAGAATGATACAGCCAAAGGGCCTGGTTGCTCCCTTGTGGGATATGGTGGCTTAGCTACCAGGTCAATCCACTGATGTGCTGGATCCTGGGTCATTTCTCCAGTGAGGGCATTGCTCGTCATTGGGCTCAGCTGCCCACAAACTCAGGTATACAATTCAATTCCTGGACTTCTTTGGTGGATATTCTGGCTTTTCAAAATGCACAGTTATAGCCTAGTCTGTTTCATTTTCTAACTCAGTTGCCTAAGCTCAGGAAAGAATGAATGAAATACAACAGAAAGAAAACCCATAGCACCACATGTTCAAGGCAGTTCAAGACTGTACTACAATACAGATGGGGAGATATGGATCCAAAGTCTCTCTTCCCCACCCACCCCACACCCAGGGACTTAGAGCATGTATTCATTTCTCTAGTCACCATCAGAAAAGAGAAGCCAGATTTGTCCTGTTTATGCCCTTCTGTATGCATCCTCAGTTTTTGTACCACAGACAATTGAAAGGCATTTCTTCACCGCACTAAGTGGACAGAAACCAGTCAGGGAATATATGTGCATTCAAACCTAGGATGGAAGACAGGGTCCTGCATTATTCATGTCCTGAAACAGGCTCTTCAAGCAGTAAGGGTTGGCACCACGCAGAGCAGATTGCTGTTGCTCAAAGGTCTGGGCTCTCATTGGCCAGTCCTCTGTTACTTAAGTGAAAGCACAGCTCCCTAAATCTTATAATACTAAATGATTCAGAGGCATCTTCTGTGGAAGATGTATTTGGTGTTGGTACAAAAAGGTTTTCTTGGCATGTCATTTATTCTAATTATTCCTTATACAATCTCCTTCCATAGATGCTTTAGGCCGTTTTTAAGTTAAACTGTTCTTTTAAACACAGTTGTTTCCATGAATATATTTTTGTAATTTTTATCCTTTAGAATTCAGTTTTTGTGAAGTACCTACTATGTACAAATCAGTATGTTAGGCAAAGGGTAGATGCAGAAAGGAAAGAAAACATAATTCCCAATTTGAATGCACAGAGCAAAGCATTTTCCCCACCTTCAAGGTGTTTACAATAGCTAGAGCTATAATCTGGAACTATACCCAAAGGGCACTCAAACTGTGGTTACCCTTTGATCCAGCAATTCTACCACTGGGTCTGTATCCCAAAGAGATCACAAGAGAGGGGAAAGGACCCACATGTACAAAAATAATTATAGCAGCTCTTTTTGTGGTGGCCAAGAATTGGAAATTGAGGGGATGCCCATCAACTGGGAAATGGCTGAATATGTTGTGGTATATGAATGTAATGGAATAACTATTGTGTTATAAGAAATGATGAGCAGACAGGTTTCAAAAAAACCATTCCTATCTGTTCCTACCGTATGCAGAGTCCTACACCCAAATTCTAACACATAGTAAAAGCTTAATAAAGATGAAAAAGAATGTTCAGAGGCTGTGAATGTGTTTGTATATGAGGTGGAAATTCTTTGCGTATGGACTATTTAATACATTGTCAAATGTTTTCAGTGAATTGATCTGTTTTTCTCTTGGTCCTTTTTTTCTTTTCTTTTTAAAAAAATCTGTTATATGGGCTGGTGCTCTGAGAGAAGGCTACAAAGGGAAAGTATAGGTGATATAAAAACAAAATATACCAATAAAATTAATTTAAAAAAGAAAGAAAAAGGATATGCAAGACTTGGTGTCAAAAGCCAAAAGTCAAAAGTTCAAATCTGGATTGTTACCCTTTGAAGGTCACTTGAACTCTCTGGGCCTTTGCTTTATCATCTGTAAATTAGACAGACTACTAGGCTTACCACCTCTAAATCTAGCAGTGTATTTGTACCAATTGACTGAGAATCTTCCTAATTTACCAGTGACTTGGGGTTTCAAATTCTATAAGAAACAAGCACCTTTTTGAGTCTATAAATAGTGGTGGTGTTTAATAGTAGATAGACAGCCATCCTAAGAGTCAAGGAAGATCTGGGTTCAAGTCCTGCCTGTGACCCTTTGGCAAGATCCCTTTCTACCTGGATGCCCCAGGGAGTGCTCTAAGACCATAGGTTACAGAAGTGTTTACTTTTCTTAGGTAAGAGTGAAAGATGATTGAAGAGGGGCCCTCTACACCACTGAAATAATAAGTTTTGTCTAAATAAATCAATAAATACATTTTAGTCAATTATATAATCTTTCTGGCAAAAAATATCTTAATTATTCTACTTTCTGAAAACAGCACAATTTCTTGAGTTTTATAACATTAGTTTCTTTATACCTGTGAGTTTTACTGGCTCAGTCATCCTATAGGTCTTGTTACTGCACCCACAATTGGTGGGTCCTCATTAAATGCTCAGTCAGTGAGTTATGTCTCACTCTACCATGGGAATTTTCTTGGCAAAGAGACCAGAGTGGTTTGCCATTTCCTTTTCCAGTGTATACCATTTTACAAATGAAGATCTGAGGCAAATAGGGGTTAATTGAATTGCCCAGTTGAAAATGCCTAGGAGCATCTAGGTCCCAAGTGGATAGAGTCCTGGACCTGGAGTCAGGAAGAGCTGAATTCTGATGCAGCCTCAGATACCTACTAGTTGTAGGACCCTGGGTAAGTCACTTAATCTTCATTTGCATTAGTTGCTCATCTGTAAAATGGGGATATACTGGAGAAGGAAATGGTAAACTACTCCAGTACCTCTTCCAAGAAAAACCTAAACGGGCTCACATATATATATATTTATATATATATATATATGACTGAAAAACAATTCAGCAAACAACAGCCACAATAACATAGCGAGATTCTTAACTTGAGGAGGGAGTTCTGTGGACGTTTGTTTAAAAGTATTTTGATAGCTGAATTTCAAAATAATTATTTCTTCTGTAATTAATCATTTAAAGGGGTCTAAGACCTCACACACATAAAACAGTTTAGAATCTCTGTTCTCCCTCCTTGTTTCAATCTCTTGGCTTTTAGAATGGAAACTCTAAGGGAATGGGCATCCTTATCTTAGATATTGTGCACCACACACAGTTCTAAAGAGGGGACTTAAAGTTTGTTATTTTCATTTTTTCTATAACTCTTCTTTCAACCCCCATTAATCCTACTTAAGCTATTAACATAGATGACATATAAGAATCAATCAATCAATAAACATTTATTAAGTTTATTATGTGCCAGCTATTATGCTAAGCACTAGGCATACAAAAGGAGGCAAAAGACATTTCCTGCTTCCAAGATACTTACATTAAGACAACACACAAACACATATTTACAAAGCAAGCTTCATACAGGATTAATAGGAAATAATTAACAGGGGGGAGGCATTGAAATTTAGAGGGGTTGGGGAAGGCTTCCATAGAAGGTGAGATTTTAGCTGGAGCATAAAGGAAACCAGGAAGGTCAAGTAGTTGGAGTGGAGGGGAGAGAGCATTCAGGCATGGAGGACAGCAGAAGATAATGTCTGAAGCTGAAAGAGGTACTGTCTTATTCATGGAACAGCTGGAAGACCACTGTCACTAGATTGAAGACTACTTGTTGAAGAGTAAGGTTTGGGAAGGTAGGAGGGGGCTAGGTTATAAAGGGCTTTGAATGCCACATTTGTTCCTGGAGACAAGTGGATGCCACTAGAGTTTCTTGAGAGCGGGTGGAAAAGTTGGGGGGAGGAGCTTTGTTGTTTGTCTTTCATTCTCGAGGACATCAGGGAGGTGATGCCATGACATGCAAGTGAATTGGATTCAAGTGAGAGAAGGTTGTGGACAGATATAGATCAGGACAAGTGGAGATGACCCGGATGTAATGGGAGACTTTGACTTTTTTAAGCCAAAGCCTTTAACAGGTTTGACTGAGGCAGCACCCAATCAGTTATTAAGGCTAGGTAGGAAATGAGGCAGAGAATCACCTCTTTACCTAGTAAAAAAAAAAAAAATCTGTCTTGGGAAGGAAAGATCCTTAGGGTTTCTGGCCAGAGACAGAAACATTTGGTATTTTCATTCATTCTGGGTCAGTCTGGGCCCAAACAATGACCAAGCGGGACTTAGTCTGGGGCCTATTATGGTCAATTAGTGAAAGCCAGAGAGTGATTTGGGTTTAAGGCTTGGTTCTTATGAAAGAAATCTAGCCCCAAGTAAACCCCAAGATATTTTCTAAGAGGTTTCAGTGATCAAAATTTACATTTCTTTGGGCAAAACAACCTATGTGGATGGAGGGAAAGAAGGAAGGAAGGAGGGAAGGAAGGAAGGAAGGAAGGAAGGAAGGAAGGAAGGAAGGAAGGAGCGAGCAAACTTTGTTGTCTAACTGGCCAGTATTGTTTGTCCTTTCTTAAAGAGGATCATGACATCAGGGAGGTGAGTGAGGTGTCATCTGGACATGCACTTGAGAAAAGTCAATTTGATGGCTGAATCAATTATGGATTCCAAGGGAGAGACTTGAGGCAAGCACATCCACTCTTTTGTTACTGTTGCAATAGTCCAGCCATGAGGTAATAAGGACCTTCACTAGAGCAGTGAGTAGCCTTGTCTGAGGAGAGAAGAAGGTGTATTCAAACTGTTGCAAAAGTGAAATCAACAGGCTTTGACTACAGTTTGGATATGGAGGGATGTCACTACCACCCTCCTTTATAGAAGTGAGGCACCATGGGTACTAAGTAAATTTCAGATTTTTATATAAAGTGGGATAGTGAATAGATCACTGGACTTGGAGTCACACACCCATGTTTGTGATTTTCATACCTCTGTGTCCCTGAGTAAGTCACTTAATTTCTCTCAGCCTCAGCTTTTTCATCTGTAAAATAAGAAATCATAATTGCTCCTGCCCAAAAGGGTTGTTGTAAAGATCAAAGGAGATTTTATATTACTATTATTATATTACATCACTAATTTTGTGGAACCTTAACATTTTTTCATTATAAGGATTTCCTGGGGGCAGGGATACAATGGGAAATACAGCAATAAAAAAAGAAAAGATGTCAATAAAAATTTAATAAAAAAACAGAATGAGGCATAATTTGATCAGTGTCGCAACAAGTCATTCCAGTATTCTTCTTTTTGTTGTCTTGGGTTTTGGAGAAGTGGGTTGCAAATTTATGTTTAGCTTGGTAGTATTATTGGATTGGGTTCTAATGTTTTTGTTTTATTTTTTTAACCATTCATCTTAGCCACCCCTCAGTGGACATGGGCAAAATCTAGGACTCAAATTTTTATTCACTGTAATGGGATGGAAAAAATGAATGGGATCTCCATGAGATTATAAATGATGACAATTCAACCTGTTTCTTTCTGACCTTACATCAGCATACTGACAGGTGGGCTGGAGTAACTGATCAGAGATAAAAAGATGTATCACTTCTTTGTTTGTATCAGTTTCTTCTATCTTGGTAGAGTTTCTGTCTACAGTTGGCATGGTTATGAGGCAAACAAACATTGCCTTCTTGGAAGGACTGTTATTTCCATGTTCTTTTAAAAATGTTTTATTGTTTCCTTTTGCATGATAATTCCTTCTCACTTCACTCCCCTTCTCCAACACTTTTTAAAACTGAAAAACATTTCAGCAAACTTTTCCTTTATAACAAGGGAGGATTCATGGGATTTGGAGTAAGGGTTATTTCCAGAAATGACTGTAATACAGAAACAAAGGATATTAATAAAACTTTTTTAAGTCAAGTGTGACCCTGCATCACAATCTACATAAGAAAAATGAAACTACAGAGACCACGATTGACAGGCTACACCATGTTCCATACTAACAACACCTCTCTATTAAAAGTAACTGCCTTACTTTTCAACAAAGATATTGTTGCCATAGCTGGCAATAGTTTTTGCAAATGAGGATGATATGTCTTGCTACTCAAGATTGGAATTCTCTTTTAGTGATATTGTCATTTTATGTGGTGTTGTGGATAGAGACTGATCCTGGGGTCTAGAAAATCTGAATTTTAAGAAGTACCTCTGACACATACTTACTGGCTGTGTGATCCTGGACAAGTCATTTAACTTTTCAGTGCCCTAGTCCACTTTTTGATGTGACTGTAAGCTACAGAGAAGACACCTAGGGGGGCAGCAGGGCATTCTTCCATTCTAGCATTGCCTATATGAATGGAATCACAAGTCTAATCCCTGACCTATCATTTATATTTCAGTTCTCTGTGTGCATTGTTCTTTTGGTTTTGTTTTCATCACTGCATCAGTTCATATAAATCTTACCAAATTTCTGAATTCTTTACATTGACAATTTCTTACAGTTCAATAAAATTATGGGCAGCATTTTTGCTTTTTCCTTTCAGATTTGATTACAAATTGGTTATTTCACATTAGGAAGATGGAGGCGCTTTAATGATTATCCAAAATAGCCCCAAGCACCCAAGGGTCTGTAAGGGCAAATTGACCGCATTTGATAATAGTTTGGAGTAAACATTTGAATCCTGAGGGAGAAGAGTTGGCAGTACTACATGGAATCAAATCATTTCAATTAAATTACACAACAATTCCACAGTAAAATGAGGAAGCTTCTGTGTAGTACTTTTAAATATATATATATATAGACATAATTTTGTTTTTTCCAATTACATGTGAAGACAAATTTTAACATTCATTTTTTAAAAAAATTGAATCCCAAATTTTCTCCCTCCCCTCTCCCTTCTCTAAGACAGTAAGCAGTTTGATATAGGTTATAAATGTGCTGTCATGTGAAGCATATTTCCATATTAGTCATGTTGTGAAAGCAGAAACAGATCAAAAGAAAAAGAAGATGTGATTGATCTTCATTCAGACTCCAGTTTTTTCTCCAGATGTGAATTTTCATCTTGAGTCCTTAGATCACTGTATTGCTGAGAATACCTAAGTCTTTTAGAGTTAATCATCATACAATGTTGCTATTACTGTGTACAATGTTCTCTTGGTTCAGCTCACTTTACTTTGCATCAGTTCACGTCTTTTCAGGTTTTTCTGAAACCCACCTTATGAAAGAATCCAAATTTTTGTTTCTTCCCCTATCTCTCTTGTCTCATAATATTTTATCATACATATGTATGTATATATATGTATTATGCATCTGAATGTAGAGCCAACTTTTCTCAAGTCAAGCTATACATGCAGAGTTTTATAATACTCTGTAGAAACCAAAGTTAGTCATAAATTTTCATTTCAACCAAAGTAACTTCTTCCCAGAAAGGATTAGCAAAATATTCTTAAATAAAAATCTTAAAGAAGCATACCATTATAACTAGTTTTTTTACAACATTTTAAGGTTTAAAAAGCACTTTGTATGTATTCTTATTTGTTCCTCATAGCAACCCTATGACGTGCTATTCCAACCATGTTTCTATCCTAGTTCAAAACAGTTAGTAACTCACAATGTGCTTTAGGATAACAGAAAATACTCATCCTGGTGTTATAAAAGCAGGCTTTCTGAAATTTGGTTTACACCTACTTTACCTGACTTAATACCTATTTTTTCCCTTTCGGGAAACTTAGTATGAACTATGTGTTCCCTCAATAAGCAATTCCATTTCCCATCTCCACAAGTAGTACCATGATAGGAATGGGCTCGTTACTCATCTTCAACTCTTGAAATCCCTAGTTTCTTTCTATATGTTACTCAGATATCCCCTCCTACAAGAGGTCTTTTCTGATCTGTCAAATTGTTAATATTCTCCTTCCTAAAATTACTTTTCATTACTTTGCATATATTTCAAATATACTTCTCTATGCATGTTTGTTCCTTCTCTTCCAAGGAGAGAGTAAGCTTCCTGAGGGCAGGGACTATGTTCCATTTTGTCTTTCGGTATCTCCATGAATAACCTCAACTAATGGGCCAATAACACTTAACAAAGAACACAACTATAAAATGCCTCATTTTGGTAGATTTCAAGGAAGAGATGTAGAACATCCAGGACCTGTGATAATATAAATCACAGAGCTACACTTTGAAACAGTGGAAAATTGTTATGAAAGAACTGTGGCAAAGAAGTCAAAAGAGGACATCTATGATGGATTGTAGTTAATCAGCAAGTGAGCAATTCAACAAGTATTTATTAAGTCCTTACTCTGTGCCAGGCTCAGTGCTAAGCACTGGGGATACAATAGAAACAAAAAAGAAAACTGGTTCCTTCCCTCAAGGAGATTACATTCTGATAGGGGAAAAATAACTTAAGAGTAAGCTGGAAAGGGGATGGGAGAAAAGTATCCATGAAAGCCTGTGTTCAGCCTCTTTTGTTCATCCATTCCATGTATCCAAATGTGCATCAGACTATTTTGGCTGAGTGACAATCAGCCAACTAAACTAAATTCTTTCACTTTTGGCTGGCCAGGATAAAAAATAAAATCTTGCATTTCTAGAAGTCTTTTAAATTCCAAGATGTGCAAAAACACACTCCCATACAATCATGCAGGCGTAGTTAGTAAACATATTATTCCTATTTTATAGATGAGAAAAGATAAGGTTCACCCCAGTGGTATTTCAGTTTCTGTTGTCACAGTGTAATAATAGAACTGGTTTTGGTGCAATTGACTTATATTTTGAGGATGAGACTTTAACTACCTTTATCACAGGAAACCATTCAAGAGGAAAAATATATGATCTGATTGAATTTCTTGCTATAGTACAATATGAAGATTTCAGATAATTTAAACCTAATTTTTTCATGTTCCTAAAACCTTAGAAACTTTGTGTTTCAAAATTGAAGTGAGTTCAGTATTGTTAATCTCATTTTACAGTGGAGGAGACAATAGCATTTGGTTGTCTGTATGTGTTAGAGTCCCCAGAGAGTGGTACCAAAGATGTTGTCTAGGAGGCCTCAGGAGCTAAGTTAGTTGCTTCCAGAACTCTTTATTGTTCTCTGAGGCACAGGGTTTTGCATGACTCAGAAAGCACATATCACATGGAGCTCCCATCCATAGACTGTACATAAAGAAAGATACCTTAAATTCTGCAGTAGCAGTGCTCTGCTATGATGAGGTCTTATCTATCTCTTCTCTCTCTCCTCCAACACTGTAAGTTTCTATACAAGTAGAATCAAGTTAGGGTAAGCTGGAAGAGAGACTGATGCATTCCTGCAATTTACTAACTTCAAGGGCCCCCCCCCCAACACCTGCCTTCCTGCTTTGCTAATAATATGACTGAATGAGACCCTAATGCAAACCATCTTGTTAGGAGACTGCAAGGTCAACATGAAGCCTGAGTATGATGCTGCAGCCAAAATAAGCTAATGCAGTGTGGGCTGCATTAAGAGACACGTAGCTTCCAGGAATGGGGAAGTGATAATCCCACAGAATGGTGCCCTGATCAGATCTCATCTGGAGTATTGTGTTCAGTTCTGGGCACCACAGTTTAAGACTATTAATAAAAGGAGGGAAGCCACAATGGTGACTGGTCTTGAGAGGAGGCTTAGATTCCTTAAAAAGAAAAAAATTTGAAAGTGTTTAGTCAAAGATGCTGGATCCATATACTCTGGACCATTATATGGTAACATAATTTTACTGAATATAATATAATGGATGAAAAGGTCTTCTAGATCATAAGTGGGATATTTAGGGAAATGATGATGAGATTGTTTTGAGAAATATTGAGTCTGATCATCCAAGTAGAGAAGAATAATTGCTCTAGATTTTTTATTTTATTGACATGGGGAACTTTATGAGGAGAAATTCTCATCAATATCTCAGTTTGGTAACCTGTCTTTAGCTTAATGACTTGGAGACTTGTCTGAGGCACTGAGAGGGTGAGTGTCTTGCCACATGATCAAGAGACTGGACATGAACTTGAGTTTTTCTTTTTCCATTCACAGTGCCACTGAGTGCCTCATTGAGATGCTTACTAGGCCGTTGGAAATGTAGACCTGCTGTCTGGGAGTGAAGAGTCATCCAGATTTGGGATTTACCTGTTTTAGAGTTGCTTGTCAAGGAAAGAGAGGAGAGCACCTTTTGAGCTTCTTTCTTTCTTGCTTTAAATTTATGCTCCTTTGATAAATCACTGTTCTTAGCTTCAATCAGGCAAATAAATATGTAAATACCCCCCCCAGAAAAAGAGAACTATATTGAGTGCATAATTAATAATCTTTTTTTTTGGATGGGGTACAGATTATAACTTATATGCCTTTATTGTCATTAGAAACAGACATTTTGTTTTCGTGATAAATTTCCTGATAAATAAATTTCCTGATAAAGAGCAGCTCAGTTGCCAGAGATTTGTTATTTTTATTTCAAGAGCCAATTAATTCCTTTTATAAAAGGTAAAGATTGTGGTATTTAATTTCATGGAAAATCTTCTTTATAATCATATTAATCTGCCTAATATCATAGATTAAAGTGTAGCCATTAGGCTTTGCTATCTTTTCCAAAGACTGGGCTTAAATTGAACAGTTTTTTTCCAATTTAAGGGACAAAAAGAATCATTAACCTGTTGTTCACAGAGAATGGCTATGACCTAATACCCTATGTTACACTGAGCATAGCCTATAGGAAGAGACTTTTCCCCATCAGCTCTTGCTGCTCAGTGTTGCACAGGACTCCAGGGATATATGTCCTATAGATAGATATAGTTGAACTCTCCTATAATGGCCAGCTCTCATAGCCAAAATGGACTCTGAGCTTTGTACTTTGATGTTATAGTCAATCCAAGTAACTTTCAAAGCTAAGCAACTACTCTGGAATGTAGGAAGATAAGATTGGCCGTGAATACCCCACACTGCACACTTTGGCTTTGAAAATCTTTTACAGTCTACCTCTATCCTATTTTTCCAGGCTTACTTCACATTATTCCCCTTTCTGAATTCTATGTTCTAGCTAAACTATTTGGGGTTCCTAGAACTCAACAATTGTATTTCCTTTCTTTAAGTCTTTTTATGCTTCCCTCCTCTTAGAATCTCTAGCTTCCTTTAAGATTCTATATACCATACCAAGGAAGGGTTTGTACGTGTGTATAGGTGGTGAGGGGTAGGGGCGTGGCAGGAAGAGTGACATTTCAACTTCACTCTTACATGCACAGTTGGGCATTCAAATATATTTTACTTAATAGTGGAAATGGGAGGTTAAGAGGAGAAGGAATGATTAGAGGAAGGGTAGATTAAAGGAGGCAGCTAGATGGCTCAGAGGGTAGAGCACTGGGCCTGAAGTCAGGAAGACCTGAATTCAAAATCAGCCTTAGACGCTTACTAGCTGTGTGATTCTGGGAAAGTAACTTAACTTCTGTTTAACTTGATCCACTGGAGAAGGAAATGCCATTGCAAATCACTCTAATATCTTCATCAAGAAAAGAACCCATTGACAGTATTGCTGTGCTATGGTCCATGGAGTTATAAGGGGAGAACAACAACAGATGAAAGGAGAGATTATGTCTAAGCAAACTAACTTTAAGTTGTACAAAAATATATATAGCTTTTTTTTTTTGGAGGTAGCAAAGAATGGAAATCTGAAGAAATGCCCATCAGCTAAGCAATGGCTGAACAAGTTATGGAATATATGTATATTTGTGTGTACATATATGTATGCATACATGTATGAATATACATGCACACACATATACATACATATAATACACACATGCATTTATTTATTTTAAAAAGACTCCATATCATCTTCTATAGGAACAGGAAGCTATTCCAAACCACCCTAGGGTTTCATCTCCCTCCTTAAAATATCATGTATGTTTACATGCTTTAATTACATGTGTGTAAAAGCATATTTATATGCTTTTGAGGCAGTAAGGTGGCATAATGGACAGAGTGCTGGACCTGGAGTCAGGATAATCTGAGTTCAAATGTAGCCTCAGACACTAGCTATGTGACCCTGGGAAGTCGCTTAACTTCTGTTTGCCTTAGTTTCCTCAACTCTAAAATGGACATAATATTAATAATACTTCCCTCCAAAACACAGGGTTGTTGTCAAGGCTCAGATAAGATTTGTAAAGCACTCAGCACAATCATGGGCCATTCCCTTTTGAGATAGCTCTAATTGCTGGGCCATTTTTCTTTATGTGGTACCACTATATAAATGCTAGTTATTATTAGGTGTTATTATGACTTTGTCTCTCCTGTAAGTAGAATGTGTACTCCTGAAAAGTAGGAACTGCATTTGTTTTATCTTTGTATCTCCAGCAGCTTTCACATAGTAGATGCTTTAAAAAAAAAAAACCACGCTGGATTGAAACTGCCTAGATTCATAAAATTGCTTTATCTCCACAATAAGACTTCTAAGACTTCTCCCTCAAAGGGTTGCAGGGAGGAAAAATGCTTTGTAAACTTAATCTTCTATATAAACATGAACTCTTTTTTACCTCCTGCCCGGGACAGCATTCTTTATGAGGTAGGGAATGTTTCAGAAGCAGCCCTCTTTCCGTGTCTTTTGGAGATGAATCCCCTAGGAATGGCTACCATTAGACATAGATAGGGGTGTGTGTGTGTGTGTGTGTGTGTGTGTGTACATTTTTTCTGTACATGCTTCTATTTATCACTTCTTTCTCTGGATGCAGATAGTATCTTTCTTTATATGTCCTTTATTTTTAATGTGTGTATTTGTAATAGTCAAACTCAATCTTTGGCTGTCTATACAGACTTGTTAAAGAGACTTTTTGGGGGCTCATGGGTAAAGAAGGAAAGAAAGGCAAAAAGACCTCTGCCTAATCCTTCCCAAGGCTGATGCCTAGTCCACTGACTTCTAAGACCTAAAGAGCAGGGAAAATGGGCACCATTGCCTTCATGGCCAGGCTATAAACATGTTTCCAAGTGTGTCATATACCTTGATTAATCATGATCTGATGTAATTCACATTGTCTTTTCCATCCTATCTGAGGGCGGGCCCACATTTCCATTCTCAGGCTATGTGGTTTTGCCTTTAGGGCCCTAGTTGGTGTTATGAAATCTGTGTTAGCAACAATATCAACAGTGTACACTGGAAGAAACAATGGCGGCAGGAGCAGGAGCAGCAGCACGGTTGTAAGTCTACCTGACTGTAAGTGGACTTGACGTGGGAACCCAGAATCCTAGAGTCCTGTTCTCATTTACCCCACAATTTTGTTGTTTCTAAGTTCACAACTTCCCTTAGATATAGTTATCCCTTCCACATTGTGGGGGTTAGAGGCTCAGTGCTCCCTTGGTCTGGAAAATCTTCCCAACATTTTTTGGCTCTCCCTTCATACTAGAGAAGTCCCTTGTTATCTGTGGCTTCTGCAAAACTCCCCAAAAAGTCCCATTTATATTTTTTATGCCAGCCTGTGATATATCCAAACAGCAGTGGGGAAAGTTGTGATGTACAGGGGATTATGGTTCTCCATTCTCTCCGCTCATACCACCATCACCCTAGATTAGGTCTTCATCACCCTTCCCCGGGGGCCTCTCCCCTCTCCCAATCCATTTCACACTCAGCTGTCAGGGTAATTTCCCTAAAGCACAACTGATCATCCTTCCCTCCCTCCTGCCCCCTTCCCAGCAAGCTCTAGCTGTTACCTTTAGGATCAAATAGAAAACCCTTTGTTCAGCATTTAAAACTCTCCTAGCCTGGCCCCTTTCCTGTACTTGCAGCCTTCTTACATGAACTCTATAATCTAGCTATACTGGCTTAGCTTCTTGAACCATCTGCTGTCTCTGTTCCTTCACACCAGCAGTCCCCTAGACTGCAGTGCATTCCCTGGCTCCCTTTGAGATTCAGCTCAAATCCCGCCTCCTGCAGAAGGCTTCCCTGGAGCTCCACAGTTCCTAGTGCCTTCTTCCCCCTCCCCACCCCCCCATAAGACTTTCCATCTGTTCTATATTTATTATGTATGTTCCAAGCCTGGAATGCACTCCCTCCTCTGCTTTACTGCTCAGCTCCCTTGCTTCCTTTAAGTCCCGACTAAAACCCCACCTTCTACAGGAAACCTTCCCCAAACCCCTTTTTATCCCAGTGCCTTCCCTCTTTTATTTCAACTGTTTCTCCTGAATATAGCTTGCTTTCTGTGTGTTTGTTTGCATGTCGTCTTCCCCCATTAGATTGTAATCTCCTTGAGTTTAGGGACTGTCTTTTGCCTCTTTTTGTATTGCCAGCACTTAATACGGTGCTTGGCACATAATAGGAATTTGAAAAATATTGATTGATTGATTATTTACATAGAGTCTTACCTATTAGAATTATATGCTCCTTAAGGAGAGGAACTCTGTTCATACCTTACTTTGGGTCCTCAGTGCTTAACAGTGACTGGCCCTTAGTAATTCAATCAGATGAAGGGATTGAGCATCTGAAGGGATCCCAGGGTTTATCTAATCTGATCAATATCTACCCGGAATCCAGCATGACTGCCAGGCAGGGACCCTCAGACTTTGATGGAGAAACCTCAAGCGAAGGAGTTTTTACAACCTCTCAAGGCAGACCTCTTCTCTTGAGATAGCTCTAATTCTTAGGCAGCTTTTCCTTAAATGAATTCATTCCCGAAGAAAAGGAATTTATGAAGTGCTTACTATGGACAAATCTCTGTATAAGTTCTGGAGATACCAACAGAAAAGTAAGACATTTCCTGCTCTCAAGAGGCTTACCTTGTAATGGAGAAGACAACAGACACTACAGTGTATCCTATATTCCAATATACAGGAATAATCGCTTTTGAGTGTTTTCAAACTTCATTTACTGCTGTCACATTTAGGGGCGCACTTAAAAATCTTGCTCTAGAGCCAGTAACTTTTAACCTTGAAACTCTTTCGTGGCCAGGTGATGTGGGCACTATGTGATTATAGCTATTTTAAAGATACGGCTATTACAACTTCGCACCACAAATAATAACAGTGACAGCCTTTATTATTTATGTTTACTTATATATTATAGTGATTTAGTGCATTGAAAGTGCTTTACATGCTATGATGCTCACAACAACTCTTTGAGGTGGTGACTATTATCCTTTTTTACAGATAGGGAAACTGAGGCACAGAAAAGTTTAAATGACTGTGTTGTGATGTAATCATAAAAATGACCCACCCAGATTACAGTTCAGTTAAAGCAGAGTGGTAGAGTCAGAATTTTAATGCTAGAAAAGATCTAATTCTCCTTATAGAGCTGGAAACCTAGGATCGGAGAGGTTAAGTTACTTATCTAAGCTCATATATATAGTAACAGAACCAGTATTAGAACTTCTTATGATTCTTAACTGGGAATTTCTGGATTTCCGGTCTAGTGCTCTATCTATCTAGTAGTCTACCATCTAGTAAGCTGCCACATAATTTATCTTGCAGTGGAGCAAAGATACATCTCCAAAGTCTAAATCAATCATGCTGTAGCCAATTCAGCTATAGATACAAGCTGAGTCAGAAGGTGGCCCCTTCTGTGTTCAAGTAGACCCAGCTAAACCATTTACATAAGCTGATTACGTGGATTACCATGCAACCGAGTGGACAGGGGCATATCTGGATACAGGGAGTAGATGGGCCTTGCCCATTTTTCTTTGCTGTTTCTTCCACACTAAGGTCCAATCTTTTTTTTTTTTTTTTTTTTGTCCATAGGGACAGGGTCACAGTGTGCACAGAACAAAGTGAGATGGAACTCTGGCAATGATCTGGTTAGCCTGATGAATGTAGGGAGCCTAATAAGATTACTCGGGTCCCAGAGCAGATTATCCATTTCGGCTTTCTGCTGTGATCAAATTAACAGGGTAATTTCCACATCTTCATTTCTCTTCTCCAGTACAAAACCAGATTCAGTCATTTTTGCCAAGGGGATTAGAGAAGCCCTGTACCCTTCTACCAGGAATAATTTCTACCTACCTGATGATATCAGACCTCTGCTACATGAAATACTGTACTTATTTGTACCAGGAGTGTGCTGAGAAATGTTTAACAATCGACTCAAAAATATTTTCAGGATATATATTTACATTTAATCTACATTATTAACATATTTCCCACTACTTTCTCAAGTCTAGACGATCTACAAAATGAATCAAGCCCTGGTAAGTAGCTTTTGTTAACTGACGTGGGGAACGTTTAACAATTGGGGTTTTTTTGTTTTTAATTTTTACAAAGGAATATTGTATAAAGATATGATCACAAATACATAAATTTATTCTTCATTATGTGTGCCATCATTTCTCCTTCTTCCCTCTGAACCCGCCCCCCCCAAACCCACACTCTCGGCCCCCCACTTCATGTCACTTCACTCTCTAGGGATAGGAACAGGATTAGGTTCATAGTTTAGCTCCATTTCTATAGTGCATAATTCCATTTTTAAGTACAAAATCCATTTTCAGGCTCATGTCCCAGGCACTCTGGTTTTTCGGGGTTTACCCGCCAGGTTGCCCGGCTGCAACATCCTGCATGCAATCCTGGCTTGAAGGCCACTGTGACTCTAACTCCTAGGTCTGATGAGATCATTGTTGTTACCCAGCATCTGAAACTGGGAAGGACAAATGACATGAAACAGAAACCAGCGCCCCCCCAGGTCCACTTCTCAAAGTCAGGATAAAAGAGGGAATAGGAGAAGCAAGTTCCTCCTTTCAGTTCAATTCATGCACAGCACCCACTCTGTACAGGGAGGGATGCATGAAAAGGGCCCCTGACAGGGAGACAGTATCTGAATCTCACCCATTAAAGACTCAACTTTATTTGCTATACAACCAGTCAAAAGAGGCTGCCCCCCCTACTCCCCACACCAATATACCATCCAACCTGGACCTGACTCAGAATTCCTTGTCCAACATCCACAACATGTGACCATCCAAGCCATTTCTTGAAAACCTCCTAGCAAGGAGTCTACTACTTGCCCATTGGGACAGCTCTATTTGAAACGTTAAGAATTATTTTGGGCAAGTGTCACAAATGAATCCAGGTGCCCAGACAGAAGATAAAACACCAACCCAAGTGTTGCCAGTAGAGATCTGTTTTACCAGGTTGTTGAACAGTTTTTCCATTCTCCTTGCCATACTACACAAATGGCAACCCTTCTGATTGCATTTTCTCCAGGCCTGGATTTCTGTCCCTCCTCATCTCTGCCCGCTGGTTTCTTGGCTTCCTTTCAGTTTCATTTAGAATCCCACCTTCTACAAGAAGCCTTTCTAGATACAACTTAATTCTCGTGCCTTTCCTCTGTTGATTATCTCCAGCTTTCCCTGTATATAAATCTTTTTCTACACAGTTGCTGTGTGCAATCTCCTCCAGATACCTAAAAGTTCCCTGACAGCAGAAACTGGCTTTTGCCTTTGTATCCCCAGCACTTAGCAAAGTGCCTTGCATATAGTAAGGGTGTAATAAGTGCTTGCTGACTGACAGGACAATTTTTGCCTAGCCTTTTAGTGGCGATGTAGCTCAGTGGTAATCATAACATATTCTATTTGTAGAAAGCTTTTACTTTTTCAAGTATACTTAAGGTTACTTCCTAAACTCAAGTCTCCTGATACCACATGCAGCTCTCTTTCCACCATGCCATGATGCCTAGACAATAGCTGATAGCCCAGACTATATCTGAAAATGAGACGGAGAGAGGTTTTCTGTAAGTAAAATACTTTAGAAAAATAGAGAAATGTAATCATTTGGTATTAATTTCTTACATTAAGGTCTTTGCTCCTTTCTATTTGAATACACTGTGTCTGTCCAATTGGCCCATATGCTTCCTGTGGGCAGCACCCTTGTCTTCTCAGGTAACACAGTGGCTAGGGTACTGGACCTGGGGTCAGGGTGAGCGGAATTCAAATTTGGCCTCAGATATTGCTGGCTAGGTGACCTTAGACAAGTTGCCTCAGTTTTTAAAAAGAGATAAAAGAGAGATAATACTAGCACAGACCCCACAAGGATGTTGGGTGGTTCACATGAAATAATATGTGTGAAGTGTTTTGCAAGCCTTAAAGCATTACATAAATGTTAAATATGGTTCCTTTTGGTCTTCCTCTTCCCTATCACTGTGTCTTTAGTATATGCTGGTGTTTAGTTGTATCCAATTCTTCATGACCCCATTTGGGGTTTCTTGGAAGTGGTCCTCGAGGGGTTGGCCATTTCTTTCTCCAGCTCATTTTACAGAAGAGGAAACTGAGGCAAAAAGGGTTAAATGACTTGCCCAGGGTCATATAATTAGTAAGAGTCTGAGACCAGATTTGAACTCAAGTAGAGCTCCTCCCTCCAGGCCCAATGTTTTTTTATCTACTATGCCACCTAACTGCCCTGCTTCTGGTGTTACGGGGCTTTAAAAGTAGATATTTGAAGAATGACAATGAAACCATGACAAGAGAGCAAATTTTTAACCTAGAAATTCTGAGTAGCTCATGAAACTATTCAGGTCAATTCAATAAATGTTTAAGTTCCTGCCCACCTAGCCAAACACTGGACTGCAGTTAAAGATACAAAAAAACACTGGCCCTGTCCTTAAGGAACTTATATTCTGCTGGGGGAAGATATAAACACTTGTGCAAGTAAATGCAAACACTAACTAGAAGCATCAAGAATAGCTCTGTGGGAGAAGCTCTGCCTGATATGGGCTTTGAGGGGAGCAAGAGATTCCACAAGGTGGAGAGGCAGGTGGCAGATGTCATTTAGAACTGATTGTTAAATTTTCACTTTGAGCATTTATATTTTGGAGATGGGCAAAATCTCCAAAATAAAATAACATTAATAAAATAATACATTTTAAATTTTATTCTCAAATAATATTGATAAGCTAAAATATCAGCAAAATTAAAAAAATGTATGATTTAGTTGATTGTCTAAATTTAGGAAAGTAATGGAGAAAATGTTTAATAATAGACATTAAACTTAAAAATATAACTTGTATACTTTTCCCACTTGGAGAGCAGGTTGTTAAACATTTATCTGCATTCCCCTGTTAGATGGGAATGACTAACAGACAGGTTTGCTTGGAATGAAGAGTGCATGAAGGGAAATAATATGTAAGATGAACAGAAGGGTAGGTCAAGTCTAGATTGTGGAGCCTTTAGAAGTTCCAGGCTTAAGGTTTTGTGTTTTGTGTCACAGTATGACATACAAAGAGCTGAATTAGGTGCGGAAAAATAAAATCTTGTGTCATTTATGGATTCATAAAGTACTTACCTGCTGTTCTAGAATTTGGCCTGAAGCACAGTAGGAAGTATTAAATGGAATCCAAAAGACAAAGTCCAACTGAATGCTAACCTAAAGTGGTAGAGGTTTATGTGGAAAAACTTCCTTGTTGTCAATAAAATTATTTTGGGTATGAGTTTCTAGCTTGTGAAAGGTGTAGTATGAATGAAAACTGATTTGGGACTTTGGAATTAACCCGTGCCACCTGGTTTCTCTCAGTTGAGAGAAAGATGCCTCATAGGTCCCCAGGCCAACCCACTCTTGACTCACTGTTTACTTATCTTACTATTTACTGTTGAAGTATCCTTTGCTATGGATGTATATAACCTAATTCATTTATTTTTAGCCAGAATGGGACTTCATCAGGGTAGGGGAACTCTTGGTAAGGAACCTCTCCACCAATATAGGTTAGTATGTTCTCTACAACTTCTAGCCTCATAAAGTTCCCTATAGCAAAGAGCAACTTAGGGACTTGACCTGGCTGGCACAGCCACTGTGTCAGAACTGGGGCTTGTACCCATCAGGTCATTCTCTCTTGGAAGTACTGTTTCCACTACATCATACTTGATAAATAAATACGACATTTTATGTATCAAAAATATTGAAATAACTTAAAACTCAGGAACCAAGAGAAAGAAAAAACACTAAGCAATGAAAGAAAAGGAGAGCCAATAGTGTGCTTCAATCTACATCTAGACTCCGAAGTTCTTTCTCTGGATATAGATCACATGTTTCATCATGAATCTTTTGGAGTTGTCTTAGATCCTTGCATTGCTGATAAGAACCATCTAAAGTTATTCCTCATACACCGCGGCTGTTACTGTGTACAATGTTCTTCTGGTTCTGCTCGCTTCACTCAGCATCAGATCATATAAGTCCTTCCAGGCCTCTCTGAAGTCCACCTGCTCATCATTTCTGTATTATCACAATAGTATTCCATTACATTCATATACCACAACTTGTTCAGCCACTCCCCAGTTGATGGGCATCCCCTCAATTTCCAGTTCTTGGCCACCGCAAAAGAGCTGCTATAAATATTTTTGTACATGTGGGACCTTTTCCCATTTTTATGATCTCTTTGGGAGACAGTCCTAGAAGTGGTATTACTGGGTATGCACAATATTATATCCCTTTGGATATAGTTCCAAATTGCTCTCCAGAATGGTTGGTCCAGTTCACAAATCCACCAACAACACATCAGCGTTCCCATTTTCCCATGTCTTCCCCAACATTTTTCGTTTTCCTTTTCCGTCATATTAGCCGTTCTGGTAGGTGTGATGTTGCCCCTAGAGTTGTTTTAATTTGCATTTCTCCGATCAATAGTGATTTAGAGCATTTTTTCACGTGACTATACATAGTTTTAGTTTCTTCCTCTGAAAATTGCTTGTTCATATCTTTTGACCATTTATCAATTGGGGAATGACTTGTATTCTTATAAATTCAATTCGGTTCTTTCTATATTTTAGAAATGAGGCTTTTATCAGAGACACTGGCTGTAAAAATTGTTTCCTACCTTCCTGCTTCTGTTTTAAACTTGGTTTGGCTTTGTTTGTGTAAAATCTTTTCAATTTATGTAATTAAAATCATTCATTTTGCATTTCATAATGTTCACTATCTCTTATTGGTCATAAATTATTCCCTTCTCCATAGATGTGACAAGTAAATTATTCCTTGCTCTCCTAATTGCTTATAGTATCAGTCTTTATATCTAAGTCATATACTCATTTTGATTTTATCTTGGTATAGGGTGTAAGATGTTGGTCTATGCCTATAGGTATGATTTTAAAAAAAAAACCCACACAATATCTTGACCCATTAGAACTAGAGTTCTTAATCCTTCCATGTCATGGACCCCTTTGGCAGTTGAGGGAAGCCTATGAATCCCTTCTCAGAATAATATTTTCACATATACAATATAACATGTTTTAAAAGTTTACTACTTTAAGAACCCCTGTATTAAAAGGTGGTGGTGATTGTTTCATGTCTGACTCTTTATGACCACATTTGGGGTTTTCTTGTCAAAAATATTGGAGTGGTTTATCATTTCCTTCTCCAGCTCATTTTACAGATGAGATAACTGGGGCAGAGTTAAGTGACTTGCCCAGGGTCACACAGCTAGTAAGTATCTGAGGTCAGATTTGAACACAGGTCTTCCTGACTCCAAGCCCAATACTCTTTTCACTGTGCCACCTAACTGCCCATTAACAAGTTTATATTCTAGCTAATTTGAGAGATCAAGTCTCTAAATATGTATAGTGACTTACTGAATGCGTATAGAGATCAAAACAGTTTCTTAGGGAAAGTCACATGGGTAGATTCAATTCTTCACATCTCTGCCCTGGAGGGAGGTTGGCTCACTTGTAGACTTCATGAATCCTCTCCTAGCTTACTCAGAGTACACCCAGTGTAGCATATTTCACAATGTTTGACACAGCATGCTTAAGAGAATAGTGAAGAGTTAAGGGTCATCCACAACCACCACTGTTACCAATCTTGTGACACAGAGTCTGTAATAACTAGACCTTTTGGTGGTATATGTAGTAGGCACTCAAATGTATGTGGAACTGGGTTGTTCTCTGTGCCCAGGACCTTAATCAGTTGGCAGCAGAGCCCAACATACAAGACTTACCCAAAGGTACTTGTAATCTTGTAATACGTGAATGTAGCCTTCCTAGCAGAATAAAAACACCAAACTCAATTTTTCTCCTGCTGGGCATCTAGGGAAAAGGGGATGGGGGAGATCATAAAGGCAGCAGGACCTTCCTGAAACTCTGCCTCCAGATAAGGACCTTTTATCTGATTAAAGTGAAAAGTATTGTTACTGCTGCTACTACTACAAGGGATCGCTCACTGACTTGGAGGGGACAGGACAAAGACAAGACTGGAAGGGACAGGAAGGGATTAGCTGGGATGGGACAGGACCCAGCAGGGAAGGAAAAGAGGAAGAAAAACCACTGCCAGTATCTGTACTGAAACTCAGTTTCATTTTCCCTTCTACAAGTAGTTAACTCTGAGCTCTGCTGAGAAACCATCTATTGCCTGAAGGCTGCCTCAGAGGGAGAGAAAGGCTGGTTCTCTCATTAGAGGTAATAGTGACATCTGCTGCTTTCCTATCCCACAGATCACCTACTATACCTTTCTGATTATTGTAGCAATGCCATTAACCAAAATGTTTACCCCCTTCGTCACTGTTGTGTACGTGGGTATATATGTGTGTATGTGATAGATCTGTCATTTTTTTTCAGGTGGCAAACCACATCTTTGATTTAGGAGGTTAGTCTAGAGAGTTGCTTGAAGAATCTACAAGTAAAATGACTTGCCTTAGGTCACACAACCAGTAAATATCAGAAGCAAGATTGAAATCCAGGTTGGGTTGAGTCAAAGTCAAGCATTTTCTCTGTGATACCACATTGTGCACATACTTCTGTAAGGGGAAATCACTGAGTAGAGCCATTGGGCAATTGCTGGATATGATCTTTCCAGGAATGGTATTGTGAGTGCTACAAAATGATTGGAGGTTGTACCAAGGTAGGGTGAATTCTAGAGAATTTCCAGCAAATCCAAGCAAAGGGCCCTAGGGGTGGCACTGGAACATAAGAACAGTTATGTTTGTTTTGCAGATGAAGCAAACTTGCCCAAGGTCACCTGGCTAGTAAATGCAGGGCCAGAACTTGAGTTCTGATCTACCCATGCTCCTTTCTACCCTACTCTATTTTGTCTTTTCCATTGGCTTCTCTTTGTGGCAGGATTGTCTCTTTACGTGAATGTAGCCTTCCTAGCAGAGTAAAAACACCAAACTCAATTCTTCCCCTGCTGGGCATCTAGGGAAAAGGGAATGGGGAGATTGTAAAGGCAGCAGGACCTTCCTGAAATTCTGCCTCCAAATAAGGACCTTTTATCTGATTAAAGTGAAAAGTATTATTACTGCTGCTACTACTAGCAATAAATATATATATATATGTATTTATCACATTATATAAATGTATATATCACATTATATTAGATAACTGGGGGATACATTGGATAGAGTGCTGAGCCTAGAGGAGGAAGACTCATCTTCCTGAGTTCAAATCTGGCCTCAGAGACTTACCAGCTGTGTGACCCTGGGCCAGTCACTTATACCTGTTTGTTTCAGTTTTCTCATCTGTATAAAATGAGCTAGAGAGGGAAGTGGCAAACCACTTCAGTGTCTTTGCCAAGAAAACCCCAAATGGAGTCACAGAGAGTTGACAGTGGTACTGATGGGGGATCCACATCTCCCATCAGGACTGCCAAGTAGGCCCTACATAAGGAGTAGACATAAGGCAACTGTAAGGAAGCACCACGGGTAGAAGAAATGCTTTGGAAAGAACAACTCCATATACATCCACCCAAGTCCAGTGGAGGGCACATAAATGAAAACAGTCCGGAAGACCTGGGTTCAAGTTCCACCTCCTATGCTAGCTATGGGAACCTGGGCAATTCACTAATCTTTCATGGTCCCAAGAAAATTTCTAAGACTGTAAGTCACAGAACCATTGTCTGTGTGCATTGGTAGAGAGAGGTTTGCAGTAGATTTTCTCTATTTTAATAAAATCATAGATTCAGGAATGATAATTATGTCAAATCAATAGTTGTGTAATGCTCTAAAGTTTGCAAGATACATTTCATTCATTATCTTGCTTGAATCTTAAACCAACAGTGTGGTAGGGATTATGATCCCTCTTTTACAAATGAGGAAACTGAGTCACTTGGCAAGTTTGAGGGACTCCTACAGGGTCAACCTCCAAGTAAGTATCACAGGCAGAATTCCCTCCTAGGTCTTCCTGTCTCCAAATGCAAGTCCCAAATATGCTGTTGTGTTACAGCAAATAATTTTTTTAAGGTTTAGTGGTTGGTTGGAAGCAATGAACTTGGTTTTTTGCTAGTCTAGGCTTTTCATTTAATGTCTGCGCTGTTGATAGAACTGTCCCAGAAGCAATAATTGGATAGTAGGACAGTCTGTGTTCTCAGGAACTTGATGCTGTCTTGGCAGCGTGCTCAGTCTGACATTCTTTCAAGTGGCATGTTGGTGTTTTTTATTTCTTTTGCTTCTCAGATGATTGTTGCGTCACCATCTGGGCACCAGAATGAAGCGATTGACTTTAATGTGACATTGCCAATGGAGCTCTTTGACACTATCTCATTTTGTTATTCTTAAGGCTTATTTTTCAAACATGTGACTGCATGCTGATCTCTGATCTGTAGCATATGAGAATGAAATTAAGTCAATAATCCAGGATGCAATTAACCTGAGAACATAAATGACTTGGAGATGAATACAATGTTTGACAAGAATTGCTGGAAAAGCTGGAAAGTAGTTTGGTAGAAATTAGCTTTCAGCCAACATGTACACCCATATAGCTCAAAATGGGTATGTGACCTGAATATTAAAGGTCATACCATTAAAAAAAAATTAGAAGAGAAACAGATCAGGAACTTCTCATAACTATGTCTAGAAAAAAATTCTTGCCAAACAAGAAATCAAGGTGATTACAAAAGATAAAATACTACATTTTGATTACATGAAATTGAAATACTTTTGCATGAACAAAATCAGTGCAGCTAGGATAAGAAAGGAAGCTTTTGCTTGGGAAAAATTTTTGTATCAGGTTTCTGAAAGGCCTCGTATTCAAGACAAGTAGAGAATTAACTAAAGTATATTACTAATGAATGTGGCTAATGGAAACAAATGAATAGTTGTCAAAAAAAAAAGACCTGTAAACTAATAACAGAACAAAGATTGCTCCACATCTCTAGTAATAAGAGAAATGCAAAGAAAAACAGCTGAGTTTTGACTTCGCATATAGCAAATAGTAAAGATGAAAGAAGTTGGGAGTGGGCAGTGTTGGAGAGGCTGTGGAAAAAAAGATACAGGAATACACTGTTAGTGGAGGTTTGACTTACTGAACAATAGTTCATACAATGTATGGTTATATATTGAGAAAATAGTAGGTATAAAAACCAAAGATATCAATACATTTTAAGTTAAAAAAATAGAATAGAACCCAAAAGAAAATCTGAAAAGGACTTTAGTAAAATTTTACATTGATTTTTAGAGTAAGAAAAATATATACTAGAGAGGTGAATTGACGTGTGACTAGTTAGAAGAGACCAGACCAGAACCCAGGTCTCTGCATACCCATTCCACTGTTCTTTTCTACCACAAGACCATGATTTATTTGGAGGGTAGAGTCAGGTATGTTCAAAAGATCTGGATATCCTTGGTACTCTAACTTTTCTTTCCTTTGATGGAACATCCTAGGTCACTGTTTTATGTTTCATGTGCGATACTCACCACTTTTTCAGTTTCTGTGGTTTCAAGGAGAAAGTCAATTCCTCCATCAACTTTCTCCTCTTGCTTCCCCACATCTATCATGGCACATAGTGAGGAGGTATTTAATAAATGTTGTTGCCTTGAGTTGAACTGAGCTGTAGTGTTAATGACTCCCAGTTGCAGTGACATTTTATCTATAATCCAACATTTTCTGGGATATGAAATTCTGATTACTTGACTGTATTATTTCCCACAAAAAGTTTATTCTGTGAGTCACCATCTGTGTGTGTATGTCTGCCTTTGGACAGCTCTTGGAACTTGCTCAGCATGAAGGAGGGCCAGATTCTTGTCCTGGTCCAGGCCTTGCCTTCTCTTGCTATAAATGGAACTGCTGTTTACTGTTAAGAGTTGGGGGGAGGTTTGACTGGGTGGAGTGTGGCAATGAGTAAAAAAAAAAATCTTGAATCGGAGAGTTTGGAAGATACTTTGTCTGTCCAGATGACTGTTACAGGACTTCTGACTTACCAGAACTAGTATTTAAAGCCAAAAGCTTTGCTGGTTTTTATTTTTGTTTTTTTAAATTTTTTAAAGACATGCTGTGCAATGTTGAAGGTGACAGATATCACGTCCTGCACAACCATAAGGCAGAGTAAGTTCCAGTCACCCTCAATAGCTGAGTCCAAGTCTATTTTTTTTTCAGTGACCCTTTTCTTTTATATCCAAGGGTTAAAAAGTCCAGCTTTAAAAGGTGAAGAAAATCCAAAAAGGAAGTAAATAAGGGTGAGAAAAGAAAATGGGGTCCTTTTTTTCTTTACTTTTTGCTCCCATCAGTTCTTCAAGAAACTTACCTAGATTGTCTAGAATCCATGGGATTTCTAGTCTAGAATAATGACTCCTTTGCCCATGGAATAAAAGTGAAAAACAGCAGGTTGAATGACACCATCCCATCTGGATCTGAATTCATCTTTAGTCTGCAGAAAAGAAAGAGTAAAATAAATAGTCATGGGAATCTAACAGCACAGATGTTCAGTAGTTGAGAAAGTCACCAGCAGTTTTAAAAGTATTTTTTCTTAGACCTGGGCTTTTTTCCCCTCCTTTCAAAGATAGAGAAAGAAGGGATACTTACAGAGTGTTGAGTTATTTTCAGGCTTACCCTTGGGCGGTTGACATTAAGTAAAACCCCACATGGTTTTGTGTGTTGTGTTTTTCCTACACAAGTTGGTGCACCTTAGCCCAGTCCTTGGCAGTTGACAAAAGTGAACTAGGCAAGTTGTTGATGTGACCAATATAAACAGAGTACCTTATTGTCTCTTTTGAAAAAAACCAAACCAAACCAAAACATCAGTAGCCACTTAGGCAAGCATCATAAAATCTGAAAGTTTTGTAGTGGTAATGTTTATTTGAAGCTACTCCCAAAAGAAGACCGTTGTGGTAGGGTGGAAAGAGCATTGGTTTGGAACCATCGGCCTGAATTCAGTGACTTCATGCTTATGGGATTGTGCTTTAATTTTTATCATTGGTAAATTGAGAGTGAGAGGTAACATGATGCAGTAGATGAAGGGCCAGCCTTGGAGTCCGGAAGACCTGAATTCAAATGCTGCCTCTGACACTGTCATTTTGACCAAGTCACTTAATCTCTTGAGTCCTGGGACAAGTAATGCTCATAAGACTATAATCTACAGGTAATCCAACCATTCTGGAGAGCAATTTGGAACTATGCCCAAAGGGCTACAAAAATGTGCATTCCCTTTGACCCAGCAACATCACTTCTAGGACTGTATCCCCAAGAGATCATAGAAATGGGAAAGGGTCCCACATGTACAAAATATTTATAACAGCTCTCTTTGTGGTGGCCAAAAACTGGAAAACGAGGGGATGCCCATCAATTGGGGAATGGCTGAATAAACTGTGGTATGTGAATGTAATGGAATACTATTGTGCTATAAGAAATGATGAACAGGAAGACTTCAGAGAGGCCTGGAAGGACTTACATGAACTGATGCTGAGGGAAAGGAGCAGAACCAGGAGATCAATGTACAGAATAACAACAGTGAGGAATTTTTCTGTTAAACTTAGCCCTTCACAGCAATGCAAGGACCTTAAATATTCTCAAAGGACTCAAGGCAAAATGTCATCCACATCCAGAGAAAGAACCATGGAATTGGAAAGCAGAATGAAGCAGAATATTTTCTCTTGTTTTTGTTTTGTTTGGGTTTTTCCCATTCATTTTAATTCTTCCATGCAACATGATTAATGTGAAAATGTGCTTAATAAGAAAGTATGTGTATGCGTTTAATAAGAATGTATGTGTAGAACCCATCTTGGAGAAAGAGGGAGGGAGAGGGATAAAATCTAAGACTTATGGAAGTGATTGTACAAAACTGAAAACAAATTTTTAAAAATAGGACTATATCCTACAGATTGTAACTGATTGACATTTATATAATCAGTTTCCACAATAGGATTTCCCGACATAATGAAATCATAGGTCTAGACCCCTCCTATCCCCCCCAAAAAGCCCAGAGGGCAGAAGTGAGTGTTGATGATAATATCTGCTCTATCTCCAAAAGGTTGTTGCAAGGATCACATGAGATATAATGGGTTATTTTTCTTATTTTTATTTGATATACTATATATAAAAATTACTTAATCATATAAATATTTAGGTAAACCCATACCCAAAAGAGATCAAAGGAAGCCCTATATGTACAAAAATATTTATATCATCTCTTTCTGTGGTAATGTTTTTAACATTTAACAAAAACCCTTGGAAAATTAAGGGCTACCCATCAATTGGGGAATGACTTGAATGAGCAGTAGTATATGAATAACAGGGGCAGCTAGGTGGCACAGGGGATACAGTGCTGAGCCTGAAGTCAGGAAGACTCCTCTCTCTGAGTTCAACTTGACCTCAGACACTTAATAGCTGGATGACCCTGGGCAAATCACTTACCCCTGTTTGCCTAAGTTTCCTCATCTGTAAAAATGAGCTGGAAAAGGAAATAAATGGCAGACCACTCCAGTATCTTTGCCAAAAACAAACCCAAATGGGTTCAGAACTACAAAAATATGAATGAGATGGAATACTGTTGTGTTGTGAAAAAATAATTTCAAAGAGACATGGACTGATATGACCAATGTAAAGTGAGATAAGTGGAACCAGAATAGATTATACTACAAAATCGTAAATAGAAAGACAATTTTGAAAATGTTTACAGACTGGTAGAGAATGAAATAATACAACAAATACAGTAGCAGCAATAGAATAAAGACAAATAACTTTGAGGACTGTAAGGAATACAGTAATGGTCCATAATTGCAGGGAATGAATTATAAAAATACTATCCCTTTGCTAATGGAGAGAATTCAGAATACAGAATGATGAATTTTTTTATATGCCTGAAGGGAAAATTTGTTTTGCTGGACTATACATATTTATTAAAAGAAATCTGTTTTTCTTTTCTTTTTTTAAAAAACAATGGGGATGGGTAGGAGGAAGAGATAATAGATTTCTATTAATTAAAAAAAAAGCATTTAAAATAGAGAGTTTGGGGAGGTATGCTCCAAATGTGGAACTTTTCACATACTTTAAGATGAGGTCACTGCATCCTTAGTTTTGCTTAATTGTTTTACTTTGCTGCAAGAGCTCTCAGGGAATAGGATCGTTTGTAATATTTGTGATGTAAAAACAAATGTGGTCAATAAATCTCTTTCTTGGAGGGAGGGGAAGAGGGGAAGAGGGAAATAGATGAGGGAAGGAGGGTAGGGAAGAAGGGGAAATAGAGAGGAGAGGAGAACAGGAGGGAGAAATGAAAAGGAATAGGGGGAAAGAGAGAAAGAGAGGAGGGAAGGAGGAGAAGAAGAGGGAGAGAGAGAGACAGAGTGAGAGAGAGAGAGAGAGAGAATGAGAGAGAATATGCCATGGGATAGTAGATAGAGGTCTGGTTTTAGAGTCAGAAAGACCTGGCTTCAAGGTATGTATCTGAAACGTATTTACTGTATGGCAATATTCAAGACACTTAACCCTTCATTGACCCAGGAAGCCCACTACGGCTGACGATTACAGACGAGTTGCCACTTTGCCTGGGTAGACATTTCCATGCCAAGTTTCTCATACCAAGGAAACATATATTTAGACAAAATGTACCTGCATATATTTGCACACATACAAATGTGTTTATTTGTTGATAAATATGTACAGATTTATGTGATATTTAACATTATCATGTCTAGAGATATCACCACAATGTGCATATATACCAGCTATTATCATAGAGCCCAAAGTTTTCAGACACAGCTGTGAATGGTAAGTTAGCCCTTGAACAGGGTCCTCCCTTCTGGCCATGGAATGTAAGAAATGCTTGCTTTGGTCTCTCGTTTCGCCCACTCCCACTCTGATTCCTGCCCTACATCTTCTGCAGCTGTTCTCTCTCCCCAGTGCAGTCTGAGCCTTCTCTTTGCCTTACCAATTCAGTCATTTATGCTTCATCTATTTGGTCAACTGGGATGTGACCTTTGACTTGGACCTTGGCAGACTAGACATCAGTCATCTCTGAATTTTAGTTTTTTATACAGTACATTATGTATTTATTGATGTTTATGAATAAGTGCCTTCTCTTTGGGAGGGATTGACATTTACCTACAGATGATACTGGGTCCTAAAGGAATGGTTTGTAACTTAATTCATTAGCACAAACATTCTTAGGTTTCACTGATAGCCAGAGGTCTACAATCTGCCCATTTAGTGGTATGGTAACATAACAACTTATAGGCACAGTGATTTGAATACTTTGCATGACATTTGAACCATGTGAAGAAATTCAAATTTAAAAAAAATCCTTGTATTTTCTTTTTCATCTAGCACATCATGGTTATCTAAAATGTAAGGAGAGAATTGGAGTGAGTAGTAATCAGACTGGTCCTAAGAACCTTTTCGCATTAATTTTCTAATTTTTTTTTAAAAAGTGGAGATAAAGTGATGTTTAAAAAAAATCCCTTCTCTGTTAACCAAGATTTAGAAAAAGACTTAAGACATTGGGTAGTTCCTTGAAAGAGAATGTCTTTCATGCCTTCTGTTTTGTGCCTGTAGGTAGAATATCATTCTACATTGGGCTGTTAAATTCATTTCTGCCTATGACCAGTCTATTGAAAAGACAGTTGGCTAGTAGTCCAGGACTGGGCACAGAACCAGAGATAAGTCTGGAGCTTTAAGTAGGGTATGGTGACAACTGTTTTGTCCCAGGGCATGGAAATTTAAAGGGAATAAGAATAACTAGGTAAAATGGAAGCCACCAAAATAGCAAGATTTGTGAGGTATTAAAGGAACCATTTCCTCTCTATTTAAATGGGGCTTTATTGCTTCTTGTATTTTTTCCTTAGTTTTTATATTATTTTTGCATCCCAAATTGCCAACTTGAGTTTGAGCATACTTTATGTTGCTTGCCTCAGGCACCAAAATCACAAGTTACAGTTCTAGGCTTTGCCACAAGATACATGTTTACAAATGATACAGTATTATCCAAGACCAAATATTCTTCCTCCCCTGGCATGGCTTGTATAGAAATTGAGCAGGGTACAGATGAAGCCAACTACACATGCGTAGTTAGAGGCCATCTTTTGATACAGAATCTTTCTCTTAATGTGCAGGATGAATTGGTTGGATGGGAATGGTTTTCAATCAGTTCCATGTGTAATGTGTTTTAAATTTCTGTATAGATAGGCACTGATTAATTCTTTTCCAAAACATGTTTTAATGTTGCGTACATATTGCTTAATGAGTATACTTCCTCTCTATAATAAGGAGACACAAGAGACCTTTATTTCCCATGTGGGGCTTTGATTGTGGCTGTGAGTGCACACAGACTCACCTGTTTTCTTTTGTACTTGTACATTTTCCTTTGATAATCACCCATCCTCTCTTGAAGATATCAGAATTTCTTTCTCCAGTGATTGTTTGGGTTTCACCCCAGTGACACATCCAATTTTATGTTGTTTACGTCACGGGTAGAGTCTTTGTCTCATTAGAGTGGAGATCAGAAAGGAACATTAGACATCATCCAATCCATCCTTCACGGAAGGTAGGTGATGCTGTGGATAGAGTGCTGGGTCTGGAGTCAGGAAGACTCATTTCTCTGAGTTCAAATTGAACCTCAAATGCTTACTACTAGCTGGGTGACCCTGGGCAAGTCACTTAACCATATTTACCTCAGTTCCTCATCTATTAAATGAGTTGGAAAATGAAATGGTAAGCCACTCTAGTATATCTTTACCAAGAAAATCCCAAATGGGGTCACGAAGACTTGGACACAACAGAAAAACAACAGTGACAACATTTGTATGCCAGGCACTATGCCAGATACTTTATAGTTATTGTCATTTCACCCTCAGGCAACTAACTCTCTGAGCCTCTTCTGTTGCTGTAGACTACTGCAATATATGTGTGTGAGTGTGTGTAATATATAATTTACACTGTATATTATAATTATGATAGATATATATTGTAATTACAATAAATAATATATTATTAATATATATTACACACATGTATATATTGCAATAGTCTATAACTATGTATGTGTGTATTTGTGACTGCCAAAGGATTTTGGGTGGGCCTTTGAAAAATGTAGGCTTGCCACTGTGCAGGCTTCTGCCTGTCACGTGACTGGCAATAACCAACTACCTTCCCTCTGTCTGTAGTCTAACCTATTTGCAGCCTGAAGAAATTTAATTTACTCTAATTTTAGTTCCTCCTACTTCCAAGTTTGCCAGGTCTGATTTAAACCATTAAAGATATCATAGGAGCAACGTTATCCCTCCAGGAGCTGGAAAAGCCACTGAATTTGGAGTCTGAGGTCTTGAGTTAGAATCCCAGCACTACTATTTACTAGCTGTGTGACCTCAAGTAAGTCGTTTAACATCTCTGGGCCTCAGTTTCCTTGTATGTAAATTGAGGAGTTTGGACGTGATCTCAATAGTTCATAAAAAGGAAAACAGGGTTGCTAGCAATGTGGAATGCGAAGTTAGAAGGATGCCACAAGTTTTCACCTACCTTAAAACTGCTTAGGGCCAGGCCCAATCATACACAGATTAAAGGTAGCCAGGTGGCTCATAAGGAGAGAGCCTAGAACAGATACTTGAAGAAAGTATTGTGAATAGGCATACGCCTATCTTATTCTTCTCTTTCTGTATTCCTGCCACTCATTACCATGTAGGTACATGTAAGTGTACAGGTGTGTATTGTAGACGTAAATAATTTTAGCATTTTTTTAAGCAGACTTTTGATTTTATCAGTGTAGAGAACACCTGTAAAGGAGCTTCTTCTACCAGTATAATTATCTAATGGAATAATAAATAAATATAAGGATACAATGGCATAATAGGTAGAGAATTGACCAAGTGAGGAAGACCCATTTTTAAGTCTGGCCTCTGCCATATGCAGTCTGTGTGACCTTATACAAGTCTCTTAACCCCTCAGTGTCCCAGTCAGTTCTCTAGACCCTGGGAACTCTGCCTGTTAAAATCACAGATTTAGTCTTAAATGAATAAATAAATAACTGTAGAATCCTTGGACTGTCCAGGACCTTTACATTTACAATGAAACTGCAGCACCTTTGTTTTATTGCTGCTAATGGAAGGAGGTAGAGAGGAAAGAAGGCTAGAGATGGACACGCCAAATATTACCTCCTCTAGGAAGCATTTCTGGATTCTCCCCCTAAGAGAAGAATTCAAATAGTCCTTGTTTCCCTGTAATTCTCTGCTGAATCTAGGATGTGATAATATTTGTTCATTGGCTATGTTTATTTCTTAACTTCTTCCTAGATTTTACATTCCATGAGACGAGGCACCTGTCTAGCCACAAGGCTCCTGTTTGTGTCTTCTCAGTTTCTAGGATAGTGTCCTTCACACCGCAGGGACTTTCTAAATATATGCTGAATAATGACTGGATCGTATGAAAAGGAGGGTGTGGTAGGAGGAATCAGCAGAGGATGAGAGTCTTCATATTAACCTGATGCCATCCACTACCACAATTTACAAATGCTCACGTTTGGGGCAGCTAGGTGGCTCAGTGGATAGAGTATTACACTTGAATTCAAACCCTGCTCAGGCAATGAGGTCACTATGAATACTGGGCAAGCCATTTATTTACTGCCACCCTTAATTTCCTTATCTATAAAATGGGCATAATTATAGCTCCTACCTATCCCAATGTTGTGAGATTCAAATAACTTAACATACGTCAAGTGTTTTGCAAACCTTGTTAGAGAAGTGCAAGCTACAGATATTTTTTTTTTTATATTTGGGGCTTCCTTATGCTTTTGTGGCTGCCAGCATTTTTTGATTTGTTATGTTTTCCCAGGGAATGATGTGATTTAGCTCTCTTAGGACACTGAGCGAGGGAGTATATGTTGCCATTGGGCTAAACTACCTCCCTCCACAGCCTCAATGAAGAGAAAATACCTCCAGCAGAAAGGCATGACATTTTGGAGGAAGAATTTGCTGAGCTGGAGTGCAGCCTCTGTGAACACTGGGGTGGTTTCTGCCTTTAGCATCCACCCACTCAGGCTCTGCTTAAGGGATGGGGGCTTGCAGGCAGAGAAGAGACATGCAGGTGTTTATCTGTTGCCATTAATTTAATTTAATTTCGTTTCATTTAAATCTTGTTTATCCTGAACATTCCAATTTCCCTTGATAATAAGGTGTAAATTTTATGCAGGCAGAGAGTTTGCTGTCTTCAGAAAGCAGAGCGTTTCCTTTGGCACACCCATAAATAAGTTTCGAGTCTGCATCCGCTGGTAGAAGTAGCAGGGTTTGCTCTATTTTTCCCTCTCTATTTATTCAGGCAAATGTTTAAAATTGAAATTGAGTGGGCTGAAAGTAACATGGCCCAGGACACCCCAAAGGATCACATATTTAGGCTACCTCAGCCATCTTTTATCTTACCCCTCTAGAGAGTTAACAAATTGGGAATCACTAACTTTTCTGAGTAGAGTCACAGTGGATAGAGCACTGGACCCAGAATCAGGAAGACCTGAGTTCAAATCTCCCTTCAGACTCTTCTACCCATGTGACCTTAACTTCTGTCTGCTTCAGTTTCTTCAGTTCACAAATTGGGGTAATAACAGCACCTGCCTCCCAGTGTTGTTGTAAGGATCAAGTAAGATATTTTTCAAGTGCTATGTGCACTGCCTCATACATGGAAGGTGCTTAATGAATGATTGTTAAGCTGAATCTTTGTATCTAACCTGGTTTCAAATATTTCTATGTAACCAGTCCAAGAGTCTGGGTCCTATAAGTAGACAGGACTCAAAGGGACATGTGATTGTCAGTTTCTGCCCCACTCTCCTGAAACTGCCCTGATTCCTACCTAGGAGTCTGTCCCTAACCTCCTGAGCACCAGCTTACTTGGCTCCATTCTCATCTTTGCTGTTCTTTCATTTACTGATATGCAAGGTCATAGTCATGGTTAAATAACAACTTAATTAGATTTTAGGACAGTATAATTAGATGCAAAGCAAGAGACTTGTATTACAGACTGTACAATTCCACTTGCTCAAAGGTTCATCTCTCCCCTTCTAACAAAGGCAGGAAAAAACTCATTAAGTCTAATAACCACTTCTCCCCATACAGCTTTTCCAGCCAAAATCTAGGGACGATTTATTTGGGGAGGATGAGGCGATCCACCCCTGGAATTCTATTCATGGGGAATACTCCCATTGTGGAAACTCCCTCCATCTATGCAGATAAATGACTTGTCTGTAAATTAGATTGCCTGGGGCACTGAGAGGGTTAGTGAATTACTCAGAGTCACATAGCTAATATGCATCAGAGGATCTGCCTGACTCAAAGACTGGTCCATTGTCCTATCAAACTCTGCTGCCTGTCCCTGGGAGCGTAGAAGTAGAATCTAGTCATGGATTTCCTAGATTTCAGGTACAGCATGAGACATAAGGGGAGATCATCTGCTGGGGCTCATTTACCATTTGAGGGTTATGGACCTTTCTGGCAGTCTGATGAAGCTGTAGACCCCTTCTCAGGTGGTTTTAAAATAAGTATTTATTTTGATATTTTTGAAATAGTTATTTTGCTAAATTGTGGTCTTAAATTAAATAATTATATTATTTCATTTCATAAAAATTATGAAAGCAGATGCTAAATTTCAGTTAAAGGATAGTGAAAATAAAGGGTAACTCATTTTCCTATCCAAGGTCACAGACCCTAGGTTAAGAAGCTTTGTTCTGAATTCACGATAGAAGTGGTGGCATAAACTCGAGAAATCCCTTTTTTCTCACTCCAGTTAGTCTACTGCCTCCTCTCCTGCTGGCACCACAACTCTCCCTTTGTGTTTGATAAAGTTGGTTTGAGTTACTTGCCTCTGGTTTGTGCTCACAATCCTTTGTTATATACTTGTATGTCCATCAGTATACAAGTATACATAAATGGCCCTTTGCATGTTAGCAGTTTAGGAATGTCCATTCTTAGACTACAAATCGCATCCAGAAGTTTGTTAATTAATCCTTGAAGCCCCATTTCCATCAGAAAATGTCAAGCCTTAAAACTCTGCACTATAGAGAGGCTCATTGTCCCAGGCAATATTTCCCTGTACCTTGCTTTCAAAAATGCCAGGTTGGCATGACATTGCCACCCCCTCCCCATCCATCTGATCCATCTGCCCTCTGTATCTTTCTTATCTCTCACTGAAATGTGTGTCAGGAAGCAACCCAGGCAGAAAGAGGTATGACCTGGCAAGGAGGGCTAAAGTACCTCTGTTACCTGACTTTTGGTCTCTGCTTAGCTAAAGCTGACTTACTTTTTCTTTGCCTAACTGCTGCTCCATTCCTAGATCTCTGCTCTATGTCTCTTTCCTGGAAGACTGTGAGATAGTTCAGCAAGTTCCTTTATTTGGGTATGCATGTTTTAAAATTCCCACTTCCTTTTCATTGAAGCCATTTTTAACATCTGGAAGCATAGAGGATCATAAATTTAGAGAGGATGGAAGAGTGTTGTGTAGAGGAGAGAACACTAGCAGTTTCTTTATTTGGGAAATGAGAGGGCTGGACTGAATAAGCACTACAGGATAATAGGGTTATAGTTCTACAGCTGAAAGAGGCTGTCTAATTCAACCTCCTTACTTTATAGGTGGAAATTGAGAGGTTTTGATTTGCCCAAGGTCATGTGGGTATTGAGTAGAACAGCAGGATTTAATGGATTAGTCTGACTAATCCAGTACTCTTTCCACATCACCCCACTACCTCTTAACCAGCTCTTACTCCCCAGTACACAAAATGGTGGACAGGTTCATTCTTTTAATGAAAACTCTGATTTATGTATTTATCAGTCAACTTAAAAATATTTATTAAGCAACTGCCATATGCTAGGCAGTATGCTAAGTCCTAAGGATACAAAGAAGAGTAAATGATAAACCTTACCCTGCAGGAGCACATAATCACTACCTCCATTCTTGTGTGTCCATCAGCATGGTAGTGTGCACAAAAGGTCTTTTGCATGTTGGTGAAAGTCCATTGGAGCGAGGACTTGTGGATTGCTTTTGGTACATATTGGCTGTGTGAGCCCCAGCAAGTCACCTAACTATTTATTGCCCCAGACTATTCTCTAAGTTCTAGAGGAATTGCTAATGTGCGTTAGTGCATGAAGTTTCACTGTAGGTGTACTCTACACTAATAGAGTCATCCATCTCTATGTTGCCCTATTGCCACTGCCCCCCAATCATATTAAGCCTTTCTTTCTGTTAATCTTCCCTTGATTGCCTTCTTTTTAACCACCCAGATGTGACAGAAAGTGAGGTCCACTCCCTGGGACTAAATGAAATTTAGACTTCCAGCTGGAAATGCTTCTGTCCTCAGCACTAAGCTTCATAGCCTCCCCTCTTGTGGAGAATGATACTGTGAACTGAAGCTTATTGTACGAAGTGCTGCAAGTTTCTGTTTACATGATGAAAAAAGAAAAGAAATGTTATTGTTTTATGGAGGACCTCATGGAAGTCCAGTGTTTCTCTGTTATTTCATTTCCATTAGAAAGAAGATGCTATGTCCTTGCTGTCATCAGATAACAAACAAAAACACGGACACCACTATCTCTGATGGCACATGTCACATTCTGCATGTGTAGACCTAGGTTACTTTAATGGAAAGAGAGAGATGTATTTTAACTTCTTACTTGTATAAATAAAAAAATGAAAGCCATGAAATAGAAATGACTAATCGAGAGGCAGCTGGGTGGCACAGTGCCTTGGACCAGCACATAGTAAGTGCATAATAAATACTTATCATATAAATTGAAATTATATAGTTAGGAATTTGAAATTTGAAACCAGGTCTGCCTAGTCTAAATCATGTACCCTTTGAGGGATAACTCAATAAACGTATAGATGCTACATTGTATGCTTCTGAAAAGATGAATAATTTGGGGAGGGAAATAATGAATGAAAACAATTTTGGTCTTGACCTTTCTCATCCGGGGTACCATAGAGGAGAAATCTAACTGAGGCAGAGTGTTCTCTGTCATATCAAGTGGTAAAATTATCACCCTGACTTGAAGTCAGACTTCAGACCCTTACTAGCTAGGTGACCCCAGGCAAGTCACTTAACTCTGCCTCAGTTTCCTCATCTGTACAATGAGCTGGAGAAATAAATGGCAAAGCACTTCAGCTTCTTTACCAAGAAAACCCCAAATGGAGTCACAAAGAGTCAGATATGACTGAAATAAATGAATAAAACAACAAAATAGTACTAATAGTAGCAGTAGTAGTAATGGTAGTTATCTCTTCCATATTGTGGGGGCTAGTGTGGTGCCCCCACAATCTGGAACATCAGTATAAAATTTTGGGACCCTCCCTTTGTGCCAGAGAAGGTCTGATTTTTTTTCATTTTTCTTTTATGGCATTTTTATAGTACTTTAATGTAAAATTATGGATAAGTTTTTGGTCATAAACTGTATTATATGATACTAAATGTATGTTTTATACATTTCTGAGTTTCTGAACTTTTTCTGTGTCATCTGCTGGCCTTCCTATGTCATCTGCAGTTTCCACAAAAGTTGCAAAAAATTCCCAATAATTTCTTATGCAAACCTGTGATATGTAAAAACTTTGATAGGAAAAATTGAGATGTAAAGGGAATAACTGTAGTAGGAGTTGTCGTCGTCATGGTTGTCATCGTTGTAGTAATAGAAGATTATCAATTTTTTTTTCTTTAAATAACTCACATTTTAGTATGGCTTGAATGAATATGGAACGCTTTCCTTACAATGACCCTATTAGGTTGTGTTATTATTCACTTTTTATAAGTGTAGAAACTGAGGTTCAGGGAGGTTGTGACTTGCCTAAAGTTATACAGGGAGTGAAGCCAGAGTAAAGAAGAAAACGCATCTTTCCTCATTCCAAGTCCTGGGATCTTAACGTCTTTAGAAAGAAGTAAACTGTCATACAGAGAGCAAGTAAGGGCCAGAAGACCAGATTTTCATTTCCTTCTATAGCCTATCACTGTATCTGTCTTCTCTTACACATTTCCCGTGGGGCTTAAAGAAGAATTATGTGCTAATGGGTGGAGATTGCCAGAGGGCTGGAAGTCTGGTTTGCTGAGGACAGTCTAGACCTGCCAACACACCCTCAAGTCTACATTCCAGGACATTCTGCAGTTCTAGGATGAGGCCACTTCAGATTAATGTAGTCAGGATTCTGCTGTCTTTCTTCTTTAGGAGGTGGTGTGATTTTTTTCAGTTTCCTTATTCACAGTGATCTTGCAGTTACTGACATCTGGGAAGGGACTTTACAAGATAGGGAGTGTATGGGTATAGGGTAAGGCAGAAGTATCAGAAATATGACCCCCAATACTACCAGTATCCTTGAACCAGATTAAAATGGATTGAGAAATGTTTAATAAAATAAATAAAAATACAGTAAACTAAGTCAATATGCCAGTCGTAAGAATCCTGCTGTACAGATTAGTGAGTGGGCACAGTTTCTATTTGAGTTTGATGCCTCTGGTGTCATGAATAAAGTACTGAACTTTAGAGTTTAGGTCCTGGATTTCAGTCCTGCCTCTGATACTTGTTAGGTGTGTGATGGCAAGTCCCTACACCTCTCAGAGTTTGTTTCCTCATCTATAAAAGCAGTCAATCATTCAATCAGTGAGCATTTAGAAAGAGCCTACTCTGCACCAGTCACTGAACGAAGTACTAGGGACACAAAGAAGAGCCAACATAGCAAAACAAAAAGTTCCTGCTCACAGCATAAGGAGAGACAACACAGAAAGAGCTGAGTTCAGACAAGATGTAGACGGGATAAACTGGGATAGTCTCAGAGACTATGTTACATTACCTCTCTGGACTATACTGATACTCTCATAAGAAAATGCACAGAATTTTAAAGTCATCTGCAAATGTCCATCATTCTATCTAGTCATTCTCTCATATTACAGCTAAGGAAACTGGGGTCTACATCTCAATATATTTATATTATATATTATAGAGGTAGAATAAATGAGGATAATATTTTATATGTGTCTGAGGCAGGTCTTGATGTCAGGTCTTGCCACCTCCAATTCTTGTGCTCCCTCTCCCATACTAGGCATGCTCTGTCTGCCTCTCACTGAATAGATGCTGGAAATATAAATACAAAGGATGAAAAAAAATCCCTATTTCCATACAGCTCTGAATTGATGGGCATATTTCATCCCATTTTGACTGGCAAAAGGAACATAAAGAGGAGTGATGTTACTGTAAGAGCTCATATACAGCAGATAGGTTGGACAGAGAAGGACGGCCATTGAAGGTGGATACGAAGGGGAATGACTCAGTCCAAATTGTGCTCTGGGAAGGTTAATGTGCGGTGGCATGAAGTAGAGAGGACCCAGCTGAGAAATGATTGGCATTGTCCAAGGGAGAAGTAGTGGATGATGGAGTGGTAGAAATGAAGAAGAGAGGATGTCCACAAGAGGCATTGCAGGGGTGAAACTGAGGGATTTGCTGTATTCTCTATTTTATCCTGGTTGACAAATTATTCTTCTTAACTTGTTAAAAAGATTCATAGTGTCCATAGTATCTGAAACACATTATAAAGAGATAAAAATTAAGTATAGTTTTCAGACCTTGTTAAATGGTCCATGCAAAAGTGACTTATATTTACCCATAGTCGTGATCATTGTCTGGAGTTTCCAGGTCATTGCTTTCTCCAGAGCCAAAGTAAATGCCTCATTTGAAGATTTGCATTTTTGGTATGTCAACCTATCTTCATTCTTTGCTAAGCTTTGTTCAAGGAATATTTCCATATTATAGATTTGTCTGATTGCAAATTATGTAGCCTTAAGATTGGGTGGAAAGTCTTCTATTTCTTTTGGGTTTCATTGAGTTCATTGGAAACTGAAGGCAGAGCCCCAACAAGCATCTTTGGCACCTAGGCCAAGTATTGCTAAATGGAACTAGGGTGGCACAAATTCGATTGAGAGAGAGGACGAGAGTGGACAGAGGGAGACACTTTGAACCTTGGAGCAGCACAAAGGCTCTGAGTGGAGGGAAGGATGTACATCATTTGTTAGCTTTGCATTATAGCTAACTTTGCTACTGATGCCACTTGTTTCTCCTTGATGAATATAAGAGCAGTTAGCACCATCTAAATTTCAGCACCCTAGGTGAAAGTCCAGGTTGCCCTACCTTGATTAGGGCTCTGATCACAGGATTTCTGCACATTGTGATATTCTAGAGGATAGCATAATAGATTTGTTCAGCTTGACATAACCAGCACCAAGTAGTGGAAGTTATAGGGAGGAGAATTTCTGCTCAATATAAAAGAAAACTTCTCAACAATTCAGACTGTCCTAGAATGGAACATGCTGCCTTGGAGTGAGTTCTGTGACTGAAAAGCTTCAAGCAGAAGCTAAGCAACAGCTTGTTGAGAGTTTAGAGGTAGAAAAGAGTCCTGCTTTGGATAAAGTTTGTGACAAATTACCACCCATGCCCCTTTTAATGCTTTAACTCTGATTCTAGGTAGGAAGTCTGGTAAGGAAAAGGCACGTGATTTAGAGTCAGAGGACCTAGGCTCATATCCCAGCAAGGATGCTAACCACCTAGAGGAGCTTGGTATAGCATGTCACTTGCCTGTGCCTCAGTTTTCACATCTGTAAATTTTAATTGTTGGATGAAAGGGTCTAGTTCTTTCACTCTCTGCTGGGATTGGTACCTAAACAATTGTCCACCTAGATTCGCTTTAGCTTCTATAAAGGTTGTCTCTCCCTTCCCATCTAGCAGAACTTTCTCCTTTCCCTAGATTTTTAGTTACTGAAAAGCAGTACTAAGATTTCCTTTGGCTTCTCTCTGGGCAGGCAAAAGCATCTGCCCTTTGGGCTTCCCTCTGGTGTCCATCCACATGGGCATGCCTCAAGGTGCCCCTGCTGGGAAGCCTCTCTGGGTCCAGGAGGAAAAGAATAAAGACGTCTTCTTTTTCCTATTTAACCCTTCTCCCCCCATCTCCACCCCAGTAACTAGCCTTAAGATAGAAAGACCACCAAGGGAGGTCTGAGAGTGCCCTGTGAACCTCGTGCTAGGGAAAAGATAGCTTCTGTTGACAGAAAGTTGGGGCAAGTGAGAGCCAAAGAGGTCACTAGTAGGTGAAAAGGAGGACTAGGAGAGTCTGTCTCTGAGAATCCCTTAAGCAACTTGAAGGATCCTACAGGGTTTAAGTCCCTTGAGGAAGAGACTTTTTTTTTCCATTTTGTCTTTTCACTCCAAGTACCTTACACATAGTAGATCCCAAATAAATATTTATTGGATGAATGAATGATGGAGTGAATAAAATATCTTTGATGTTTTAACCCAAGAGAAAAGAATTGGGTATAGTCTTTGTGGAGAAAGACTCAAACTCACTGACTTCTTAATTTCTTCAGGCAAGTGACTTAGAGTGACATGGGTGGCCCCAAGCCCAAAAGGATTGTTTTAATGGGTCCAAATTGGGGTCAATGATATGGCAAAGGAACTAACCCTATCTGGGGCACTGGGCCCCTAAATCAAGAGCTTTCACTGACCACAGAAACATCAAGATAAAGGTTAAATTCTTTCCAGAATTGAGTATGTCCAATTCCTGTAAAACTGGGGTAATCAATTCAATCCAACTTAAAATTTATTAAGTACATACTACATGCCAGGCAGTCTTAAGTGCTAGGAATAAAAAGAAAAAAGCAGAAAGAGTCATTTTTCCTCAAAGACCTTACATACATTCTGTGGAGGAAGCAACATGTACACAGATAAGTGAATATGAAATATATACATAGTTTTCATGTAGAGCACAGAGCATTAAAGCGGGGAGGGTGGGGATGAGCAAAGGCCTTGGGTAGGGGATAACATTAAGAGCTAAGCCTTAAATACAGAAACAGATTCTAAGAGGTAGAGATGATGGAAAAGACCATTCTACACATGGGACCTATGGAAAGTTATGGAGATTGGAAAGGGAGGGTTATACTCAGAAAATGGCAATTAGGTCAGTTTTTCTGGAACACAGTGTTTGTGAAGGAGTATGATGGGAAATAATATGTCTGGAATGATAAGATAAAGCCAGAGCAAAGGGCTGTGAATTAAATTAAGGTAGAGCCTAAGGTAACGGTGGGAAGGCTTTTGACCAATGGCAATGTTTAAAGAAGAAAAGTAAATTCCATACATTGATGTCATTTCAGAAGCGATTTTGCAGTGGCATCTTTTTCCATATCAGAGCTAAATCATTCATGATGTATAGCCTATTAAAAGGGTAATCTAATCTTATTTCTTCAGGAATTGAGCAGGGGGTAAGTTGCTAGGAGTCTGGGGTCCCTGGAATTATGTTGGGAAAGGAGGGTGTTGAATCTATCAAGCCTCTCCTCCAGGACCTAATAAAATCTACACAATTCCTGGGGAGAGGATCTGGAAGTGATGTGAAATTGTATGAGGATGAAACCAGATGCTAGAAATCATCAGCAAAATGGCATGTTAAATAATGAGTGACCAGGGTAGACAATGGGGGATGTGTGCTCTTGATCTTTGAAGGAAATTTTTACATTCTCATATTTTTACATATCCTTTAAACTCATGGCAGCATACCTAGATGCCATATCAGCCATGGACAGTTGTTTTTTTTTTTTTTTTTTAATAAATTTATTTATTTAACTTTTTTTTGTTTTTTTTTTAATAAATTTATTTATTTAACTTTTTACATTCATTTTCACAAAATTTTGGGTTCTAAATTTTCTCCCCATTTGT
>CM053772.1:166146724-166222453 GCA_028658325.1 Potorous gilbertii | reverse complement strand
TAAACATCTATACAATTAAGAAAAAAAAAAAAAAAAAAAAAACCTAAAATACACCCTTAAATATGAATGAAGTTTCCTCTCTCACCATTCTAGAACCATCCTCCAATGTAGGCAATGGTTATGATATTCAGTTCAATCTTTCTTCCTATGCTGATAGAGTTTCACATGACAATTTCTACATCTTCCAGCTCAGCTGATTTAGCTTCACTTATTTCCCTTTATTCATTACAAATCAGAAATGACTACTTAGCCATTCTGTTCTGGTACAAAGGAAGAAAATAGCTATTATACAATCACAGAATTTCAAAGCTGAATGAGCCATCAGAGGCTATCTAGTACAACCTTGAACCTGAACAGGAATCTCCACTATAATGCCCCCAACAAAAGTGGTCATCCAGCCTTGGCTTGAAACCCTCTAGGAAGAATTTTGTCTAAAATGACACAATATTTGACCCTTTTCTGACTCTGATCAACCTTCAAGTCTATTGTGAAGCACACATACATACCTGAAGTAAGAACAACCAAGACTGGGAACATCTCTTAGCAAAACACTATGGGATATTATGGAAGACAGATAAGACACATGGACAAGTCAACAAGAACTAGAGAAAGCAGGATTCTGGAGGTTTACAAGGATCAAGAAAAGTGACAGAAGACTAGAGGGCTATGGGAAAGAAGGTACAATGACAAACCAACACTTGAGAGAGGAATCATTGTCCAGTGGCTGATGGTCAGAAAACTGATGACAAAGGGATCTGTGTTGGGAGGTCTGGTTTGTATTTATGGCTTCATTCATTTTCAGATTCATTCATTTTCAGAAGGGTGTGTCCTTCATTTTGGAAGACCAACATCGCAGGAAATGATGACATGACTTGCAGTTTACTTTGATTTGAGAGAGGGAGGACTGTGCAATGTCAGCAGCATCATATTCTTCTCCTGAGCCATCTGGATCCAGTGACCAGATACTTATCAGGATGACTGGAGATGGCCCAGGATGCAATGGGAGATCCTGGCCCTTTTAGGCTAAGGTCTTTTCAGGTACTCACTTAGAGGGAGGTAATACCCACTCAGTGAATAGGCCTCTTTAAGAAGTAGCCAAGGGATGACCCTGTGTCAGCTGAGAATTGACAGCTATAATAACAGTAACTCACATTTCTCTATCATTTTGAGGTTTATAGGTTGGCATTTTATAGATGAAGATACAGTGATGAGGAGAGAGGTTAAGTGGCTTGCCCAGAACCCTGAAGCTGAAAAAACTGCTTTTGGACCCAAAGGCCTCTCTCTTCACTGTGGCCCTGAATGTTGGCATGAAGCCAGGTGTGAAGTCCCTACCTAGCAGGGACTTTAGCTTCCTATTGATACCAGAAGTACCAATGTTAGTGCTGGTAGTACTCACACTACCGACTCACACTGGCCAGAGAAAGCAGGAGGGTTTCTGAATTTTGAGACACGTTTATGAATTCTGCTCTGTCCCCTGCTTACTATGGTACCATGCTTTCTTACCATGACCTGATTCCATCGTCCAGCTCACAGTCTTCTCACAAACCATCTCCCTCCCACAGACAGCACTGAACATAGACTTCAGTCAGTCAATTATTTATTAAATCTATACTATGTGCCAAGTATGGTGATGATAAACAATGGGGACACAGAGGTAGGCAAAAAAGGCTCCTGCCTTCAAAGACCTATGTGTACATGCAGTATATAGTATAACTGGAAGATAATTTAAGAAATAGGCAGCGGGAAGGACCAGGAAAGGCCTTCTGGGAGAAGCTGCAGCTTGAGTTGTCTTAAAACCCATAGGATTTCTGACTAAAAGGACAGTATAGATCCTGGCACAGTGGTGCTTTTAAGCTAGGAGGCATCCTGACACATAGTCAATCATCTCATGTCCTTCAGTTTTATAACTTTAAATTCCAAGAGAGTTAGAAGTTTTGCATGCTGTACCAGTAAGCAGCATATCTCCACTGTGGCTAAACCCCTGCCCCTGACCCTCCACATCACAGAGATTGGACCTTGGGATCACTTTTCTTTGGATATAGTTGTGATCTAGTGAGGAAAATACTGGATTTGAAGTTCAAGGACCTGGGTTTGAATTCAGACTGGGTTATTATTTTGTTGTCCTTTAGTACTTTCAGTCGTGTCTGACTCTTCATGACCCTCTTGGCAAAGACACTGTTATAACCTTGGACAAATAGCATCCCCTTCTCTAGGTCTCAGCTTCCTCATCTGTAAAATGCGAGTGGAGGCAGGATGGCCTAGATAGTTGCCAAGGTCATTTCTAGCTCTACATCTGATAAACTAATGGTGCTATAACATCCCTGATCTTCTGAATGCTAGAAAAAGAGGTAAAATTCAGCATTTAGGGCCATTCTTCTTTTTGTTTTAGAAACAGCACTGGTAACCTTAGAAACAAGGTACTTTGTTTTGTACTCTAAATACATTTTTGAAAGGGTTTCCATTTGGGGTTGAGCCAGTCTCCTTTCATCCTCCTTTTCTACCTGTCTTCCCTAAGGCTTTCTCTCTCCACCCTAAGTCCCCTCCAATGAGTTCTCCATTAATGTTCTTCTGCCACTCAACCCCAGGAAATAGTGAAAGCCCAGAAGGGATTCTCTGACTGTCTATTCAGGAAAAGCATAATAGGAGAAGAAGCCAAGGACACAGATACTGCCCCAAAGCAAAATATGGACAGACTTGAGTCAGCCAAGCAACAGCTATCTGCAATGCAAATGAAAAATATAAGCTGAGGAAGAGGAGGCATCCAGTTTGCTCCTTATAATAGATAGCACGTATACAGCACTTTAGCCATCCTATCTTACTTCATCATCACAACTGGAGGTGCTATTTTCATCTTCATTTTACAAAAAAGAGAACTTGAGGCATAGAGAGTTTAAATTACTTGCCCAGTCTTGCACAACCAGTGTCTGAGATTAGACCTAGGCCTTTGTTTCTCTAAAGCCTCTATTCCATTTACTTTGTCATTTTGTATTTTATACTGAGAAATAAAATTGACAAAAGTATTTGCTTATGATATTTCCAACTGGAGATTATTTTAAATGTTTTGTTTTTAACAAAGCATCAATATTTTAATGAGAAACAGGCCAGTGTGAGAAATTGTGGACTTCTATCATATATAATTTAAGTATATACTAAATTTAGTAAAGTAGTATAAAAACTTCTGAGTTTGCCTCTTTGCTGTAAGTCTTTGTGTCTTCTATATTTAAAAAATGTTTCAGTGATGCTTTTTTGGTGCATTTTTATCACCATACACCAACTTCTCACTTCTTGCCGTTTAACAAAAATGTATAATCAAGCAATCCAAATCAACACATTTGGCCATGTCTACAACTGCATTTTATTCTCCAATAAAGGGAAAAAAAGAAATCCTGAATGCTACCCATCCACAGTAATTTAGGAATATAGGAAAACAGTCAAGACAAAAGAAATCTCAGGTCACAGCCACTGGCCCTGATACTTTCATCCACGATTTTGTGCAACATTCTTCATGCCGCCAAAATGAAAAATGTCAATCAACAAATCTAAGAGTCATCAGACTGGAATCTGAGACCCTGCTCATTTCCTTTCTAGTTGTATGACGTTGGGGAAATCACTTAAAAATCTCTAACAACTTCTTTATCGGTAAAAAGCAGTTTATAATAATTAATAATAGTAATATTTTCACTACCTTCCTACCCAGGGTTGTGGTAAACATCAAACAAGATCGTGTACTCCATACTTTTATTCTTCAATTTAACAAGCATTTATTAATTGCCTATTGTACTAGGCATTGGCAAAGAGTAGAAAGTTTAGCCAACACTATGTGCCTGTCTCTATGGAGCTCACAGTCCAGTAGAAGGATATGGCATGCGAAAAAAAAGCAAACAAACCGTAATCAGCATTAATACCTAAGAATAATAGAAAGTTTCAAAATAAAGTGCTAGGTGCGTTCCAAGGGGGAAGATCGTTACTGACAAGAGAAATCAGAGAATGCCTGAAGGAGAATGTAGTATCTGGAGAGTTCTTTCTAACTTGTAAGACCGGAAATAATCCTCTTGGACCCTGAGGGTTCTCAGAATTTGATCATATATGTATTCATTAGTTTCCCTGTCAAACTGTAATTATGGATTTGCACCAAAGAAAGCAATGTGGTTGGCTTCATATGCACTTGCCAGGGTTTTGCCATTTAAGCTAATTGTCAGTCACATCATGCACAGTAGGGCAAGGAATTGCCACAGATCTACCACGTTACAAGAGCACTAGTGGTGCAATGAAGTCCTCACAGGGGAGGTAATATAGACTTACCTGCCTTTCAAGCCTTACTAAACTTGATACCACTTCTTGCACTCTATAGCGCAGGCAAACCAGTCTTCTTATTGGTTGGTCTTCACATCTCCCTGTCTTTGCCCTGGCTTTCTCACCTACCCTCCACCCTCAGAAGCCTGGAATGCACTCACTCCCTCCTCACCTCTACCTTTTAGAATCCCTAATTTCCCACAAAATTTTATTGAAGTGCCGTCTTCCATAGAAAACCTTTCCTGATTCTGACGGGTCCTGGCTTCTTCATCAAAATTACATAATAGAGGTGTACATGTTGTCTCCTCTGAAAGAACAAAGTTCCTCAAGGACAGAAACAGTTTCATTTTTGTCTTTGTATACCTAGCACTTAGATTTAGGGATTCACCAATTGTTTCATTGATATAGGGGAACTCCTGGGTGAAGATATTTCCTTTGCCAGTGCATGCTGGCACTTTCTCTTCAATTATCATTTTGGAGATTTACTTAGCACGCAGGAACCAACTAAATTAGCCAGCAAAGTATATATTGGAGGCAGGACTCAAGAGTTTCCCGGTTTCAAGGCCTACTCTCTATCCACTATGCCAAACTGCCATTCTGGAACATAATAGATACTTAATAGATTCTTGTTGACTGACAGAAGTACACAATGTCATTTACCCCGGCCTCTCTGAGGTGCAGAACAGCAGAGGGATTCATTCATTGATCTGATTGCTGGTTGGTCATATTATTACTAGCTCCTTCAATATTACCACTAATCTGGCTTTACTTTGTGACCTCAGAGTGATGATATGCTGTAGATATTTTGCATTTATTTATTTATCTGTGGATGTTGATTTCCTCGAATAGAATGTAAGATCCTTAGGGGTAAGGTCTGTTTTGCCTTTGTTTCCCTAGCAGCTGGTTGCAATGTCATTTTCCGTCATGTCTGACTTTCCATGACCCCATTTGGGGTTTTCTTGGCAGTGATAGTGTTTTGTCACCTCCTTCTCCAGCTCATTTGATAGATGAAGAAACCGGAGCAAACAGGATTAAGTGATTTTCCTAGGGTTACACACAGTTAGTGAGTGTCTAGGATCAGAATTAAACTCAGAAAGTCTTTCTGACTCCAAGTGGAGCACTCTATCCACTGCATCATATAGAAGGTGCTTAATAAATTGAACTGAACTCAACTAACTGTGATAAGGTAAAATCCCTGCCCTCATGGAGTTTATAGTCCAGGAGGGGGACCAAACCTATAAAAATAGCCATCATAAATAATTAGAAACAGAGAAGACAACAATGAACCATGTGCTACTACCTAATTTGCATATAAGGGGGCATGTCTAGCCTGAAGAACTTGAGACCCTTGGCTACAACTTATCAATACATGTCTGAGTTTGAGAACATCATGTAAACACGGGGTAAGTTAGGGGTTTGCCTGATGAACTAGGAAGTTGTCCCATCAAAATCTTAAAAATGATAGCATAAGCCTGGTAAATTCCCCTCTTACACAATATTAAAAAACATTACTCTCTGAAGACACATGGAAATAACCAGTTCTTTTTAAGTTGAATAACCAGGAACTGAGAAAACTGAATGCCAGCACTTTCATAAACAGGAAAGAAAACCAATAGCTGTACTCCCTAAACCCAAATCCACTTACTCTGAAGGAAAATGTTTTGCCATTCAATACACATAACCACCCATAAATTAGCACCTTTCCTTCTCCTCCTGCTCTTCTACCCTTCTGGTCTATTCTAGCTCAGAGCTGTTCACGGTATCTTCTGCATCTCCGTGGTGATGTTTCTGGATGGGAGTCTTGGCCCTAGTTTGCTCAAAAGGAGGGGTGGTTATAAGCATTTTTTAAATTTCACAGTTGGAAACATTTTACTCTTACCCTAGGGAATCCAAAGTAAAGTAGAATCCAAAACAGAAAGCTTGTTTAACTGTTAGTTGTACTCAACCTGAACCATAATTTGATGCCATCCACTAAACTGAACCCAAAGTAAATCATTTAACTCTGTCTTTGAATGCTGACTCAGCCCTTTAATTCAGTGCAGGAATGATCCATGCAGCATTTAAAAAGAGTTGCTGCAATGGTACTATGTCGCATTTCTTATTGGGCTCCATTTCAGTTCAATTCAATAATCGTTTATTAAGCATCTACAATTTTCCAGGTGTCCTTATAAGGTACTGGGATGACACAGTCTCTCACTCCTCTGGGAGCTCATGGTTTATATGGACACCTGCCATAACTGCCTTTCTCTGATTATTCCATAGATCCATGTAGAGGCAGTTAAGTGGTGTAGTAGGTGGAGCATTGGGCCTGGAGTCAGAAAGACCTGAGTTCAAATCTTACCTCAGATACTTACTTGCTATGTGACCCTGGGCATGTCATTTAATCTTTCTGTCTGCCTCAGCCTCCTCAACTATAAAATAAGAATAACAGTAGAATGTAATTCCCAAGATCGTTACGAGGGTAAAACAGGATGATATTTGTATAACATTTTGCAATCTTTAAGGCATGACATAAAGTAACAAATTCAGAATGTCTAAACAGGAAAGCAACAGACTAAGGAAGGTATGCTAAAAGAGGGATCTGTAGTACCCCAAAGATGAGATTCAGGTAGAACAGGTAGAAGTTACTAAGAAGCAAATATAGACTGTTGTAGAGAGAAACTTCCTAAGAATTAGAGCTAGCTCAAAGTGAAACAAGTTTGCTTGAGGAGGGAGGTGGCAAAGGTTCGATGACCACTTACTGGGTGTGATGTAGTGATGAATCTTTTCCAGATGGAGACTGAGCTAGATGGAGCCCGAGGGCCTGACAAACTCTGAGTTTCTGCAATTTAGTGGGAATCAAAGTCAATGATAAGACACTCATCTCCGGAAACTAGCAGAATAGTGGGGCCCTGACAGAGAGAGAAGGTGATAGGGAAAGATTCCATTCCACACCTCATCCCTAACACTGCTGGCTCAACGGTCATATGTGCATGTTACTGTTACCCACTCTTCAGTTTTTAGAGTTTTTGTCCCTAAAGCACACCATAGAACCTGGCAGGCATAAGGGGTAATAAATACTTGTTGAAGCTGTGCATACAACAGAACTTTCATACAACACATACTTTCCTAAAATTCACATTTCATACAAGGCTTTTTCTGTTCTTCTTTGTACATGTAAATGTTCATATTTGTTGATGTTGATCAAGTTCAACATAAAAATAAAAAGAATAAAACGAAGGATTGTTGAATGAACCAGTAGTCAGATAGATGGGATCCCATTTAAACTCCAAAATACAAATTTTCAAATTAAAAAAGGTGATTTTTTTTATACAAAGGGTTTTCACTTTACAAAATACAATAATAACGTTTCCATGAACGTAATGCTTGACATATATGGTTTCAATTCATTGTTCTAGTGACCTCTGAGGTGACATTATTATTATTTGAAAGACAAACAAAGGAAGAGCGGTGCAGGGTTCTTCCTAAAGCCTAAGGTCGCATGCCCAGTAAGTAGAGGACTGGGACTTGAACATAAGTTGAAAGATCTAGGTGGCCTAAATCTAAACCTGCTAAATTATGCTGCTTCACTTGCCAAAAAGACTATTTTATGCAGAACTCACACAGGGCAAGCAATCACATGGTGGTCAGAGGAAATGATACAGGGATATTCTCAAGGTCTCTCTCAAGAACTTTAGAATTGATTGTGTGACATGGGAGACACTGGCACGGGACCACTCAGCATGGCGTGCCCACCTCAGAGAAGATGCTGTGTTTTATGAGCAAAGCAGAATTGAAACAGCTCAAAGGAAACATAGGATGTACAAATTTAGAGTATCACCACAAATGTTCACATGAACTATTTGTGCCCGATCTGTGGAAGAGCATTCCAAGCTTATATTGATCTGAGGAGCCACAGTCGGACACAGTGAAACTTGACTTTATCATAGTTATGTCATTTTGATCCTCTTTGGGAATGAAGGACAAAAACCAAATGCATTTTAAAATTACTTCAATTGTACAGATTTAATATATATAAAAATACATTCCTGAAAAGTCATTAAGGTAAACCAATTTAAAGTACTTTTCCCAACACAGAACAGGGCAAATATCCTAGAGAATGTAATTCCACTTTAAAGCTTGTAGAAAGGAGAAATAGAGGTCATAAATTAAGTTTAGTGATATAACCTAGGAGGTATCAAAGGCTGACTAATAAACTTTGTGATTTTTGTCTATATTTTCTGCATTCTAAACCCTACATATAAAAGCTAAGAAATAAGAAATCTACTTGGAGATGACATATAACCTACTAAGAATGGTTTGGGTGAAGTCTCTCCTAAAGAAAGGTGAATCAAGAGACAGGAAGGCTAAGCTCCTCTTCAACTTGAGTCTCCCCTAAAGCTGAAGATACAAATCTTCCTTCAGGAAGGCTAAGCTCCTCTTCAACTTGAGTCTCCCCTAAAGCTGAAGATACAAATCTTCCTTCACGATGCTTCCAGATTTTCCATCCATATGGACTCTTGTTTGGATTAAGTGAAGAAACGCTCCCATGATGAGAGGCCTGAGAAGCCATCTTCTAGATTTTTTTAAAAATTATTTTATTTGTTTTCAGTGTTCTACAATCATTTCCATATACCTTTGATTTTTCCCACTCCCTCCCCAGGATGGTATGCAATCTTATATAGGTTCTATACATACATTCCTATCAAATACATTTTCACCTTAGTCATGTTGAATGGAAGAATTAAAATGAATGGGAAAAAAACCATGAAACAAAACAAAATGTAATACAAAAGAAAATGGTCTGCTTCATTCTGCGATCCAATTCCATAGTTCTTTCTCTGGATGTGGTTGGCATTTTGCCTCAAAAGTCCATTGGGAATTTTTTAGGTCTTTGCATTGCTATGAAGGACTAAGTCTACCAGAAAAATTCCTTGTACACTGTGGTCATTGCTGTGTACAAAGTTCTCCAGGTTATGCTCCTTTCACTCAGCATCAGTTCATATAAGTCTTTCCAGCCTCTCTGAAGTCCTTCTGTTCATCATTTCTTATAGCACAACAGTACTCCATTACATCCATATACCACAACTTTTTCAACCATTCCCCAATTGATGAGCATCCCTTTGATTTCCAGTTTTTGGCCACCATAAAGACAGCTGCTATAAATATTTTTGCACACGTGGGACTGTTCCATTTTTATGATCCCTTGGGGATACAGTACTAGAAGCAATATTGCTGGATCAAAGAGTATGCACATTTTTGTAGACCTTTGGGAATAGTTCCAAAGTGCTCTCCAGAATGATTAGATCAGCTCACAGCTCCACCAACAATGAATGCGTGTTCCAATTCTCCCATATCTTCTCTAACATTTTTCATCCTGTTTTGTCATGTTAACCAATCTGATAGGTGTGATGTGGTCCCTCAGAGTTGTTTTGATTCGCATCTCTCTAATCAATAGGGATTTAGAGCATTTTTTCATATGACTATAGATAGCTCTAATTTCTTCCTCTGAAAACTGCCTACTCATATCCTTTGACCATTTGTCAATTGGGGAATGATTTGCATTCTTGTACGTTTGACTCAGTTCTCTATACATTTTAGAAATGAGACCTTTATTACAGACACTAGGTGCAAAAATTCTTTCCCATTTTTCTGCTTCCCTCCTAATCTTGGTTGTGTTTGGGTTTGTTTGTGCAAAAACTTTTCAATTTAATGTAATCAAAATTATCCACCTTGCACTTCATGATGCTTTCTATCTCTTGTTTAGACAAAAATTCTTCCCTTCTCCATAAATCTGATAAATACACTATTCCTTGCTTTGTTTGTAGTATGACTGTTTATACCTAGATCATGTATCCATTTGGACTTTACTCTTGCATATGGTGTCAGGCACTGGTCCATGCCCAGTTTCTGCCACATTGTTAGATAACAAACAGTGAGTTCTTATCCAAGAAACTTGGATCCATGGGTTTATCAAACAGCAGATTGCTATATTCATTGACTACTGTGTAATGAGTACCTAAACGATTCCACTGGTCTACCCAGACTACATTTTTCAATGCCCATGTAATGTATACTATACCTTGTTTTGATTTTTAAGGGACACTACCCAGGAACCAATGATTTACTCCTAGCCCATATAGCTCAAATTTGGTTCCTGTACTAGAAGAAGTAGAGAAAAACATCAGAAAAAGGACACAAGGATTATTGCAAAAATATATGACAGTATCTTTACCTAGTACAACCTGGGCCTCTGCCTTTATTTGGACTATATAAATGAAATAGTAACAGATCTCATTTTCTTTGGAATGGGAACACACAATATCCCCACAAAATGCTACTTATCAAATACATACATATATACCTACACACATATATATGCACACAAACATATACATACATACATACATATATAGGTATATATGCATAATATACTATGTAATATGCACACCACTTACTAAATTGATAGGTATATAATAAATACTATTAAGTAGCATATATATTCAGTATGCATATTTAATGTATATATGTATTATATGTGTACATATGTATATATATATATGCATATATACATATATACACACAATCACCATCTCTCTCTGGATCTACTTTCTAGAAAGAAAACAAAAACAATAAATAGCTCAGGTCTAAAACTGAAGCACAGGCACACACATTTCTATGATTATGGGAAACATTTTTAGAAAACTTACTATTGAAATGCTTTAAGAAGATATAAATATTTTATTCACCGGTAATTCTATGATGCAATGCAGTCAATTTTTCTTGAAAACGTTTAGAAATTATTCCAGAAAAGTTACCAAATTGTTCATAGTCTTTCACTCAGAAATCCCTCATCTGGGACCACATTCCAAAATGGTTCAAGAAAAACTCCTATGTACAGAAATGTTCCTAGCAACATTATTTGTGATCAAAAGGAGTTAGAAACAACATATGGAGGCAATAATTGAGGAATAACTGAACAAAATGTGGTATATGAATATTATCAGCCCACATGTCATGATGATTATGAAAAATTCAGAGAAACAAGAAGACTTGTATGAAATGATGCATGAGAAAGAAAGCAATTCCCCTCCTTGCCCCCACAATCTATGTAATGACCAAAACAAGGTAATTAAGGATAATGCTGAATCAACAAAACTCAGAACAAATAGAAAAGCCAATGTGTAACCATAGTATTAAAGTATACATCCCCTTTAATTTGCCATAAAATTATGATCAAATCACTTTACCTCTCTAGGCCTCAGTTTCTATGTTTGTGTTCAAATCCTAGATTAGACAACTTCTAAGATACATTTCAGCTCAAGATCTATGATCCTGTTAATAATCAAACGACTACTTTTGGAGAACTGTACTTATTTTGTTGGGAAGGGTCTTTTGTGTCAAAAACAAAATGTATCAGTCAATTACTTGCAAAGGTAAGATGGCAGACCTCCACACAAGGAAGCGTGGGTGGTGGTCTCCTGTTTGCCATGGGTTGAAATCATCACTAGGATGTGACACATCTGGACAATATATTTTCGTATTTGTCTGTTAGGAGAGGAACCATTTTCTTCATATACCCACTAACTAAATTAATATCGATAAAAGTGTTAGCATGTTCCATAGAGGAAGAAAAAAATGCTAACACAGTCCTTTGGAAATAGTCACTAGTCTAAAAAAAAAACATCAGGCCAGTGCTGCTGGGAAAGTGATAATGACATACAATTCTGCCACAACCCATTTTCAGGCTCACTGCATGATGTGCATTTTCAGATAAATCTAAATTAGGAAAATCTCCCAGACTGGATAATCTCTATAAGCTTCTATTTGCCCACTGAGTTTCTTCAGCTTTAAGAAAAGAGTCAAAATCCTGTGATGAACCTCAAAGAGATGCTGGAAGAATTACTGAACTAATGAGTTTGTCTGCCCCCCTCCTCTACCTGGGAGGCAGGCTGGCATTTAAAAAGATCTCTTAGGCCACTAGGAGCCATGCACTGGTCACAGAGGCCTGCAGGACTAAGTTACTTGTGATCTGATGCCATGGAAGGATTTCCTAAAGATGCTGTAAGTTTGATACATGTTGCCTCCAGGGATATATAATCTACCTCCCAAGTTACAAAGTAAATTTACTGGCCATCTCATCTTTTGTTTCAAAGGTTTCATGAAGTCAACAATCAAATGTGGAGGGAGAAAGTGATCACTGATAAGGAACTCAAATAGAAAAGGTCACTGAACCATACTATGAGGAACCCCGGACTACACTCTTGAGTTGGAAAACCACAAATTAGCATTGTCTGTTTTATTGTATTTTTATTTATTTTTAAAAACATTTCCTAATTACATTTTAATCCCAGTCTGGCTGCACTTGGGAGTGTTGTGCACTGCACCTCAGGAATGAAAGACCTTTAAAGTTTCTACTAGATCTACACTTATATATCAATCAGTCAGCATCCATTCTGTGTCTCCTATATATCAGGTACTGCACTAAGCATCTGGGATACAAACAGAGAATGAAACAGTTCCATTTTCACAGAGATTATTATACCTATGATCCAGTAGAGTATTCTTATAGTTCAGGTACCTTTTCTACTAAGGCAGATTGCTACCTTCTCCAAGCTTTAATGACTTTGTAAGTGATCACTTAATCACCACGCATTTATTAAGCACTTATTATGTACCAGGTCCTATGCTAAAAGGTAGCAATACAAAGAAAAAATATAGTCCTTAATCTCAAATACTTAATATTCTAATAAGGAAGACAACATTTGTATGTTAGTACATACAGACACTCAGAAGAGATGGGAGAAACTCTTAGAAAAGAAGGCACTAGCAGCTGTGGGGACTGAAAAAGCTCTTCAGGAGGAGAGGGCATTTGTAAGTTGCCAGACCTGAAAAAAATAAAAACATCCCTTGAGGCCAAGTTTCTGGAGATGAGCATCTCTGAATTTGGCTAGGCTGGTCCTTGGATGATAGAGACATGACATATTGACAGCCTGTACTCAAAGCTTTTCCAGGTTGGTCATACGTGCCAGAATTTGATGCCCCCTTCACTAGTGTTGCCCAGAATCTTCTCCATAGCCCAATGAGGCATCCAAAAGAGATTTTGATAGTGATGGTTCTAAATAATGGATCACCTCTTTGGGATAGCTAATGTGAGAGATATTCCTCATTTTAGAGATGAGAAAACTGAAGATTAAGGATAAAATGACTTGTCTAGGGATGGAAACCTAAGTGTCAGAGCTGGGAGCTAAATCCTGCCCTTTGCTTCCCAAACCGGTTCTGGTTGAGATACAAGATAATTTTAACATAGTCCTTGTTTTATAGAGATTATAATACTTGGGGGTAGAGAGAGACAGGAGAGGTAAAATATATATGTAATAAGTCTAGTGCCTCAAAGAAATACATACACACATACTCACACATTCTCTGTGTGTGTGTGTCTCTCTCTGTCTCTGTCTCTCAGAGGTGGAATCATATATAGTCAAAATCTTAACCTCTTCTGTGTTCTAAGCACGCTATGATTATTTCTCTGATTTTCCAATATTCCTTCTCTATCACCATCCCCCACCAAAAGCTATAGGATATATATATATATATATATGTATATGTATATATATACATATATATATTTTTTCATTAACAATTACAGACTCAGAGCTGTAAAGGATTCAAAAGTCGTTGAGGCTAATGGCAGTCTTTTTATAGAGGAGGAAATGACTCTTAGAGAAATAAGGTGACTTATTCAAGGTTATACACGAAGTGACCTAGCCAGAACTCAAATGCAGGTCTTCTGATCCCAAATCTAGGGCTTCCACTTTGTGTCACCCTGAATTCTAACTAGCTGAAATCAAACTGAATTCCCTGCAGAATTTTATGAGTATTTTGAGATAGTCCTTATGAACAATGCGTACAACACAGATTGTCAGAAAAACCAGGACTAGCCATCACCGTTCTGTAAAGCACCTTCAACGACACCCTTGGAAATCGAGAACACATCTATTACCCATGTGATTTTTGGTTTCTTCCCCTTGAACTCTGAGAAGTCCAAACAACCGACTTATATTTTGGTTTTCCACCATACCAGTTTAGGAAGGATCTGATTTTCACTAGTAATGTATTCTATTCATAGACTGATTCTTTACATTTTCTGAGCCTGGCCCTCAGAAATCAGTGGTGAGAATTCAGCTGTAGTGTTTGGGCTTACTGTGGTCTTATATTCAAGGCTACGATGTAATGCTGGTAATTACCACTGAGCTACAATAAAAAAATATGAAGAAATAAACTTCTTTTGTGATCAGTTGTTTCTATTTCATTCATGTGCTGTATGTGCATGCACAGGTAATGATTATATGTGTATACATATATCTCTGATGCTTACAGTTTTATGACCATTAGCATCTCAAACTCTCTCTGGTCCTCAGTTTCCTCATGCGTAAAATAAGGAACTTGTACCATGCATGACCTCTGAAGCTGCCTCCAGTTCAAAGTCTATGATTCTATAATCCATACAACACAGAGGGAAGGTCTGCCAAGGAGAATCATCACGTAGTCTTTTTATGAATGAAAACAGAAAAAAATGCAGGAACAGTATTTTCATTAAGAAGATCACTGAATCTTAGTAATCTCACTGAATTCTAGCTCCATTCCAAAAGGGAAACAGAGTTGTAAGGTTCCTGCAATTATTATGGTTTGTCAGTTACCTTGCACTGTTCCCTGATCTCATTAATGAAAGAGCATCAGATGGGAATTTGGCCACTGTCTTCTTCAAGAGTAGTCACATGAATACACACACACACACACACACACACACACACATCTAAAGAATAAAATAGGAAAGTTAATTGGCATGATTTTAAAGTAAAACTAGTAGTTAAGAGAATTTCATTTCTGAAGCTTGTTAGTAATGGGAGCTGGCAGTTCTAAGGGAAATAATCATCAAACATTACTGAGTGCTTATGATGTGACAGGCATGGGTTAGACTGGGGGAGAATTTTTTTTGAGTTAATCCCTGTCCTCAAGCTGCTTATGTTCTACAGGTCCTGAAGAAGTGGTCAGGAAACATATAACATGATAGGGTTACCTTTGGGATTTTTTTTTTAAATCTGGACCATGATTGTCTTAAGTCATTAGAGAAAATGTGAATACTTCATTCTTTGTCTGCAAAAGGGCATTAACCCTGTGCTTTTCCAGGCACAATACAAAAATATTGCTCCCAGAGGCTTTCCACCCACCAGGCATTTGATCTGACAGAACTCTAGGGCTTTTTCTACATTGGGTAGACACCACAAACCATACCCAAGGCAAACACCCTGAAATTTAAGTTGAAGGAGGGTGGGGCTGAGATGTTATTCACTGGCGGAGAGAGGGATCCCAGAAAGGCCTGCTATGAGGAGGGAAGTAGGGCACAAGACAAGATGGGAGAAGAACATACCGCCAGCTCACCTTCAGGCTTCATCTTTCTATTGTAACTAGTAATTCTTGGTAACTAGATGTTATTTAGCTTCTGTACTGCTAAAACTGCAAAAGCTCTCGACACTCCCTAAATACCACCCATTGGCACTAAGGAGTCTGACCTCAGCTATGACTCTCTCACTCAACTTCTGATTTCTCATATGACTACCTCAAAATTCTTAAGAGACACAGCCTAGAGAAGTACTTTCTCTGCTTCTGCCACAAACCCTTCCAGGCATGACCCTTTTCCTAGAATAAGGCCAGGGTTCCACTGGGCTTCAGGGCTATGGTGTCAGCACACGTCAAGGAGATGATATCCTGTCCAAGGTGAGCCCACAGTACACTATTAATAACTGCCAGTCTACAGCAGCTAACAGTAGGCTAAATTTGGATTACCATGTTTTTCCTGTCTTGTGAGGCTGCTTAAGTGGCACATGTCCCATCTCATTACTGAACTCTCACATGTGCCCACTTTACAAATGACATGATAGGAGACAGATAAGTATGACCTCTTATCTGTCCTCATGTGCCCATGAATATTCAACAATACACATCTCCAAGGGAAAAACAGAAATGAAGCCAATAATTTTAGCTACTCTACAGAGGAATCAATTCCAAGTGTTCGGCTGATTGCTTCAATGTTTAAAAATAAAAAGAAGTATTCAAAGCCAACACACAAGCATACATGCGCACATGCACGTGCATACACACACACATACTGCAACCTAACATAATCTCACTTTCAACTGCAAGGAGATGAATACAAAGAGTTTCTTAAGACAATTTCCAAAGACCTTAAATAAGGTGTAATCATATAGGATCTCTCAAATCTTATAGACATGAAAGAAAATGGCTCACAATGTATCCTTGATTATGTTTGTTTTTGTAAGACAATCATAGTTATGTGACTTGCCCAAAGTCATACAGCTACTAACTGTCAAGCGTGAGGTCAGATTTGAACTCAGGTTTTCCTGACTCCATGGCCAGTGCTCTACCCATTGTGCTTCCTAGCTTTTCCTCATCATTGATTGTCTTACAGAAAGCTACAGTACTCCTTTCTCCTTCAGGGATCGCAATATGAAGTTTAAATAAACATTTAATTTAATTTTAAAAAAATTTAATAAGTCAACTTAACCTTTCTAAATTGTGATGTTCTGCACACGCACATACACAGACACAAAAACACAATGAAGCCCAGGGCAGGGATGCATTTTTCTATGCTTCTCAGAGGCAGCTAGGTACTCAGTGGATAGAACACTGAGCCTGGTGTAAGGAAAATCTGAGTTCAAATCTGGCCTCAGACACTTTCTAGCTGTATGAGCTTGACTAAGTCACTTAACCCTGTTTGTCTCAATTTTCTCATTTGTCAAATGATCTGGAAAAGGAAATGGCAAACCACTTTACTATCTTTGCCAAGAAAACCTCAAAGACAGTACTGGTGTGATCTGATCCACAGGATCACAAAAAGATGAACACAACTGAACAACAACCCTTTTCAGACATCTGAGCACAAAGAGACTAAAGAGGGGAATAGAAAGAGTATGATTTGGAATCAGGAGACTTGAGTTCAAACCCCAATTCTGACTTTTCTTACTACTTCCACTTTCTCAACCACTTACAATCAGGCTGAATTTTAACCCTACCTCTTGACTGAAACTTCTCTCTCCAAAGTTATCAACGATCTGAACACCGATTCTAACCTCAGACACCAGAACTTCAAATCACTCCTACAATGCTAATTGTCTTAAGTAAGTCCTATAACACAGTTTCATCTTCTGTAAGATGATGGGATTGCACTTGAAAGTCTATGCCATTCCTCCTAGATCTATGATCCGAGGTTGTTATCTTATGATTTTTTAATTTTAAATCTAATGGTCTTTTCTGAATTCTCATCTTCTTTAATCTCTTGTAGTTTCACAACATTGAACCCCTGTCTCCTGAGTATTCTCAGTAACACTGATCTCTCCTGATTCTCTTACATGTCTGACCTCTCTTTCCCCAGCTCTGCTATTTCATTGCCCATCTCCCAATTCCAAAGCATGGGAATGGCCTTCAAGGTTCTGTTCTAGACTTTCTCTTCTTTATCTATACTCTCTCCCTTGGTGATCTCAGTAAGCCCATAGGTTCAAGTACAATCTTAATGTAGAAGACTGACAAATTGCTATATTCACATTTAGAACCCTTCTATTCACCTGAAGTCATGAATCACCAACTGCTTGGTAGATAACTCTATCTGAATAGTCTATTGGTATCATAAACTCACTAAACCTAAAGGGAACTCATTATCTTCCCCCTAAATCTGCCATTCCTCCAAATTTTCCTATTTCTGTTGAGGCAACTGTCCCCCAGTGATCCAGGTTCTTAACCTCAAAGTCATCTTTCCTCATATAGATATATACATATCTTGCATCTCTCCCTTTCTTTGTATCCACATGGTCATCACCATATTTAAGGCCTTCATCACTTCTTGACTGTACTACCATAAGAGCTTCAAGCCTCCCTCTTATCCATCCTCCACCTATCTATCAAGATAATCTCCTTCAGGTACCAGTCTGACTATATCACTCTCTTGCTCCAAATTTTACTCTCCTGCTGCCAAGAGGATTCACTACAAATTCCTCAGCCTGAGTTTAAAGCTTTCTTGGATCTGGTGCTAACCTACCTTTTCATTCTTATTTTATACTACACACACACACACACACACACACACACACACACACACACACGCATCCCAAATAAATACCAGTTGAGTATTAGAATCCTTGTCTTTTTTCACAAATAGCTGAGGAGCTATCTTCTTCATGAAGTCTTCCCTGACTGCTCCAGCTAGTAAAAATTTCTTTATCACCTTAGTAGAATGTAAGTTTCTTGAGAGCTAAGAGGTCATTTTGCTTGAATCTTCATATTCTTAATATACAACACAGTAGGGGCAGCTAGGTGGTGCAGTGGATAGAGCACCGGTGCAGGAGTCAGGAGGAACTGAGTTCAAATCTGACACTCACTAGCTGTGTGACCTTGGGCAAATCACTTAACCCCAATTGCCTCATCCTGGGTCATTTCCAGTCATCCTGATGAATATCTGGTCCCTGGATTCAGATGGCTCTGGAGGAGAAGTGAGGCTGGTGACCTGCACAGCCCTCCCTCACTCAAAACAAAGTCAAGTGCAAGTCATGTCATCGTTTCTCTGATGGCATGATCTTCGGCAATGAAGCACGAACACACACGCAACACAGTGGGTTCTACATAAACATCGGATGAATTAAATCGAAATTGACATTTACTAGCTCTACTTCTGTGAGAAAGCCATCTCATCTTTCTGGGCCTGTTTCCTCATCACAAAAATGGAGATAGTATCTGTATTGCCAATGCAGATTCTTTTTTGAGGGGGTATTCTGTAGACCTTAAAGAACTGATAAGATGTGTCCATTGTTATCTAAGCCACCTTAAGTATATAACAAAGAAAAGGCAGGCACAGTGATATACTATTGTACAGCTGTGAATATGTCAAATCATTCTAGAAAACAATTTGGAGTTCTGCTAAGAAAGTGACTAAAAGTTCCATGACTTTTGACCCAGCAATCCCATTTCTAGGCATATACCCCCAAAAGGTCAAAGATAGAAAAGTCCATATACGCTGAAAAAGATTTACATTTACAGTGTAGTACCAACAAACTGGAAACAAAGTAGACTCGAACTCATTGAGAAATAGATAAACAAACTATGATACATAAAAATAATGGAAAATTGCTGTGCTGTTAAGAAACAACGAATGAGAAAACCTTCACATAATGAATGCTGTTGTTCAAATTAATTCTTTTTGAAGTTACAATTATGTAAAATATGAAGATTGGTTCCAGCCCAATGGAAACGTACAGTATGAAAACCTATACAAACTGATACAAAGTAAATAATATGCACAGTGACCACAGCAATGTAAATAAAACATAACAATACTCAAAATGAAATTCTGTGAAATTATGGTGTCCAAGCTCGGACACAAGGAATTGAGAATGACATATAAAAACAAGATAGTACTACTTTAAAAAACACAGAAACGGTAAAATCAGGTTTATACAGTCTTCATTTATTATGATGGCAAAAACCAAATATAGTTGAGTTTGAAACCTGATAAAAGAATAGTTATGTAAGGGTGATTCTTAAAAGACGTTTCCTTTGGGGGAGATGTTTATCATGAAATATTTTTTCTTTGATATTTGGCTACATCTATGATGTCCCTGTATTCCTCTTCCTGACCTATATTCTGTTTCCTCCCTTTTGCAAAGGATGGAATACAATTTCCTGGGACTTGTCTTCTGGCTGCTACTTTTTATTCTAGAGCAAGACAAGTGGTGATTGACAGGGCAGTGCATCCATGACATACAGAAGGAGCCTCAGACTCCATGTAAGATAAATAGGGTATAGCTCCTCTAGGCCCATATCTGAAGGTTCAACAGGAATCATCATTTATTTCCTTGATTCATAAATGACTTCAGGAGTCTCTTATTTTGTTACCATAGACAAGAGGGAAAAGATCTTTATGGATCTGGAAGTTTTCAAAAATCCCTCTTCAAATGTAAAAACAAAAACAAAAAATTCTGCCTTCATTTAAATGTTAGCCATCACCAGATCTGCTGAAAATTGCTAATGCAATGAGAATCTCCTTGTGGAATTATCAGAGATGGTCACAGTCACACAGATGATAGCAGTACTGCAGCCAGGGTGATGCAGGAACTAGCCTGCTAGACCTGGAATCAAAGACATAGGTTCAGATCCTACCTCTGACAGTTGTACGATCCTGAGAAAGCTATTTAACCTCTCTGAAAAGCTTCAATGTCTTCATTTGTCAAATGGTGCTAAAAATAATCTGTAACATCTACCTTTAAGGGTAGTTGTAAAAGTGTAACGAAATAATGCATATATAGAATAATTTAAAAATATTAAAACACTATATAAATTATAAACATTATACATATACTATATATATATTAGTTTAGCATCACTATTGTTAATTCAAACAGTTCATAATATTATTTATGGAAAGCTTGAGGGTTTCCAAAATAAATGCCTTACATACTTTATCCCCTTTTAGACTCACAACAGCCCCTGTGAAGTTGACACCATAGGTGCCTAGCATATAGTGGGCATTTAATAAATGTTTACTGACTGACTGATCATAGGTATGGGGTTAATTCTATTTTGCAGGTCAGAAAAAACTTAGAGAGGTTAAGCATTACACCTAGAGTCACAAAACTAGAAGGCAGAGTTGTACTCGCACTGATGAAAAAGTATTAAGAGCCTTGGGTATCAATAATGAAAGCTCAACTCATGCCCCAACAATATAAAGTTTCTCTTGCTATTGAATTTACTCTCTTTGATAACTTTCCCCATTACCCAATGCAGGTTTTGTTTTGTTTTTTTCCCAAGTGGTTTCCATTTAGGGAGTTTTGTCCTATACTACTTGTTACATTATCTTTCTCTGCTCATACATGATCAAGTTTTTCTGACGTAAATGAATTTGTGTTTGATCATGCGGTGACACTTTGTTACTTGGAGCAGTTTTACTATCAATGCTCTGGCTATGTGTCTGGATGATGGTCATCATGTGACAAACACAACGCATCCAGTCATGTTTACTATTTAGACCAAACAGGGTTTATCAAATGGTCTTTTCTGCTTAAGATTTAGAATTGGAAGGTTTCTTAGAATTCATCAAGTCCAAGTGTCCTTTTTAACAGAGGAGGAAACTGAGGGCAAGGCCCAAAGTGAGTGGAATTGGAACCTGGGTTTTCTGACCACAAGTCCATAGTAACAGCAAGAATGACAGTATCTACATAGCACTTTAAGGTTTTCAGTGTTTTTACATGGCATCTCATTGATCTTTACAACAATCCTTCACAGTCATTAGCTATAGGTTGCACTACACCCATTTTACAATGAGCAGGAAACTGAGGCTCACAGTGGTAGAGGGATTTGCTCACAAAACAAGTAAATGCTAGGGGAGAGATTCCAGCCCTGTCTGGGAGCTAAGGGCTCTTTCTACTAGTGAGTGCCTAATCCTTCACATAATGAATGCTGTTGCACCTTCAAATTCATTCTTTTTGAAGTTACAATTATGTAAAATATGAAGATTGGTTCCAGCCCAATGGAAATGTACGGTATGAATTCAAATAGTGGTCATTTTTACAAGATTCATTATTGACACTGATGCTATAGTAGGTCTATATTGGCCTAATGGGACTTTTCTCATGTAATTTTGAGTCGGTGCTTTTCCTTATCATGACATACAAGGCCTCATCAGTGGAAATATGCTGAACAGAAATATCAATAAACTCCTTTTCCTTCCTGCCAACCCTCCCCATTACATGCACGCATATCCTGAGAATCCATAACTGTATCCTCTCCCTTCTCATCCAAAAACATTCACTACAGAGAAGAGAATACAGACCACACACAATTCCAAATCAGACTAAGTTTTCCTGCTCTCCTTTGGATTCTATCCACCCTATCCAAATGACCCCAGAGCATTTGGGAAGACTCAAGATGTGTGGACACTGTGTACAGCTGGAGTGGGAGCCTCTTAGGATGAGTGGAGTTCACTTGGCTTCAGGCCCTGGGAAACTTGCAAGAGGCATCTCACCTCATAAACTAGTATTGGTTGTAAGGAAAGGATGCTGAATCTTTCCCACTTGACTTGACTTTTCAAATCCCAGCCATGTTCTTCCTTATAGGCAGCTAGCTAAGTGGTGTAGTGGATAAAGGGCTGCACTTGGAATCGGGAAGATCTGAGTTTGAATCATGCCTCAGACACCAGTTCTATGACCCTTGGGTAATTGTCCCCTTGAATCTCCTTATCTGCAAAATGAAAATAACAATAATCCTTACCTCACAGGATTTTTAGGAGGATTAAAATTAAAAGAAGTAATATATGTAAGACACTTCACAAACCTTAAACCGTTACTTCTATATAAATATTGGCGATTGCTATTTTCTGACTGCTGTTGTGATTTGACTAGTGAGAGATAAGGAGATCATTGGATCATAGACTTAGAGCCATAATGGGGCCCAGTGATATTTTAGTTCAGCTATCTCAATTTAAAGATGAAGAAACTGGAGCCTAGAGAAGTTGAGACTTACCAAGGTAACAGGTTTTGTTGTTAAGTTGTCTCAGCCATGTCTGACTCTTCATGATACTAATTTTGGGGGTTTTCTTGGCAAAGATACTGGAGTAGTTTGTCATTTCCTTCTCCAATTCAAGTAAGATCCCATAGGTAACTACCCTTTTTATTCTGTTAGTTAAAATCTTCTTCTTCTCCTCCTTCTCTCTCTCTTCCATTTTTCTTTCTCTCTCTTCCTCTCCCCCATCCTTTCCTCTTTCTCTCTTGCCCCCCTCCCCCTTTCTCCCTTTCATGCAAGCTCCCACTGTCCTTGCTTTATGAAAGATCAATCCACTCAGAAAACCAGATAAATACTCAACAGTTAATTTCCTGTAAAGCTCTTTGCGATATTCATTCTTGTAATCTAGAGCAGTAAGAAAGGAAAGTAGGAATAGGTTCTTTCTTGAACCAGGCAAGAAGATAAAGAGACAACAACGGAAGAGAAAAGGGGATTCAGTGATGAGCCAGGCAGATCTCTGAATTCAGAGAGTCAAGCAGACCCAAGTAACCAAGAAGTTAAAGGGGGCCTGGCATCTTGAGTCAGAGGTTAGAGAAAAGAGAAGCTTAGAGAGAAATGGAGAAGGAAGCCCTGGGAATGAGGGCAAAGGTCCCTTGGGTAAGCTCTCCCCAAAAGCAGAAACCCTAGGAAGCTGTAATAATCAGTAAGCCCCTTGGTAGAGGGCAGATCTCCGACAAAAGATTATTTAGAAAGGGAAGGAGGGAACAGGAGCCAAAAGACCCAAGTACTAACCCCATCATCACCCCTACCCAGATGTTTAACCTTGAGTCGGTCATTTAAACTTCTCTGGTCCTCATTCATTAGATAGGAGAATTGAACTAAAATGATCCCAAAGCTCTTTTCCAGTTCTAATATTCTATGACTCTATGAGCTATATCCACCCTGCCACTCAGCCCACTAACTGACTAAACATCGTTTGACTTCATAGTAGACTAAGTCTTGCATATTTGTTTTTATTTTTCAATGGATAAGGCCCGGGATTATGCTGAAAAAAATCAAAGGTGGAAAAGATACAATCTTTTGTGGTGAGGGGCTTCTGCACTTCAATCAACACAAGGTTATTTCCAGGAATATAACTTCTAGAGCTTTTTCCTTCCTGTTTTAAACATCACAAGGAATATAGAATACTTTCAATTCATTCCCACTGAAATTTCCTCTATATTTAGCTGTCACTTGAGAAGTTTTCCCAGATACTTCCATTCAATAAACATTTATTAAGTGCCTACCATATGCCAGGAACTGTGCTAAGTGCTGGGGATACAAAAAGAAGAAAAAGATATTTGATACTTGACCTTATTCTCTTTTCCCCCTCTCCAATTTATCTTCACACTTCTAGTTAAATCCAATTTTTATTTTTGCTCCTCGAAGATCCCAATGAGGAAACTCCCTCTGAACTTCTCAGCTGCTTAGTCTTAGAGAATATCTTAGAGCATCACTAAGAGGTTAAGTGACTTGCCCAGGACCCCAGAGCCAGTATGTTGAAGGACTTAAATCCATTTTTTTAGTCCGGATTCCAGGATTTCATAGGTGGAAGGCATTCCCTGAAGCTTCACTTACCAATACAATTTATGGGCTATTCCCCAGTTTAGAGCTGGATCACCAGGAGGGTAAATGCTATCTATGGTTCCCAGAGAAACAGAGACAGCTGGGGTCAGAGGTGAGACCTGAATCTTCCTGCTCCTTCCTGTGATACTCAAAATATCACCCTCAACCCTTTAGGGTAATTTATAGCCTTTGTATCATTGGTGATGATGAGTGCCCACATTTATCCTTTGTTTACTCAAACATTGAAAGTTTCCTCATTTTCTAGAGAGGCTGTTAATGATTTTAGTTGCTAAACCCCTTTCAGTTCTTTCTTAAAGACCTCTAAAGAAAACCAGTCACTCCTAGAAAGAATGAAAGGCTAAAATCTGTCCAATCCCATTAGGCAAGCCTCCCATAATCCTCAGTTTAATTGACCAACATAAAGGACTAATTTTATTTCTCTTTGCCATCTCCCTATGAGATCATTGGATCACAGACTTAGAGCTATAAGGGATCAGAGATATTTTAGTCTAACCACCTCATTTTAAAGACACACATGTCTATATGTATGCATGTATATGTACATGCATACATATAAGGCCTACTCAGTGGAAATATGCTGAGTAGAAATATCAATAACGCCTTTCCCTTCCTGCCAGCCCTCCCCATTACATGCACACATATTCTGAGAATCCATAACTGTATCCTTGCACTCCTTATCCAAAGAAATTTGCACCTAGAGAAGTTAAGTGACTTACCCAGGGTCACACAGGTTTTGTTGCTAAGTTGATTCAGGCACATCTGACTCTTTACAACCCCAATTTTGGAGGTTTTCTTGGCAAAGATACTGGAGTAGTTTGTCATTTCCTTCTCCAGCTCACTTTTTACAGATAAGGAAAGGAGGTCATACAGCCTGTAAGTGTCTGAGGCTGGATTTGAATTTATGCAGATGAATCTTCCCTGATTCCAAGCTCAGTGCTCTACCCATTTTGCCACCTAGTAGCAAAACCAGGATTTTGCTATTACTCCAAATTCACCTCTTCCTATATCGGTATATCATGCTGTCTCCCTTGAGTTTGGTGAACTGGAAGGATGGGCAGTGGAAGCGTGAACAACCACAGAGATCAGGAAAGGCCTCCAGTTGGAGGTTAGCTCTCGAGTTGAACTTTAAAGGTATCTATGGCTTCCAATAGGCAGAGGTGCTTTCAGAGTCAATACTTCCAAGCCATATGACAAGGTAGGGCTGAGGGACACCAGGTCATTCATTCTAACTTCAAAGGCCACTTTCCTACTTTCAGATTGATGAGATCAGTCTGAAAGATCCCTTTCCCAATCTGCCTGCCCCTTCCCTGACATCCTGCAAATTTCCAGTCAATGTTACACTACATCCATGTTTCACATACAATAATAACCTCAAACAATTCCCATCCACCCCTACTATATGGAAGGATCATTTCATTCAAATAACAACTGAGCGTGTGAGAAGATTCCTTCCCTTGAATGACAGAGATGAATTACACTCAATTCAAATTTATTGTTTTATTTTTGCATGAGTAATCACAACAGCTTACATTTCCAAAAGCAATTTAAGATTCACAAAATCTGTACATATTACCTTCTTTGGTCTTGAGAAGCACATGTGAAATAGTTTTAAATGTTATACCCATTGAAATATAAAGAAACTGAGGCTCAGAAAGGTTAAGTTGGATTGCACAGGGAGGTACCTGGAAGCTAGAAGAAATGAGGCGCATTTTTATAAAGCTCATCCATAAAACACAAATAACATTCATTAACCATACACTCTTTGGCCCATCTTTTTCACATGTAACCTTCTATGCCCCATCTCTCATTTCCGACTTTGCAGAGGTTGTCCCCCTATCCTTAGAATATTCTCCCTTCTCACCTTCTGAGACCTTCTTACCTCTTAGATCTCCTTGTTACTTTCAAAACTCAGTTCAAATGTTGCCTCCAATATCTCCTGATCCCCCACACTCATTTGCTTTTGTTTTTGTCTGGAATTACCACATTTATTTATTCATCTATACATTTATCTATTTATTTATTTAGAATATATATGTATATGTGTCTGTTTCATCTCCCACAATAAAAGGTAATTTCATTGAAAGTAAGGGCTCTTTCATTTTTGTCATCATATCTCCCGTGCGCCTAGAACATAGTAGGTCCTCAATACATGCTTTTTGATTAAGTTAGGCAGCTTGGTCAAAAGAAATCTCATGCCAATCATTAGTTTTAACTTCCTTTTTCACAACAAATCCCCAAAAGTTTTTATTCAGGACCTCATCCTTCTCTTCCCTGCTGGCCACCACGCTAATTACCAATGAAAATAACAAAAAGACTTGAAGCTTAAAGAATGAGGGGGAAAGCAAGAAGCCTCAATGTTAAATTAACATCAATAAAGCTTTCAGAGCCCATAAGTTCAATACACACTTCTAGGTACTAAGTAGAAGAACTAAAACTTGGTTATCTGACCTCAAGGAGCTTGTAGTAAGAGTAGATAATCTTCAAATTGGATAATTATCCTCTCAAAATTAATTTTTAATAAGCTCTAACTTGAAGGTTTTCCTAAACCAAAAAAAGTAAAATACCAAAATGAAAAAAAATATCAAAGTTAAAGAATTAGCCATCCATCAGGTGGTTAATAAACCAATATGGCAGTATTCTCCTCCTCATCTGGGAAGGTTATCTCATTTTCTCCATTTTTTAAAATTGATTTTTTTTCAGTTTTCAATAATCATTGCCAAAAATATTAAATTTTCTTCCCCTCTCTCCCCAGACCATTTTCTCCATTGCTAACAAATGTTTCTGAACTATGCATTAGGCATTTGGCATATGTTCATCCCACTATTCTATATTGTGTTTCCTTATTGTCATAAAGGAAAGAAACACTTCCTACAAGGTAAGTCTTAGCCTGGGTTTTATAGGACAGAGTCTATCCTATAGTCTATCCAATAGATGGTGATTTACTTTAGTAGATGGGGACAGGCAGACAACAAGGGACAAGAATAGGTGGGCAGGGCCAAGTCCTTCATGGAGGGGACATCTTTTTCACTCCTATTTCTTCCAAGTAAGAAGCTTTTTGTAGCCATGTCTTGATGGAGTCTCCAGTAGAAAGTCAAAGCCTAGTAGGGCAGCTGGGTGGCATGGTAGATAAAGAACTAGGCTTAGAGTCAGGAAAACCTGAGACCTTGGACAAGTCACTTAACCCTATTTGCCTTAGTTTCCTCACCTGGAAAATTAACTGGAGGAGGAAATGACAAATCATTAGTATAGTTATACAGATATGAAGTCTGGAATGATGACCCAAAGAGAGCTGATCTCACCACAAAGTGCAGCCACACGATCCATCTTTCTCATTGTGTTGAACAACAAGGGCAAAAATTCTTGGCAAATCTTCCATTTTATTTTGTTTTTATTTCATCCACTGTTAATCCTGTCACACAGCAATCTGACGAAAAGCTGAGTAGTGAATGTTCTTGCAGCCACCGCGGTTGCCGAATTAATAATACTTCCACTCTTTTTAACAAGCTCTGTAAAAGACTACCAGTCTTCAAAGAATAGCTTTCACCTTCAGTGTCTCTTTACCTATTAGAGAGAGGAAGCACCAGAGCTCTGAATAACACAACTCTGATCTCCCTGAAGGTTACCTTTAATAAATGCTTGCTGAATGATGGCTAGATTGGCTCCAAAATCAGTTATCCTTGGTGTTTCCCATCTAACTTCAGCCTATATCAGACTCATCACTCACAAAAGAAACCAAATTTTCCAGGTTTATTCTGCTGGAAAAATAAGGATCACTGAATGATGTAGGTACTAAAAGATATGTAATGACCATAGGCTGTAAAATGGTCTTACTGAAGGAGCCCAAGGTATAACAATATTGTTGAAAATTTAGAAGTGACATTTTAAAAAGCTGACATTTTAATGTAGTAATATTATACCCTGCACTATTAATTATGTGGCTTATGTGCATTTTGCTATTATTTAACACGGTCAAGGACATAACTTAGAGAACAGAATGAGGAACAGTGGGTAGACTCTTAGTACTGTTAGTAGACATTAGAGGCAAGTTTAGGCTTGGTGAAAAGAAAAATAACAATTAGTTATACTAAAGGGCTGCTTTGGACAGTTAAGACTGCCCTTTTACTTGAGGAGTGGGGAGATTGTCTTCAAGCAAAAACTTAATGCTTCTTATCAGGTACGCTGTGGTGGTGATCATTTTTCACATAACAGGTTGGATTGGATGGTTCCAATTCAGAAACTCTATGATTCTGTGGCTTTGATAGCTATTATCAGGAATATGCATACACGTAGGTGTTATATGTGTATACACGTACACATTCATTCAATACTTCAAAAATTCTATGATTTCATTAGTGGCAGTCCTCCTTCCATTCGTGTAGTGCACAGTGACCTCTGTCCCTTATTGATTTACTACTATGGCCAAAAAGGAAATCAGAAACTAGTGACCCATGTGCTTTAGATGGGTATCTGGGGACTTAGATTATTCAGAATTGCTTTATGTACTTTAAGGTGGCTCTTGTTTTCTCCTCAATCTTCTTCAGCTAAGCTAATCAATCCTGGTTCTGTTCCGGTGATCCCCAAGATATAGGCCCAGCTTCACACAATTCTCATTTGAACAAGTGTCAGCCCTTCCTATTCCGGACCACAGAATTGTTTTTCGGTTTGTTTTGTTTTCAATGTGTTTTATAGATAACTTCCATTGTTGTCATCATTACAGGTTGTTATTGTTTAGACCAACTGGAAAGACAGACCTACTGGTTGTATTTGGCAGCCACGCGGGGATTCTGAGCACATGTCTCCTTTCTAACCCCTCTTCATCCTAGTGCCTTCCCTCTTTTACTTACTTCCTACTTATACTGTTTGTACTTTTAGTTTGTTTATACATGGGTGTTCACTTGTTGTCAGATTCTTGAGGGCAAGGATCATCTTTTGACCCTTTTCATATTCCTGTGCTTATCACAATGCCTCGACCATAGTAGATGTTTAATAAATGTTTATTGGCTGATTGTTTATTGACAGACAACGTGTGATTGTGGAAGCTGTAGTTCTCCTAGAGGAACTCCTACCCACTTGCCTGTACATCTTGGCAGGTTTTACTCTCTGCTAGAATGGGTAATCTTTAAGTCATGAGGTATCAAAAGAGAACTTTAGTAGAAAGGGGATATACAAATACACACACATACACAAAAAACACACAGTTTAAAAAATAAGTCAATAGCTGTCTTTAATGGGAAGATCATAGCTTACAAGTATTACTCGAATATTTCCAATGGATTATTAATTTAAAAGAAGACTGAGGAGAAAACAAGAGCTACCTTAAAGTATATAAAGTAATACTGAGGAGGTTAAGTCCCTATACACTCATCTACAAAACATAGGCCACTAGTTTCTGGTTTCCTTTTTGGCCATAGCAGCAAGTCAAGAGGTATGTTTGCTTGTAATTTAAAGTGTTAAAACACTGAAGCCTCACAAGTATTTCTGTAGCTACTAGGTATGGTCAATTGATAGCTAAGCATTTATTAATTAGATGACTCTTCTTTCTTTTCTGGAATATATAATATTTTTCCAATGAGATACTAATAGCTAGCTTAAGAGTGTAAGGTTTGCAAATCACTTTACATATATTATCTCATTTAATTATCCCAGTTTCATAGATGAAGAAACTTTTAGCGAAGAACAAGGTAGTATTTTACCCATTTTATAGGTGGAAAATATGCTTCTTATAAATTGTATTCTTGGTGGGAGACAACACAATATGGTGCAAAGAGCAATGGATCTGAAATTGGAGGACATAGGTCAAAATCCTAGCTTTCATCCTTACTACTTATGTAACTGTGAGCATGTCATCCAAACTTTCTAGATGTCAGTTTTATCATGAGGTCTGGGGAGCTGACTGGATCTTCTGAAGATCTCCTCCAGCTCTAAATGCTAAGATTTTGACATTTCTTCCAAACCCCTTGTTCCCCATCCCATGACCTACCTAGTTCTGTATCCTTATCTCATTGAAATTGGCTGACTCCAAGACCTATAGAATTTTTCTCTTCAGCTTTATCTAGAACTCCATCCATCCTCTTACTGAAAGAGTTAATTCTCAGTTGCTTCTCTATATACACATATAGAAATACACAAAGGAAATGTGGTTTCGACAGTATAGAGTATTCCAGAAGGGTTAGGGATGGTTGAATGGATTCTGAATTTTTCCAAGGAGATGGAAATATAGGTTAGATAGGCATGGAAGAGTTGAAATCAACATTGTTGGAGGGGAGTCTCACATGAAGAAGATAACAAAGCCATTGCTGCATTATATAAAGCATCAAAAGAGTAAAAGGTCATCCATCAGTCAATTTGGTAAATAACATAAACATAGGCTTGTATAGTAAATCTCCCTCCCTCCCTTCCTCCTTCTCTCTCTCTCTCTCACACATACACACACACACACACAGACACACACACACACTCATTTGTATATGTATGTATGTGCATGTCTTTTTTAGAATGGAAATTTCTAGAAGTCAAGGATGGTTTCAATTTAATGTGCTCTGTATGCAGAGTAGTGCTATGGGCACATTATTAAGTAGGGAGGTATTTATAGAAACACATGTATTATGTGTATATTACATATATTCAGTGGAGAGGATTACATAAGTGCAAATGCTGATGAAAGGTATTGTATTATCTGACATTACTTAAGCTGCCATATGGCTTATCTGGGGAGAAAAGACATGTCAACAGCAGAGTGGGTTGACCTCCTTTCCAAAAGAACAACATTTCCAGGAAACCTGGAAAAAAATTAAACCATGCACGCTTCCTTTTTCCTAGCTAATATATTCACTGGTTCAGAATGTTTTGGTTTCCCTCCCTCCATCATTAAAATGTCCCTCTGCTTGGCTCAGACTGGAGGTAATCAGTTTAACCAGTCTTGCTCAAGTCTTCTTTTCTCACTGTGTCTTTTCACAAACTCAAGGGCACCAATTAACTTTTCTGATTTTGATTGGCCTGGCTCACGTTTCATTTTCCTTGTTCCACTTACTTCCTTTCTTGCTGATAAGCACCTCAGAAGTCACCACTGTTCCCTCTTGGGCAGAGCATTCAATACAGCCTTGTGGGGAAGCTGAGACCACTTTCTCCAAATATAGCTTGCAGCTTTCGTCTCTGCAGTATATTCCCAGGGCACCTGCTTCCGATCTGCAGGCCCTGATCACAATCACAGTTCTGGGCTGGCAGGGAGGAGTTCTCCCAGTTGTTCAAATGACTTAATTCACACACCCTCTGGTCAGCAGCACTACCTGGAAGCCTAGCTTGTTTCCAAACCAGATGTGCTATTTATTGATAATGCTACTTTAAGCACTTCTGCTTAATGCCATATTCTATTTCAACAGATGCCATCTTTTTCTATTCTAGATTAGGAAAGCCTCTTAGCATAAAAAACAATTGTGTTTTTAATTACATTTTACTCATGACTTCTGTCTTACCATAATCATTTCTGGAAAAAAGACACCCACCCCCTCTCCAACTCCTACTTCACACACTTAAACCACCCTTATAACAACGCAAAATAAATTAAAAAAATAATATATTTATATTAAAATATATATAAAAAATATAAAAATATATATAAAAAATAAAAATACAATCTACATAATATTTTGCCTAGTAGTCTCCTACCTCTCAGCTGTAATGAGGTTTATTATCTATTCTCTCAAATAATCACTGTTTTTTCAGTTACTCAGTTTATTTTTTAGCAATCTTTTCATTTACCTTGTGATTATCGTTGAACACTATTGTTTTGGTTCTGTAAATTTCACTCTGCATACAGATCTTCCAATGTTTCTCTAAACTTTTCATATCAATCATTTTTTATTTAAAATAATGTTACATTTATCTACTATGGCTTTTCAGTCATTCCTCAAATGATGGGCATTACTTTATTTCCAGTTCTTTGCTGTCAAAAACAATGCTACTAGGAATATTCTGGTACATAATAGGCAATTGCTTCTGTCTTTGACTCCTTTGAGTCAAACTTAGTCATAACCTAGGACCATGACTAGAACATGAAAGGTACTTAATAAATGCTTGTTAAATAATTGTGGTGTATACCATTCCCATCAGCAGGAATTCTGATTTGAGGGCAATTTAATGACTTCTCTTGCATAATTCTAAATTGACATGCAGAACTGCTGAAGCAATTCACAGCTCCTTCAACAGTCACAGTGTGCCCCTGTCTTTCCCTAATCCCTCTAATATTAACAAGCTATTCCCTTTTTGTTTTTTTTACCAGTTTTCTAAGTTACATAGAGATAAATCCTCAGAGCTGTTTTTATCTGAATTTCCTAATACTGATTTGGAGTATTTTCTTTTGTGGTCATTCAGATTTTGCAAACCTGTTGAAAACTGTTTACATCTTTTGACCACTTATCTCTTAGATAAGTGCCTGTTGATATCAAGATGCATTTCCTATTACATATGCCAGTTCACTGTATCTTGAACATCAAACTTTTATCAGTGATATATGATGCAAATATTTTCTACTCTCTAGTTTTTTTTGTTGAAAATTCATTTTTTTCATACAAAAGCTTTTAAATTTTATAATCTCTTTATCTTTTACAATAGCCATCTATTCATTGCTTAAGAATTTACTCCCTAGTCAAAGATGAGAAACACCTCCTTTCTTCAAATTTTTTCTGATATGACCCCTTATACATTCAGTTCACATCAGATGCTGGACAACAATACCCACAAAACGATCCAAGTAATGGTATGGAATTATATGGCCAAGCTTGGTGTCAAAGAAGCAATGAGAATGGACTGAGAGGGGGAGGGAGGGAGAGAGGGAGGGAGGGAGAAAGAAGAAAGGGAGGGAGGGAGGAAGAGAGAGAGGAGGGAGGGAGGGAGAGAGAGACAGTGAGAGAGAGAGAGATTATAGGTACAGAATGCATACAAAATTGGATTTGGTTGCTATATTGGTAAGTTTTGCTGAGCTGTTTTTCTCCTTTCTTAACTTTTGGGTATGATGCATTGTTCTCGGGGAAGGACAAAGAAGGGACATATTGGGAAAAAATAAAACATATCAATGTGAAATCTTTTAAAGAAACTATATGAAGGCAGGAAAGGATTCAGGAAAGCTCAAATCAAGCATGTGGAGGGTTTTAAACACCAAAGCTGGGATGAGGAAACAATATTTTATCCCAAAAGCACTAGGGAGTTCTGAAAGGATTTTGAGCAGGGAAGTAATATTATCTGATGTGTCTCTTAGAGTATTTTGCTAATTCTGAGGAGGATGCATTGCAGAAGGGAGAGGCTAGAAATAGGCATTCACAGTTCTCTGAAGTCATGGGACTATCAGGAGAGCTGAGGAAGGAGGAATGCCTATCTTCTGATTAATTCGACAATGATGTGCCTCAAAGCCCTTTTCTTCCCTTTTCCAATTTCCCTGAAGCTTGTTCTCTTGGGAAAACCATTACAATACCTGCCTTGCAGTGGAAACACTGCCCCAGAGGCACACAGGTGATGGACTGAATGTATTCTGGAGATTTCTGTCTGCCATGTTGTTTTATAGGGTGTCTCAGCAAATCTACCCTGCTGATGAGGCTCCACAGCAACATCAAAAAACCACAGGTTTGGATCAATGACCTACATTGACACGTCCTCATTTCAAGAGTTAGACAACCATGGAAACAGAAACCTCCACCACCCACCTAGCAGCTCCCCAAAGACTTTAAACATGGTACTAGTTACAGTATGAAGTAGGTTGCAGATAGTCAGTTACTCTTTATGACTGACCTAAGGTATATGTCTGATTATGATACTCCCTTCCTCAAAACCCTCCAGTAACTCACGAGGGCCATCAGGATAAAATATAAGCCTCTCCACCCCCACCTGCCATGACATTTAAAACCTTCTACATCAAAGTCAGGCTCCCCTGAATTCGACATACTATCTCCTGCCCACAGTTCTTTTGAATTTTTTAAAATTTTTGTACTGATGTAACTTGCAAAACCTTTCTACTAATGAGTCTGACAGGAACCAGAGATGCCAGAGAGGACCATGCAGAACAGTGATATTTGAAAAAGGAAAAGAGAACAGAGGGGAATGGAAGGGTGCTGGGTCAATATCAGCACAAACCAGGTAAAAGAGGCAGAAACAATAGAAGATGGAATTTTTTTAAAATGAGGAAAAGTGATCACACACAAAAAAGGAAATTCATTTTAAGGAAAGAGAGGAGGAAGAAAATACCATTAAAACAAAATGGAAGAGAAAAAAATCCAAGAGGAAAAATGAAGAGAGAACACGAGAAAAGAGAAGACCACCAAAGAGTAATAAGATAGAAATTTCTGAGCAAAGAGAAAGCTAAATGAACACAGATTTCTAAGCAATACTCCCTTGCTGTCTTCCTTCCCTGATGTCATACAGCTTTCCATTTATTCCATTACAGCTAATATGCTATTGCACTTCCAGCCCTTTCTCTTCTGTAATCCAGGGAGAGATGCTTTGTGGCTCCTCAAGAGGACAAGTGAATGAGCTTCATTAATAAAATGAGTTATGTCCCTGATTTTAAATTAGGAGGACAAAAAAAAAATTAAAACTACTGGAAAAATTCCATTCTTGGATTCTTAGTGTATTTAGTAATGGTTAGTGGAAAAGCAGACTTCAGTCTTTAGGCTGAATATGTTTGGCTAATCACATGTTTTGTAGCCAGATCCATCCACTTGAGGCAAAGAATACAAGTCTTCCTCACCCCCAAAACAACCCCATAGCCCGCCATCAGAATGAAGTTCTAAAACAAAACCAATCCAAATGAAACAAGAAAACCATAGATTTGAGCAATAGATTTGAAACATTCTTCATTTTACAAAACAATTCAACAAAGGTTTAGTTTAAACAGAGGAATCTTCTAACTCATTTGTAAAAAACAGTAGAACATTGGAGACCCAGAATCTCCTAGTTAAAAGGAACTGACTTTCCATTAAGTGCTTAGTGATCCAATGACTGATGTATTCTAATGCATGCCTGTATAGCCACCATATCTACAACACTGCCAACTAGGGGCATCTAGTCTAGAAAGACCTTTAGTGGGGGAGAGTCCACTGCCTACTGAGGCAGTCCATCCTAAATTTCAAGAACACTAATATTTAGAGAGTTTTTCCATATATTGAGCCCAAATCTGCCCCTCTGAAGCTGGTCTCCAGTGTGCCTACATCAGCCCTCTGGCATCAAAAAGAACACATCTAGTTATTCTTTGACATGTCTTTCAAACATTTGATGACACCAGCCATGCTCTAACCTATCAAGTTTTCCTTCTCCAGGATTAATATTTCCTTCAGATTCTCCTTCTCCATGAAACCAGAAGAAGACTAAGGTTCTATCATTAAATAACTGAGCCTCAATTTCCTCTAATGTAAAAATGATTGTTAAAATAGAAAATCTCTAATATTTCTTGATTGTTAGAACTTTATGCTTCTATTATGTAGTCAACACTGAGCTATCTTAATACTTCAATACATCTGTAATCTCACAGATTTAGATATTTCCTCCAATGGCACAAAATTGCTAGCACTTACGTAGCATTTTAACATTTGCCAAGCACTTTACATATATTACATTATTTGATACAACAATACTCATTTTACAGATGGAGAAACTAAGGCTCAGGGGGATTAAATGACTTGCCCAGGGTCATATAGCTAGTAAATATTTAAGACAGGATACACATTCACTTCTACTTGACTTCAATTCTAGCTATCCAGTATGCCATCTAGCTGTCTCTATAAAGATCGCAATCAGTCCAGATCTCCCTATTCTATACAACTCTTGTTCACAAATGAAGAACGATGAATCCATCCACCAATATGCATTCACTGAGCAACTATTTCGTGCTAGGCATCATGGGAAACTCCTGCTATGGAAACTTCTTGTACTAATAGACATGGCAACCTACCCATGACCATGGAAATCCTTCAGATACATAGAGATTATGTTACTTGCCTATGGTCAGACAGCTACTAAGTGTCAAGGACAGGACTTGAATTTTTAGGCATTCCTGACTCCACACCCAGAACTCCATGGTCCCAATCTGCCTCAACAAAAGGCTTTCTTAACTTTTGTTGTATCATGGACTCCAGGGCAGTCTGGCAAAGCTTATGGACCCTTCTCAGGGAAAAAAGTTTTTAAATGGGTAAAACAAAATAAAAAGGATTACAAAGGAATCCAATTATGTTGAAATACAGTTGACAATTTTTAAAAAGAAATTCACTTATCTATTCATGAATTCCTTGGAGATACATTGATATACTAGGTTAAGAACCTTGACGTACATAGATTTGTGGGCAAGTCCTTCCATAAATCTTGCAAAGGTGAGTCACTGAACATGATGGAGACCATCCTATAATTATTTTTATACCAATGGAATACCAAGAAAGCAATGGTTTGTCCATCTGACACCTCTCACTTTTCCTACATCTGGCCCACTTCCTTTTCTGGTTGGTCAGCTCTGATGACATATTTAAAGCTGCTTTTGATAAGATTCCTTTGGGATGGTCTTGTCTGTGGATGATATTGCTCCTGACTCACCAGAAATATTCCAGAATATCTTCTATAAGACACATAATCACTCAAAATGATTTGGCCTTAAAATTCATGCAGAAAAAAACCACTGGATGAAGAATGTCATCATCCAGCCTTTAACATGCAAGTGTCTGGAGAGCCCCCCATGGTTGGTCTATCAGTGTATATACTTGGGACAAACGTTGCAGAGGGACAATGAACTGGCCCAGATTTGATTAGGAATAAGAGAACGGGATGGACTGTAAACAGGAAATTGCATGATCCTTTCACTAAACTCGTTTCTCCCTGAAAAAATATTCCCTCTATTAACACCAATATTTATCTACAGACGCCACACAGAGGCAAATCATGAAACACCTCCACCTCCAAAGAATTAAATTTTGGGTCATTCAAAGGACAACATATATGCATGGTGGGTATAAATAAGCTACAGTACATTAACAAGTAAGAACTGCACAAGCTAGAGATCATTTCCTGTACAATATGAACTCCTCCTCCTCTCCCAAAGCCATGTAATAGCTGAATAACTGATAATGAAAAAGTGATTGCCTATCCATCTTTCTGGAGGCAGAGAATAGACTAGATGACTTCTTGAGATCCTTTCCAGCATGTCTGGATTTCCACATATGGAATGTAACATTTATAATGGCTGGTGTAGAGAAATCTGAGCTAAGAGGGGGTAAAGAATGCCAGATGTTCAAAAGAATTTATTTTTTTAGGGGAGGGCTGATGCTTACTTGTACAAACAAACAGAAATATAATACTGGAATACATTCTTAAATAAACAGGAGTGGGAACTGCTAGAAATAGACTAAATTAAATACTGAACACTAAGCAGAAGAAAATGGCAACTAAGAGACTCAAATCCAAACAAATAGAACATTATTAAAAAAAAACCCTACAACAAAAATATCAATTTAATGGACAAGCAGCACTCCTAGATAGGAAAAAAAGAAAAGCAAGTAGGAAAATGAGGAGAAGGAAGAGAATGTAGGAAAAGGAGGAGGATAAGAAGGTGACAGAGGAAAAGGGGAAGGAAAAAAGAGGAAAAGAAAAGGAGGAGGAGGAGAAAAAGAAGGAAAAAGAGAAGAAGGAAGAGGAGGAGGTGATAAAGAGGAAGGGACAGAGAAGGAAGAAAACAAGAATATGATGAAAAGAACAATGATGAAACATTTAAAAATATATTCAGAAGAGCAGAAGTTCAGAAAAGGACAGAGACAAACAGCGCAGTTTTATTGCTGATATATTAAAAACACATGTATATAACACACATGTAAGTGTACAATACACCTACGTGTATACCACATATATGATACATTTAAACCCTATATGTAACAGTTCATAATTGCACGTAAAGTCCTTTCTCTTCCTCTTCTTTGTATGTAAAAATATTCATGTGTGTTAAGATCATACTAAAGTGTTAAAATTTTTAAATGGAAGAAAAACAAGACTTTTCTAGGAACAAAAGAATTAGGCACAAAAATCCAATTCAAGCACAGATCACATTTTTAAAAAAATTCTCTTTTTTAATTCTTCTAATAACTGTGTTAGTCCTGTTATTTTTTTGAATTCTGAAAGAATGTCATATTTCAGCTGAGGGTTTTCGTTTTATTTTGTTTTGATGGAATTTTCACATTTAATTTCAATTTTCAATGATCAAATTTCAATTTGATAGAATTTTCAAGATTTCATAAAATCACAATTTAAAGTGACTATTTATAATACTACATATATTTCAATACTGAAAATGTGGTTAAATATTTAACAGTATTTACTGGCTAGATGCTAACTCAGGTCCCTATGAATAAGATCTTTTTAACTGAAGGAAAAAATATAAAATGAACTCATTTCAAGCAAAATGCCCTATGATAGGGCAAAGTATCCCAAAGATAGCCTAATATGTGAAGGATTCATGATGCTTATTAGCTTTATGATCCTGAACAAATTTCAGACTCAGTTTCCTCATTTGTAAAATGTGGATAAAACAGCCCCTTCTTCATATGGGCACTGTGAGAGAGAAGTGAGGTAATATACATAAAAGAGACTTACAAAGCTTAAATTGCAAGTAATGTGACTTTATTTTTATTTCCATTTTTATTTTTATTAGAACTGAGCTGATAAATGAAAGCCAAAGATGGGACTTTCTAACAGAATTTAACTGTATTACATTCCTTACTTTTTTTCAGTAAGGACAGTTTCATTTGCAACACACAGGGTTGCATAATGAACCATAACTTGGAAAACTTTTCAATTTTGCCTACTTGTTACGGGAAAGAGAATGTTTCCAGACAGCTCATTATCATGAAGGACGGCTTCTTCTTCCTCCCATTCTCTGCTCCCCGCTCCTACCCCTAACCAAGAAAGAATCAGAATTACATGGAAATGGAAAGGAGGGGAGAGTTTTCACTGCCACTTTTATTTTAAAATAGGTCAACCTGATGGGGAAGCTGGGAAGAAGTTTTTTGCTGCAAAAAGATGCCTCATTCAAAGGAAGAATGACCTTTCATGTTGTATGAAAGTCCTAGAGAAAGTTGAACATAGAACTGGGTTGACAATTTCTGGCTATTCTTTCTGAGCTTGGGAAAGTCACATAACCCCTAGTGACTACACCTGTGACTTTGTCCTCCCCCTTCCAATGTATATTGCAATTTTTAGCCTTACAGCCTACCAGAGTACTGAGAGGTTAAGTGATTTGCCTAGGGTCACACAGCAGTATGTGTTAGAATCATAACTTGAAGCCAGGCCTCTCTGGATTTAAGGCTGACTCACTATCCATTTCAACCAGCTGCCTCCTACAAAGTGAGGGGGTTGTATGAAATGATCTCTATGGTCCCTCCTGTGCCAACATTCTGCAATTCTGGGTATATAAAGCATGTGTAGAACTAAGGCAATGGTCACTTAGAATGAGGAAAAATCTCATTTATCAAATGTCTGCTCTTTTACTTTTCAGCAATAATTCATTCAGCATAGAAGCAATACAGCCATTTTACTGGTGCATGCACAGGTCACCAAACTGTTTCAATTCAGCAAGCATTTATTACATGCTTGCTGTATGCAAAATACCTCATTAGGCATTGGATAGGAAAAGCTAAAATGAAAAACAGTTCCTGTTCTCAAGGAACTTACTATCTACTAGAGACCTGATAAGGAAAATACTGATCAGAGCATCATAGAAACAGTGCTAGAAGAGACCTCCAAAGTTTAGCTGTAAATCCAGGGATATCTAGGCATGGCTCTGGTTATCCCCACATCCTCTTGCTTAAACAACAGGACGCTGAAAGGTACACAGTGTTCTCTCACACCAACAGGCACCAATATCCTGTTGTCTGGTTGCTCTGGGCAACTGGCTATATAGCTAGGCTTGGGTTACCCTCTGTTCTCAGTATCTAAGGTCACCACAGTTTGGAACTCTCCAGCTAATTATTCAGTCTCTCTGCATCAATGCCTTCCTCCAGGTGGCCGTAGTTCTATCCAGTAAGTAACAAGTCTACAAAAGCGCAGAAGACTGTTCTTCAATGGAAAGATAATAGTATTCCTAAGAAGCTTGTTGGATTTCATACCTGAATCAAAAGAACATAGATTTAGATAGTGACCTTAGAGATATTTCAGTTAAAATCTCTCCTTTAATAGGTAAGAAAACTGAGGCTGAGAGAGGTTGTCATTTAGTCAGATATTAAGTGGTAGGCAAGGATTCAAACCCAGGACTTCTCATTTCAAATCCTGGGCTCTTTCCATTACACTGTGCTCTCTTGACATGATTAACTCATGCAGCACGTTTCCTGAGGTGATGTCCTGAATGAAAATGAATGACAAGAATTTTTATGGTGAGTGTCCAACCAGCCAGACCAACTAATGGATGATTTCAAAAGTTTCTGTTCCTTTCAAAAATAACCCCTCTCTTCAATTAACCCAAAGGAAACAACAGGCCAAGTTCTAAGGGGTTTGCTTTCTGCTTCTCCATTTAGGGCATTCCAGTGACTAATGTGAAGAATTATAAACAGGGTTCACAGAAGAACATATTTGCATGAGTCAATGAGCTGCAACTGTTTTAACACAATAGTGACAGACTCCATCGCCACAATATCATAATAACACTAATGAGTAAATATCATTTTAATGCCAAACTACCAGTCGGGCAGGAACAAACCAACAGCCAAGGCCTATTGCAGTAATTCTAAGCCACCTTGTCAAAGACCTCAGCTCAAAGTGGAATACAGTGTTTGTACTGATGCCATAGTTTGGAAAGTGGGCTAATTAGCTTCTTTCATTGAAGAAAATGGCTTTTCCCCACTCTTGCTAAAAATGCAATGAACTTTACCCAGTTTGACTGAATTCATACATTTGCCCTTAAATGGTGGGCAATTTGTGAGTTCCCTCTTAAGACTTGATTAGGATAAGGCTTTAATAAAAAAAGCAGAAGTAAGAAAGCAAAAGAGAAAAGAACTGATTACTTCAGAGGAACCAGTAAAACTAAATTAGGAGAGCTATTTAATGTCTGTAGTTCTCCAACATGAGTCCAATAAGCCAATGCTAGCTTCATTAATGTACTGTCTGAATGCTTTTTCATTCCAAAAGAAGGCTTTCCAATTGACTAGAAACAAGGTTTTAATTATGTTCATTTTGTTTTAAAGAAAAGATTCTATTAAGACAACAAAATAATAGAGCAGATCAAAGATGTTCTGCTTATCTCCTCCTATCTCCCTGCGTGTGGATTCAAATGAAACTACCACTCAAAAAGGAAGGGGACAATATGGCGTAATGACAAGATGATGAGATTTGGAGTTAGGGTCATCTGGGCTCTCATCCCCAGCTTTGTCACTGCTTTGAAGTTGGAGAAACCACTTCACATCTCTAGGGTTCAGTTTATTCCTCTGTAAAATGGGGACACTGGGCTAGAAATTCCTTCCAGCTCTAACTCTATGGCCACAGAAATACTGGTGAACTGCATAGTTAATGATTACATCATTCTTGACATATGGGGGATAGCATTTAGTTGGAATCTTTAAGAGAAAGAAAAAATTATTACAGTTGCTGGTGGATTTAAAGGCTGGTCATAACCCTGTGGTCTTTGGAGAGTTTTAGACATCAGCAGGGAGAAATTTAAGTCCTAAGTAAACCTTCAAGTCCCAGGAAGTTTTCCTGATAACTCTCCATTTAGTTAGACATGTTTATATGGACTTTGACAACTGGGAGGAAGATACTCAGGACAACCGAGGTGTGTCCTTTTTCTCCCCTGGGCTACATAGCTAATAACTGCAGGTGTCCTGATCTATATCTCGCCATTGGATCCAGAAGGCTCCAGAGGAGAAAGTGAGGCTGGTGACTTTGCACAGCTTTGCCTCACTTAAATCCAATTCACTTACATATCATGGCATCACCTCCCTGACATCATGGTCTTCAAGAACATAGGATAAACAACAGCAGCTAGTAGCCATGCCCGACATCCATTGCTGAGAAAGCAATCATTTTACTGGAAGGGTGAGTCTGTGATGAAAATGCCATCTAGATACAATCCTGGTTGATACAGGGGACTGCTTTTAAACTGTCCATTCACCTTACAGCTATGACTAAGAGGTGAAGCAACTGGGCTCTTCAGGTTTCCTTCTCACAGGTGATTGTGAGCTAACAAGTAGTTGATGAGAGGCTCTATAATGAGTGGCCAAAGGAACAAGCTAGGGTCACTGCCCCATACCCCAAAGGAGACATACTCTGAAGTTTTCCCTGATTCCCCCAAGGTTAGCAATTAACTTGTCCGTTAGTGAGGGGGTGAAGAAAGACTACACATAGCCCTGGGTTTTGTACCTATCAGATGCACCAAACACCTATTATTATTAGTATACTTAGAACATGTCATTCTTTGACAAGACTGTAAACTCCCTGAGGATATGAACTGTTTCTTATTCAATTTGTTTTTTAATTTATGTTAGCTACCTAGCATGTTGCTCAGTACATTTAATAAATACTTGCTGAATTGAGCTGGGACAGGAATAGCCAATGAAGTTTCTTATCCACTTAAAACTAAATCATAATGCCCAAACAAGGGCATGAATTTTTGTTCCTTGTCACTGATGCTGCTCCACACTCAAAACTGGACCTTCTGCTGAAGATGCATGGAGTATGGGAGAAGCCAACGTTTATACGTATTTATATAAATATATAAATGCAGATACCACCACCCCACCCATTAGAATACAAGTTCCCTGAGGACAGGAACTATCTTTGCTTTTATATTTGTATTTTCAGCATTTAGCAAATGTTAGGCACATAGTACTGAGAGGTAATTTTTTTATTCATTCACTTATTCATTCATTTGGGAGAAAGTTAAATAAACAACAACATTCCATGCTACCCCTTTAAATAAGCAACAAATCTGAGAATTCTGAGCCAAAATATAGGCCTTCTTCCTTCCATCTAGAGATGATGACCTGGGATGAGAGATATGTCTCCTATCCCAACACCGCCTTCCAAAAGGTAAGCAAATCACTGAAAAACACAGGCATATTCTCCTGCCGTTTGATTGCTCTGCCTAGCGACCAAGTAAGTACATGTCTCACTTGTGATAAAATGCATAGATGGGATTCCATGGCCCAAGTTTGCTTCTTCCCATCTGCCTATAGGCTTGCTCCAATCTGCAGAATCCAGTCATTTTCCATAAGTCCCTAATTCATTACTGAAAAGCACTACCTCGTGTACAATCTCCCACAGCTGTCATAACAGGAATACTCAGGAATGAAGACCTTGAGAAATTCTTGGTGTGGCCTTCTAATCTTTAAACAAAATGACAACAGCTAAAAAACAGCTTCAAGATTTACAAAGGGCTTTCCTCCCACCAAGCCTGCAAATTAGGGAATAGATTGTCATCACTCCCCTTTCCAAAGTACAAACCAAGGTAAGGAAAAGTGAAAGACTTGCCCAGAGTCACAGGGATAGAGTCAGAGCAAGCAACTGAACCCAGATCTCATAATTCTCCAGAAGCCAATAAATAAAGTGGATGAAATCGTTCTACAGAATGGTTTTGTCTTTATAGCCCCAGCATTTAGAGCACAAGGCCTGGAACAAAGGGAACATTTAATAGATGCTTGTTGAGTGACTGAAGGAGCTCTTTAATGGCATACTCAATTAGAATTCCTTCAACAATTCCCTCTCCCAGGAACAATAGCACTATTTTCCAGGGTTGAGACATAAAAGAGTTGACTTAGAGTACCCATCTTTCTCCACTCATGTACTGCAAAGTAGTGATCCTTCTGTCCCATACCTTTCTAACTGCGTTAGTGAAGAGTCTTTTCAAAGCCCTTTCCACAACTCACTGGGTCATCCAGTAACCAGCCCCATAAGGTCTCAGGCTTGCCTTTTAGTCTGTCCACAGAGAGGCAGAAGCTGGAAGAATCTGACCTTGCTCACAGTGTAATCAAACTCTTCTGGGTAGAAGGGAATCTAAAAGTGTTGTTATAAAGGGATGCCATGGTGATAGCTACCGTACAAGTCAAAAGTCTGGCCTTCATATGTATCTACTGCCATAATCCCTTCAATCACCACCCCTTTCAAAAGTACACTAGCACAATAGCCATACACAAAGAGAGGAAGTCTCTTGTCCCCATTTAAGAAGAGGATGGATGTTCAATTCTCTACCTCCTGTGTAAACAAGGATTTCCCAGGGACCAGACCCATAACTAAGGCAAGGTGATGAAGTTCTGTCCCAGGGCTTAGAAATCAGGAGGATGTTGACAGCACGTGATTTTTTTTAAGCAGGCAGACCCAACCAAGCATCTAGTCAACCAAGATACTTGATTGAAACAGGAAGCTACCAATGGCACTCTTTCTCCTTGTTCCCTGAACTCAAGACACAGGTAAGCTTCTCCATGGGCAATTCTGACTTTTTCCTTTTACCTGTGGCCAACTTCCTATACCAGGCCTCAGAGAAGTCACTTTTGACACATGGCTTTCTGTTCCAAAGTCAATGGTCTTTTCCTGAGGTTTCTTACCCCATCTCTCTCAGATGCAAGGCCTTTCCTCAAGGTCTCTTCATTGCCATAACATACACATACACATACGCACACACACACACACACACACACACATACACACAAAGTTAAGAAACTTTGGGCTTGAAGATCCTTCAAAGTCCTTTCCCAACCTCCGTCTACAAAGGCATTATCTAGCACGGCCCTCTCTGGAAATTGTACCCTCCCAAAAGGGCTGTTACACTTGGAAATAAACTCATTTTACAAAGGAGGAAACTGAGGTCTGGAAACTCTAAATTGGCTTTTGCCTCTAGGATAAAATATGTTATCAGTTTGTCATTTAAAGCCCTTCTCGATCTGGTTCCCACCCACCTCTCCAGATTTGTGTCTCATTATTCTCTTTCACATGCTCTCTAGAGGAATGTGTTCTAGCTGAACTGGTCTCCTTGCCATTCTCTGAGTTGAGCACAGCTCCTCCTTCCCACCCTCGTCTTTGCCCGGGCAGTCCATCTGGCATTTCTCCCATCCCTTCTCCACTTTCATCCCTCTGCCTCATCTATATCTCTAACCTTAGCCTCCTTCAGGACAAATCAGGTTCCCCTTCCAATGCAAAGCCTGTTTCACATCCCCTCAGCTTTTTGTGTCCTCTTAGTCCTCAAATTAGTTTATACTTATATATTTTTCCTGCTTATTGCTGTTATTCAATCATTTGTCATCTCCTATTCTTTGTGACCTCCATTTGGACTTTTCCTGGCAGAGATATTGGAGTGCCTTTCCATTTCCTTCTCCAGCTTATCTGACAGATGAAGAAACTGAGGCAAACATAGTTAAGTGACTTATCCAAGGTCACACCATTAGTAAGTGTCTGAGGCCAGATTTGAACTCAGGAAGATGAGTCTTTCTGACTCTAGGCTTGGTACTCTATCAACTGTGCCACCTAGCTCCCCGGGTATCTCCTCAGGAGAATATAAACTCTCTGAGGACAGGTTTTTGTCTCTGTATTCCCTAGCGCCTAGCCAAGTATCATAGAAACCAATAACTTCTGAATTAATGAATGACTAGCTAAAGTCACACAATAATGAGTCAAGGGAGCTGGAATGAAAGAAATTCCTGATTTTCAAAACTTGAGTAATTTTTTAATAGCTAGATTAGGCAGCCAAAGCCATCCTTTTAAAAGACTAAACAAGGAATAAAGATCCACGTTCTCCCCTTCCTCCCAGAACCCTTAACACGCTTGGAGTAATTCCACAGAAGGGACAGCCTCTCCTCAAAGAAGACACACAAAAAGTGTCATGTGGTCCGAGATTTTTTCACTGAGCCAGAAGTTGGACTGATAGCCTTTGAGTGCCCTTCCAATTCTTTAAAAGTGTGTGACTCTATATGACCCTCAACATGCCAAGCTGAACTGTTTCTTGAAATAGGAGGAGATTTGGTGGATGCATTGCCAATATCCTTGACTTAGAAGATCTTTGAAAATCCTTTTGAGGGAAGGGAAGGGAAAGGGAGGGTTGGCAGTAGTGGAAGAAGGAAGGCAGTTCAGGGGTGGGGTGGGGGCAGAAAAGCAGCAGCCTGGCTTTAGAAGGAAGTGAGAGGTCTCAGCACCTGACACAAACTATCACTGAAGACCTTTTCGGCTATGGTTCCAGATGCAAAGTGAGGTGAAAGAATCCGTCTGGCAAATTTAAGCCAACAAATCTACTCCTGAGGTAGGTCCAGGCAAGTCCCTCATTTCTGGAATGCTCTGTCTCCTCTGCTCCAATTACTGACCATGCTTTCCTTTCAGTTCCAACTAAAATCCCACCTTCCACAGGAAGTCTTCCCCAGCTCCTAATTTCAGTGCCTTCCCTCTGTTAATTATCTTCTATTGATTCTACAAAGAGCTTGCTTTGTGTATATTTATCTGCAAGTGGCCTCCCCAGCAGAGAGTAACCTTGTTGGAGATAGGAACCTTTTTTTGTATCCCCAGCACTTAGCTTATGTACCAGGCACATAATAGGTGCTTAATTAATGTTCACTGATTGATCATCATAGTAACAAAAGCAGACCTGTATAAATCAGAGTGCTTCTCAAAGTGCTTTAAACTCATTATCCTTTAGTCATGTATAAACTTCTATTTATTTAACATTTGAGGAAACTGAGGCTCAGAGAGGTTAAATGACTTGCCCATGGTTTCCTCACAGTCAGTAATTGACAGGGTAAGGATTTCTAGTTCCAGATCTATCACTCTAGGCACTACATCAGACTAACTCTTCTAACCTCGATAGATCTCAGTTTCCTTATTTCTAAAATACCAAAGGAAGCCAAGGCTAAAGGGAAGACCAAAGAATGACTTAGAAGCATTGATCCTGAAGTGGAAAGAAAAGAAGTTGATGCTGGCCAGTAATAAAGGCTGCTGGTGAGGTGGGGAAGGACTATGGCTTTCCTCTCTTCTGGGCTAAGGACTGCTAATGGATTTCAAGACAGAAAGTGAATTAAATGCAGTGTCCTTTCTATTCAGATCATATAAATATTACAATTGCATATGACTTATCCAGAAAGTCATTTACTCACCCAACTCAGTGGTCTGGAATATGGCCAAGATTCATGAAATAAACACAAAACATCACGGAACAGCCAAAATCTATGCCCCAAAATCCAACTACTAAAAGCTCTTGCACTTTTCTCACAGGAAAGTCCCTCAGGTTCTCACTCAAATCCTACTCACTCTATTTTAGACAGGATTCTAGTCAATTTCTCATTATTAAGTGGTGGGTGGGAATGACCAGCAACAAATGGTGATGGCGACAGTTGGTGCGGCCATCCAAGGAAGGGATAACAATATCTATAGACCCTCAGGTCATACAGTGATGGCCTGTCTTGACAGCTCAAGGTCATAAATGAGACTATTATTATATAGCTCAATATAATAATGTGATCTTTGGTATTTTATTGTGTAGTCATTCATGACAGAATAATTAAGACAAAGTGAAAATATTGTTTGGTGTCCTTTGTTTCAGAAGGGAATAGTATAATATGTACAATGGAAAGATGACATCATAATTGGTTTATTTTTTAAAATTTCCATAAGCCTCAATTATCTGGAAAAGTCACTATTACAAAACAACTTCCTTGATGATACCAGTTAAATAAGGTAATTTATGATTCATTTTCTTTCAAGAAATCATAAAAGGCACTGCACAATTTCCAAAAGCAATCCTACCTGTTCTTTCCTTTTTGTCCAATTTTTTGTGGGAAGGAGCTACAGTCTCATCATCCCCTCCATGAATACAGACTGCAACTTCCTCCCCTACCTATTCAACTTGAATGATTCTTATGCAGAAAGCCATAAAGGATAGCTATCCTTTAGTGAGGCAATACTGTAGTTTTCTGATAGAGGCGCTAACTAAAAGTTTCATAAACCTGGGAAGACTTATACAAACTGATGCAAAGTAAAATGAAGTAGAACCAAGAGATCATTGTACACTGTGACAGCAATACTGTAATGATGATGAACTGTGTAAGACTTAGTCACTCTGATCAAGACAATGTTCCAAGATAATTCCAAAGGACCTATGATGAAAAATACCATTCACTTCCAGAGATAGGTCTAATGAACTCCGGGTACAGAAAGAAGCCTATTTTTCAAACTTTCTTTACTGGGTATATGTGTATGTGTGTTTTTCTTTTGTAACATGGCTAATATAGATATATGCTTTACATAACTTCACAAGTTTAATCAATATCACGTTGCTTGCCTTTTCAAAGAATGAGGGAGGAGAGAAAGGGAAAGAATTTGAACTCAATTTTTTTTAAAAGATGAATGTTAAATTTTTTTACATGTAATTGGGAAATATTTAAGGAAATAAAAATAAATTAAAAAAACAAGTTTCACAGAAAGAAGGAAAATGCTAATTATTCCAGTCTTCTTGGAGAGGGAGGATATCCCCTTTTAAAATTAAATAGAATTATATTTTATTACTGTAAAAATACCAAAATAATAAGGATACTGAGAAGTGGAGCACTTCTTATAACTAGTTTTATGAAGACACTGCTTCAATTGAAATACTTTGTACAATATTAACACTGACATGTACGAGTCACTTTTTATCTCTCCATAATCCTTCCCCCCCAGTTGACAGAGTAAGATAGGGGTTACAGTAAAAGGTGGTATATGCAGAGTGATAAGTGCTTCTTTATTTGACTGACTTTGAGACATTTTATAGTCTCCTCTGGATTGAGGTAATAGGTGACAATATCATTCATTCCCTGTTTTGAAGATGGGGAGACTGAAGAGATACCAAATGAGTTAAAGGGTGTTAGTGAAATCAGGAAAATTGTGGTTTACAATGGTCATGAGAAAAATGTATAGACCCATAGAAATTAAGAACTGAAAGGACCTTCCTCCCCCTTTTACAGATGAAGAAATAAGACAAGGAGAGAGAAATGATCTGCATAGGGTTACAGAGCTAGGGAGAGACAAAGGCAGAACTTAGGTCCCAACCCCAGAATTCCAGGCTACTGTACTTTTTTTTGAACTATACCCATCAATGGAATGGGGGGAGGGGGCACAATTTCCCACTATTCAGTTAAAGCACTGAATTTTGGAAATTCAAGCTGGGTTGTGGTGCATTAATCACATTCCAAAGCAGGAGATGGACTTTATTATTCCAGTTTTAACACCACCGTCTAAATATCCGCTGGTACCCCATAGACTGGCCCTGTATACTAATTGGGATTACTTAAAACATATGTTGAGCTCTCTGGGAATCACAGTCATTTAATGAATATTTGTTGGTTGAAATGAAGAGAAACTAGAGAGCTGAACAGAAAGACAGATAGATAACTTATATAGCTACAGCACAGCTAGATCACACAGAACATAGAATGCTGGGCTAGACTACCGAAGACCTGAGTTCAAATCCAGCCTTAGACATCTACTAACTATGTGTCCCAAGCAAGTCACTTAACACTGTTTGCCTCAGTTCCCTCATTTGTTAAATGAAGTAAAGAAGGAAATGGCAGACCACTTCAGTATTTTTGCCAAGAAAACCCCAAATGGGGTCATGAAGAGTCTGACACAACTGCAAAGACTAAACAACAATAATATTTAGAGATATAGACATATCTATAACATATTAGCTTTTTTATAATTATACAATTTTATATGTTATATAATTTTATATTATATATTATATAATTTTACATATTATAGATGTGTATGTATATGTACATATATGTATATATGTGTATATGTGTATGTCTATATACACATACACACACACAGATCTCCATAAGCTACCTTTATGTAAAAGTAAGCAATGACATTTGCTACCATGAAAGGTAGTATGATATGGTGCCAAAGGCAACTGGACTTCAAGTCAGAAGATCTGGTTTGAATCATGCCTTGAACTCATGGGCAAGCCCTATTGTCCTCACCTCCATCTAAGGAAATGGAAAGTCAATGAAGTTAAGTGATCTGCCCACATTCACATGACTAGTAAGAGTCCAGGGTAGGATCAGAATCTGGGTCACTTAATCTCTTTGATAATTTCCTTGCCTACAAAATACAGGTAATGCTACTTACTACTTAAAGGATTCCTCAGAGAAATGCATGAGTAAAAAAAAGATAAGCTAGTCCCAAAGGAACAAAGGAAAACTGATAGACACATAGGTGTCTCTCCAATGAGGAGAAATCGAGGAAGACCCCACCCCCTCCCCACCTCTGGTCATTAGAATGAATTTATGGAAGGACACAGACAAGAGCTGTAACTTGTAACTGGATGGAAAAGCATAGAGAGGTTATTTTTATCTACATCTTGGTGAGAATACCCACTCTAATGAGAACCCAAATCCATTTCTAATCCAACCACCGGCACGTGGGCACAAAGTTCTATGCTAGGCACCAGGAGTATGTTGTGAGGAAAGCATTTTGCAAATCTTAAAGCATGATGCAGATATGGGATCACTATTACTACCTTTTCAACCTCAAAGTTAAATACCAGTGGTTGCTGGCACCTAGAGATTGGATTACCCGCTTCCTGACATATTGGCATCAGTCATTTCCCATCAGGCAGGACTCCGAAAATTGTGACTGCTACAAGTCATTGACAGAGACTGCTGGCAAAGGCCAAATAACAAAGACGTGAGAAAAGGGGAAACCAAAGCAGAGGAAGAAAGGAGGAGGAGAGACAAACTGGGAGCACACTAAAAGAGGAATTGGTTACATAGGGAAAGAATATTTAGCGTAGCTTTCCTCAAATAGGTGCATTCTTTGTGAGTCAGAGGCCAAAAGAACATCATGACAAATAATTGTAGGAGCGATTAAAAAGTCAGAACTAATTCAAAATTTAAAAAAAAGACAAAGTAAAAGTACAGAAAGAAAGAAAGGAAATTTAAGGGGGAATCCATGAGAATATATCAAGAGATGCTGAGTTAGGCCTGCAGCATGAAATGATACATGGGACAGTATCGCCCTAGAAGACTATAACTTCTTTGAAAGCAGGAAGCCATTTTTCATTATCTTTGTATCAGTCTCCCCTTTCCTCCCCCTGGTCCCCCCACCCACCTGTTCTACCCGGCCTAGAACAGAATAGTGACGTATGTATAGTAGGTGCTTAATAAATGTTTGTTATGACTCATGTGGAAATACGTTTAATATAATTTTGCATGTATAGCCTATATAAGATTGCCATCTTGGTGACAGGGGAGAGGATGAAGGGGGAAAATTTTAGAACTCAAAATCTTACAAAAGTGAATGTTGAAAATTAGAAATAAATAAAAATTAAAAAAAATAAAAGCAAGTTCAGTGGGAGGAACTAAGAGAATTGAAATAAAAAAATAAAATTAAAAATTACATTTCTCTTTTAAAATTCTTGTTAAATTAAAAGGACTAGAGGTAGCTAGGTGGTAAGGTAGATAAAGTACTGGCCCTAGAGTCAGGATGACCTGAATTCAAAGGCCTCAGACACTTACTAGTTATGGACTCTGGGCAAGTCACTTAACCCTGACTGACTCAAAAACAAACAAAAATTAAATGGGCTACTCAAATGAAAATCTAAGTGTCATAGGTCCACAAATAGCCATCTAGGCTGAAAATTTGGTGAAGAGGGTCAATGGTCCAAGTGTCTGATGGAGTGATAGAAATGACCAAGTTCAAATAATTTATTCTGTTGTTTGGTGGGTCCAAGCTTTTATCCTGACACGTTAAGTTGATCTAAATGTGAATGTGAATTTCATGTTAGTCAAAACTTTTGTGTGTTTCATAGTCTGGTCTCACAAATCCACTAAATTTTTCTTTAGAATATATTGGTGAAATTCTTATCTAATCTAATAGGCATCAAATCTCAAGTGAATGGATGTAGGAATTAACAGGATACTTCAACACTCTTTTTCACGTGTAAGTTTTAGAAGACTTGAGTTTAAAGTGTTTAAATATGTGGATAAATATTGAACAAGCAGATTGTAAACTCCTCAAGGAGGGTACCATATATTATTTGTCTTTGTATTTTCCTTGGCACTTAACAACATGTGATAAATAATAATCCTTTAACAAGCATTTGTTGAATGGAAAAATGAATGAATAGCTAGCATTCCCTGAACTACAAATGATTATAGTCCAAATTTTCATTTTAAGTTGTTTGGATTAAGTTGGTTATTTGGAACTTGGAATACACTTTCCCATAGAAACAATCTTACACATAGTGTTTAGACTCACAGGTTAGTGCTCCCCCAAAAAATTAATTAAAAAAAACTGCTGAATCCATAATGTACCTTAAGTCCTCCACTAAAAGTATTCTCTGATGTCTCATTATAGTATACAGATATCCCTGTGGTTTTTTTTTTAAAGCTGTACCAGAAGAACATGAGCTTGAAAGGCTTTGGATCTACATATGAAGCCATACTATGTGTCTGTTATCCAAGGAGCCGCCTAACTGGAACAGCTTAATCCAAGAAAATTGTCTACCAGGTGATGAATTTTATTGGCCTCAGTTATTCATGAAGACCTTCTACTAAGGTATGGAGAAGTCATAAGTATATGTCTGCATATGGATGATGTCCAAGAATGAATAAACTCCAAGGACATTCCTTATGGTTTCTAGAATAAAATGTAAACTTATGGGCCTAATGTGTAAAGCAGTTCATGATTTGGCTCCAACCTACATTTCCTAGGCTAATTTCACCTTTTTCTCCTTCTGAAATTCTATATTCCCAAAGAAGTGGACTACTTACTGTTTCCTGAACTTGGCATTCCATAGATGACTTCCCTTCATTTGCACAAGTCATTATCGAGATCTCAAAAGCACTCCCTTCAAGTCTGCCCAGAATCCTTATCGTCTTTCAAGGCTCAGTTCAAGTAACTCCTTCAAGAAGCTTTCCCCTAGATCTATGACCACTCTCCTAAGTTTTGAGTGAATTCTACAGGTTTTCCCACAGAAGAAATGAGTTACCCTGAAAGGTGTTTTGTTTTTGTCCTTATATCTCCAGTGCTTCTCAATGTGTTTTGCACATAGTAAGTACCTTAATATGTTTGCTGAATTAAATTGTTTGTTAAACAAAATCACAGATCCTTGATACATTGAAGAAGCAATACTTGAAGCATAAAACTGTAACAATGTATCATAGTAACTCTCCACCACAAATAACAACGGTTTTATGGGAAAACTTGTAATGATGGTACCTCATTTCCCTCCATGTAAATCTAGCAAGAGGAATTTCCTTCTCTATCTTTCCTACTGAGCAGTTTAAATGGTGTACATTCAGGGTGGTTCTTGTGCTGTGGAGCAGGATTTCAATTAGGGTAGGACGAAGCGCCAGGAGGCAGGGTGATAGTGACATGCAAAGATGGCTTCTAAGGTTGTCAAAGGATGAAGAATTAGGGTGGGGCTCTGGGGTAAAAACCAGAGATGGGAACTGAGAAAAGAATAAGGAAATCAATGACCAGTGAGTACTTGGGGTAGTGAAGGAGAGCAGAAGCTAGATGAAATTATTCATTGGGGAAGAATTTGGAAGCAGAGAAATTAGGTTAAAATTCTAGTTCTTCAACTCATTGGGCTTGGGGAAGCACTTAAACTCTATGGGCCTCGGTTTTCCTATCTGTAAAAGGCGAAGGTTGGACCACATGGCCTTTAAACTTCCTTTCAGCTTTACACTTATGGTCCTAGGAATCAAAACATCAAGGGTGAGAGGCAATGAAAAGATCTTTAACAATAAGGAGTATGGAAAAGGAGGAGCAAAGGGAAATTCCCAGGAACAGTAAAGAGGGAAGTAGGATTTCTTAAGCATCTACCAGGTTATTTCCAGAAAGGGGGGAACATAAGTAGGGCATCCATAAATTGAAGTCAGCCTGTATTTTAGAAAATATGAATATAAATTACATTCCATTTTTCATGAAATGAGGATATTTTGACCAAAGGTCCAAATATTCTCATTTCCCCAAACTGGGTTTAAGTATTTATTTAAAATTTAATTTAAAAATATAATTTTGAGTCTCCAAATGCTACAGCTGCAAGACTTTGATAGTCAGACCAGTGGTTCCAAGCTTTGAGAAAAGCAAAAAAAATTCATCTCAGCATGAAATTCAGGGCTAACAATGTTCCCTGGTCATGTATCTCATTTTAAAGCAGCCATAAGGAAAAATCAATGCCACATCTGAAATGGAATTTTTGGAACAAGGAGTTGTCAGATAATATGACAAAGTTACTTGCCTATTATCAGATCCAGTATTAACACATTCTTAGACACAGAGACCAATTATGATGGTAAAGAATTTCCTATACTTCTCTTGGCCTTTAACCTTCAAACTGTTACTAGATCTTTCACGCCCGCTGTGCCTTAATAAAACAACAATTGTGTGGGGGAAACAGCTTACTACATTCTTAACACACACACACACACACACACACACACACACACAGGCAAGCCATTAATTGATCCAGCATGTCGGCAGTTCTAGAGAACCTTATTAGACAGGAACGAATAATACAATGGACTTTAAGGTTAAATCAGAGGCTGATTTTAAGATTCCAGGAATGGGTACAAGCTAAGAAAGCATTCTACTTTGGTTACTAAAGACTTGTTTTTTTAAGTCATAAAGGGTTAGCTCTCTTTCCAACTACATGAAAACCGCCACACCTTGCCCAAATGATTAAATATTACTGAATTATATTTGGTTTATGAAACGTGCAAAAAAGTTGCAATTCTTTAATCATCAAGTTTACTGAGAGGTCATTCGAGTGGCTAGAAGGTTAGAACTGGAGTTAGGAAGACCAAAGATCAGGTCTTACCCTGTGAATCAGAAATCTAGACCTGGAAAGGGCCCCCAAGAGCATCTAGCACAATCAGCTCATTCTACAGATAAGAAAACTGAGGCCTAGCATGGTTAAGTGACTTGCCCAAGGTCACAAAAGTAATAAGCATTACAGGTAGGATTTGAAACCGGATCTTCTAATTTCCAAGATGGCACACTTTTCCACCATGTCAAGCTCCAATTGACTGAGAAGTTACTAATTTCAAGGCCCAGTTGCATCAGTGGAGGAAGTTTACATGCCCAAAGCTACCTGCACTGATAAAATTACACATCCATATGAAAACAAACAAAAGTTATTATAACATTCCTGAAGAGAAAGCCAAGTCCTAGACCTAGAATATCCTTCCCAACTGCCCTGCCCCTGCCAGTAAACAACCCCTTTAAAGAATGCATGCTAAATATTTTTAAGGTTTTGCAGACAGACAACCATTCTAAAACAGACCCTTTCCCAATTCATCATGCATTATGCTTCAGAACAGTATGTGGGAAGGATTGAAATTTCCCCTAAACTTACGAACCTGTTTGCTTTAAAGTCAACCACTATCTTCATGTAAAACAGCTGGTGTTAATTTCTGGCTGGAAACCGACTGCATATCTAACTAATAAGTGACCTTTTCCTTTGGATGAATAAGGACCCTTGGAATGGAAACCTGTCCTCGAAGAAGGCATTTTTCTGCCTGTCTTCTCTCTCTGCCATTTCTGCCCCACCCCCCCACTTCATCCTGCTGATAGCATTCCACTTTACAAAACTCACTCTTTCAAATTACAAAGATCTCTTAAAAGAGAATTTCAGTTTTGTAGGTGATTCCAAGGCTCACCATGTGGGGTAGTATTTGACAACCCTATTTCTACAATGTCTTTGGGGAATTATGTGTACACAACAAGGAGGCGGGGAGGAGATAGGGTGTCCTTCTAAGGAATCCCTTCATGGGCACACATAACAGGTGCTATTTTGGGCTCCTGGGGCCAGTCCTATAACCAAATACTTTGTCAAGCCTGGTTAATTTCCTTTTTGTTCCTGCAAATGCAGATATTCTCCATCTGCAACTACACCTGCAAAAGGGAAGTGTGCTCCGTTACAGTATCCCTTGTTTTGCTTGCAACAACTAAATGCACTTGCCTTTCCCAGCTTGCAATTAGCTGCTCACCAAACACAGCTCCCAAATATACTAAGCCTTCCATTCTCGGCCTGTATGACAACATACAGAAACTGGCCATAACTTTATCCCTTGCAAACTTTCCTCACTTACATCAGCTTGAGACCGTTAAGAATCATGTCTCCGTTAACAGTTTTCCTGCTGGACAGCTGAAAGACAGCACTTAAAAAAATTACTATTATTTGCCACTTGCTCAAGCCCAGAAGGGAAGAAAACATTTCATCTTCCAGGAAGAAATGAAACCCAACCTGAAGGAACAAGTTCACCTTGGGTGCGTTGCAGAAAGAAACCCTAACCTCTAGATACCGGCATTACTGGCTCAGGTGCAGCTCTCTACCTGATGGCGCCCAGTGACAGGTAGCCCAGCTATCAGAGCGATCAGTTCCAGCGCTGGCAATCCCCAGGGAGAAATGGCTCCAGTCCTGGCCCCTCTAAATCCAGATCTTCTTACCCATAAAGTTTCCTCAGTCTTTCCCACCCTTTCCTTACCACTATTTAGAACAAACTCCGGGTGTCTCCAAATCCATCCACCCCATCACCCACATGAAAAGGACCTTTGCCTTAAAAAAAAAAAAAGCCGGCATCCACATCCCCCAAACTTAAAAGGCGCAGAGCACAGTGAGTGGCTTTCGAGCACACAATCTCCTTTCCAGATGGAAGCAAGCTCTTCCCCGGAGTCGAGTCTCCATCCCCAGCGTCTCCTGCCCATCCCCACCCCCCCACGCCCGCTTCCCCGGGGCCCTCCTCCGCGGCCCCCGATCGCTCACCTGGATGGGACATGGTGGTGGTCTCGTTGGTGCTGGTGCCCACGTTGTAGATGACCACGGCGGAGGCGTTCTGCAGGAAGGCGTGCCGGATTTTGTCCTTGTCCGAGCAGTTCCCCTTGGGGATGAGGGCGATCCAGTGCTGGACGTGGGCCGGCACGGCGAACTTGGTGTTGGGGTCGCAGGCCAGGCGCTCCTGCGCCGAGCTGGCCATGGCCACCCGGCCGTGGGCGTCCAGCTTGGGCGAGTGCTCGCCGTAGCGGCCGCACTCGCTCTTCTCGCTGCGCAGCTCCCCCGAGGCGCCCAGCGCCCCGGCCGCCGCCGCCGCCGCCGGGGCCCCCGGCTCGATGTAGGTGATGTTCACGAACGCCGTGTACCACTCCTCCTTCTCGGCCACGGTGAAGTCCAGGCACAGCAGATGCACGAAACAAAAGGAAAGCAGCCATGTTGAGAGAGCCAGGCTGCGGCACGCTCGGATGAGAGACATTGCCATCTTTCTCCTCCGCCGGGCGCCCCCCCTCCCCCCGCGCCCTCCCCCCACCCCCGTCCTCGCCGTCGCCGGCTCCCACCCCCTGCCGGGCTGCTGCGGCGGCGGCTGCCGCTCTCTCCGGCTCCGGGGCCCCGGGCCGCCCGCTGTGTCCTCAGCGGCCGGAGCGCGACGGCTTCATGCTCTGGGGCCGGGGCCCGGCGGGGAGAGGAGGCGCCCGGGCGCCGCGGGGGAGTCGGGCTGCCCAATGGTCCGGCTCCCGCTCGTAGGTGCTAGGGGGAGGAGAGTGCGGAGCGGCTCCCGCTTACGGCTCCGGCTCCCTGGGGAGTCGCCCGCGCCCTCCCCGAGGGGGCTGCTGCCCGGAGGAGGCTCGGGAAAGGCAGGCAGCCGCCGTGCGTGCCCCGCTACGGCCGCCGCCGCCGGGCGCTCCGACCTCCGCGCCGGGCTGCTCGGCCCGGGAGGGGAGGGCTGCTGGGCCAGCCTGGGGACTTTGGGAGGGACGGGAGCAGCCGAGGAGGCGGCTGTGCGCCTATGTTCGCGCGTGTTTGTGTGTGTTATGTGTATGTTTTCGTGTGTGTGTAATGTGTGCGCCTGAGGAGGAGCTTAACGTGATGTCAAAGCTTCGGCTCGGGCTTAGCTTGCCTGCCTCCCTCCTTCTCTCCTTTTCTCCTTCTCTCCTTCTCGCCAGCAGCGACACCTGCTGGGGGAATTCAATTTAAAAAACATAGATAAAGCACCTACTGTGAGACCGGGCGTCCCAGCTACTCTTCCGCAGTCTATGTAGGCTTAGTTCCCGGGGGCCCGCATTTTGCAACAGGTATTTGTCTGAACCATGCCGACAAAATACAATGCACCCTTCACACGAATTTACATATTGAAATGCCTTAGCAGACTTTAACGTGCCATGCGGATAAGTGCTCCTTCTCTCTAGTCTAACTCCTCCTTTAGCAGATTGGGGAAGGGAAGTCTGAAATCGAGACAACTTCCCCAAGTTCTTGTGGAGCAGAGCTGAGGTGTGAAGCGAGCCTATTGTATGATCCTAGGCTGCCCTGGCAGACTCCCGTTTGGAATTCAGACCAGTTATGTTTATTTTCCTATGGACAACACTTCATTCTTTGTGTACCTATGAAAAGGAAACCGAATAAGATGTTTCTCCGTTTTGTTTATTTATTCTTGTTCTCATAGCTGTCAGCGGCAGATTTCCATATCCAGGGGAGGGAAGTTTTCTATTCTTGTTTAGAGGGCATCAGTGCAGTGGCCATTAGACATTATAACACGTCGATCAAGTGACAGTCAGCTCCCACTGTAGTCGTTCTAGATTTCTGTCCTTGAGTCTGTGAGATTGGATATACTGGATCAAATAAAGGTTTCTGATCACGATTCACCATTCTCTTAGCTTTGAGCATCTCCTCAGCCTCTGAGATCCAAAAGCACTCTGTCTTACAGGGGGTGGGAGGGGTGAAGAGGGGAGGGGCAGGGGAATAATTATTAATGTAGCTTCTTTCTAGTTGGTGCCAAGCACTTTTACAAATACCTCATTTGAGCACCACTGCAACTCTTCAAGGTAGGTGCTGCTATTAAATCCTCGTTTTACAATTGAGTCAAACAGAAGTAAAAATGACTTGCCCACAGTCACACAGTAAATGTCTAAGGCAGGTTTCCAACTCATGGAGATCACCACCCATCTGCCCTCCTTAAATTATCCTGTACCTACTTATCCATTTAAAAGTTGGACCCCCTCACTAGGTCTCCCAGCTCCTCATACTCTTATCCTTCATTCACACTCAAAGTCAACCTTTGAAAATATGATTTTGGGGGAATTATGTAGAATTGTAGGCTATTGATTTGGAAGCTGCTTTAAAGATTATCTTGCTTGTTAAACTGAGCTCCTTAAGAGCAGAGACTGTTTTTGCCTATCTTTGGATCTCCAGTGCTTAACACAGTTCTGGTTAAATAATACTTGTTGTTGATCAGTCATGTCCAACTCCTCATGACCCCATTTGGGGTTTTCTTGGCAGAGACACTGGAGTGATTTGCCATTTCCTTCTCATTGGACAGATGAGGAAGCTGGCAAACAGGGTTTAGTGACTTGCCCAGGTTCATAAAGCTAGTAAGTGTCTGAGACCAGATTTGAACTCAATAAGATGAGTCTTCCTGACTCCAGGTCCAGCCCTCTATCCACTAGGCCACCTTAGCTGCCCAGGGCAAATAATAGGTGTTTAATAAATATTGTTTGATTTGATTTGCCCAACCTCTTCAAATTTTAAATGGGAGAAAGTGCAGTCTCACTAAATAGCTAGGCTGGGATTCAAACCTAGCTCCTCTGACTTTAAATTCTATGCTTTTAGCATGATGCTACTCATCTGTCTCTGTTGCATATTTATTGTCCATTTTAGAATATAAGCATTTTCTGGACTATTTTGTCTAATACTGGGATTAACACCTATGAGTGAGTGCTGCTTCACATCCTGGGGACTCAGGAAGCACTAGAGATTGAAGAGAGCCAGTATCATGCTGTAAATGTTCAACAATTGGTTCTGGGGAGAGGGAAGTATACACATAATACACTTTTAAGTTTAATCTGCATCATTAATATTTTCTCCATCATTTTAAATCTAGAAAATCAACAAAACAATAAATCAAGCCCTGATTTGTAGCATTTGCCAATTTCCAAGGTATAAATGCTGAAAATTTAACAACCATCCCTTGAACTGGCTCAAGATGATTTCGGCACACCCTAGAGAGATCTTGCAGTCTCAGGAACAGGAAACCAGAGGTTGATGTCACAGCCACTAGAAATCTAAGATACTGCTTCCTTCTTGTTCCCCACCCTATATCTCCCTCTTTCTTGGGAATCCAGCACCATGGACTGGATTGGGAAAACAAACATATGAGATAGAGTAGGTAAAGAGAAAAGGAAGAACAGAGAAGAGAAAAATCTAAGATGGCTCCCAAAAGGTTGTGATAAAACCTTATACCTTCAACTGTACCATAAACACACACAGCTAGCTGAATTAACTCAACTCAGCCTCTCCTGTCTGCCTCCCCTTCCCCTTCCTTCTCTGCAAAGGAAGGTAAATTTGGATGGCCAAAATATGTCCAATTCACTTGGGTTTTACTGGTTTTTTTCCCTTCCCTCTCCATCTCTCCTCCCCTCCACTTCCCTTCCCTTCCCCCTGTCCTGTCCTGAGCTGTCCTCTCCCAAAACCTTAAACCTACTGCACTCTGAATCTGGGAAGCCAATGGGCCTGCCTAAGGGCTCTTCTTGACCCTCCTAGCTTTAGAGTGATTATCAATACTAACTGTTGCTGTTTCCCTCCTAGCCTGATGTCTTCCCTTTTTTTTTTTTTTTTTGGTCTCATTAAAAGGGCCATGCCCTTGCTACTTCTTAAACAGGCCTATTCAATGAATGGGCTTTGCCTTACCCTATGTGAATGCCTGCATAGACCTTGACCTAAGGGTCCCAAGGTCTCCCAGTGCATCCTGGGTCATCTCCAGTTGTCCAGATGAATATCTGGTCACTGGATTCCGATGGCTCTTGAGGAGAAGTGAGGCTGGTGACCTGCATAGCTCTCCCTCACTCAAAACAAAGTCAAATGCAAGTCTTGTCATTATTTCTCTGACGGCATGGTCTTCTTCTACAATGAAGGATGAATATATAAAAAAATCTACCTAGAATATACCAAATTATATATGGTCTGGGTAAGGCAAGAGTCTAATCATTGGCACTCAGTTGACAGGCTGACTCTATGAATAAGGTGAATAAATCTATTGAGTGGTAAAACATCATGCTTTGGCATGAAAGTATCTATGTTTACATGCCCTTTGTTCTATTTCTGTTCAGTGATATCTAAGGCAATACAGGCTCTCCAGTCAGCTGACATTAACAAAAATAAGATATGGTTGCGTTTGAACACCTCCTACCTGGTATGTGCTGTTTGAGTTCCTCAAAGGGGCACATCATCCAGTCTTAGGTGGTTACAGGTTTAAGTATGGCACAAGCACAGCGTTCATAAACAGAGGAAGTACATTCTGCTTGGACTCAATGCAGACGCTGCCAGCAAAAGGGAAGCTCCCCTGAGTGCAGGGATTGGTGCATTTGTAGTCATTGTGCCCCCAGCACCAAGCACAATGCTTGATGCATAATAAAGGCTTAATAAATAGGTGTTGAATCAATCTGTTATTTTCTACTCTCTCCTGGGGTGCTATCTCTGTAGTGTGCTTTTAATATTCACTTTGGGATTTTTAGTGTTTTAGATTGAAAAGAATTTCTAAACATCTCTCTGCTTCGAGATCTTTTAACCTTCTGATTGATCATGTACTTGCTAGTGTGATAACTCCTTGGCACAGTACCTAAGTCTGTATGACCTTGGCAAAACTTTTTTATACTTTTATAGGATGGGAACCTTTCAGGAATTTGGCAGGAATATTGCCAAGCAAGCAAATTATTTATAGGGGTGTCTTTACTGTGTGTCTTTACTGGTGTGGGGGTATCTCTCAAATGGGGCTCCTGCTTTTGTGGTTGCATATTAGGCACAGAGAAGCTTTTCTAAGATTGTAAGTAAAACTAAAATGCTTCTACAAGCAAGTGTTTATAGGAATTCTAAAAGTGGAGGTTCTGGAATGGGAGTGATACTCACTAAGAATTATTGCTGAGCTTTTAAAACTCCCTTAACTCAGGGATGAGCTAAAAGCTTCTTTTGAGCATTCCAGAAAAACTGGTCTGCTTGTCATTTCCTGAACTTGCTGCTCTTTCTCCCAACTTGATATCTTTGAACAGTTGGTCTCATTCCTCCTAACGTGCTCCTCATCTCTGCCTCTTAAAAACCACTAGCAGCTTCCTTTAAACTCATGTGTCATCTCCTGCATGAAGTATTTCCTGATTACCTCCTTATCACACCCTCCTGTTCAATTTAGTGTGTGTGTATACACTCATATATGTATATCTGTTCACAAATTGTAAATATACATATATACCTGTAAACATATATATATATATATGTTTACAAATTGTAAACAAACCCCTAAATTGTTTATAAATTGCCATTACATTACAAATTGTAGTCAGTTGTTCAGTCAACAAACATTTATTGAGTACCTACTATGTGCCAGGCACTGAACTAAGCATTAGGGACTAAATATATCTATGAGACATTTAGTTTGGGATATGTTACAGGCAGTTAGAAATGTGTCTCAAGGTCAGGGGAGAAATTAGGGTTTGACTAAGTACAATATTTCACTGCTTTTATAGGCCTATTCACTGAATGGGCATTACCTCACCTTAAGTGAGTACCTGAATAGACCTTGGCCTAAACAGGCCAACATCTCCTATTAAATCCTGAGCCATCTCCAGTCATCCTGATGAATATCTGGTCACTAGATTCAGATGACTCTGAAGGAGAGGTGAAGCTGGTGACCTTGCACAGCCCTCCCTCACTCAAAACAGAGTCAAGTACAAGTCATGTCATCATTTCTCAGATGACATAGTCTTCTTCGGCAAAGGACAAACACAACAACAACACAGCTTTTATGACAATTTTTTAAAATGAATTAATTTATTTTTAGTTTTCAGCAGACACTTCCACAAGATTTTGAGTTCCAAATTTTCTTCCGATCTCTTCCCTCTCCTGCCCCAAAACACCATGCATTCTGATTACCCTTTCCTCCAATCTGCTCTCCTTTCTATCACACCTCTCCCTTCCCTCATTCTCATCTTCTCTCTTTTCTTGTAGGGCAAGATAGATTTCTATACCCCATCACTTGTATTTCTTATTTCCCAGTTGCATGCAAAAACAATCCTCAACATTCATTCCTGAAACTTTGAGTTCCAAATTCTTTCCCTTTCTCCCACCCCACTCATCCCCATTGAGAAGTCAAGCAATTCAATACAGACTATACATGTACAGTTATGCAAAAGACTTCCATAATAGTCATGTTGTGAAAGACTAACTATATCTCCCTCCTTCCTTTTATGACAATTTTTTTTTTACAAAATAGTGGGGTGTGATCATTTTGTGAAGCTTTAAAAATTGTGCCAGTATTACTTAAAAATCATTTATTACTAAACTGTCTTTGGTGAAAGATTAGGATGCATAGAATACTTATGAATATATATTAAAACTGAATACTGACAATGCGTGTACACTGAGAATCCTAGGCTCCTGGCTTTCAATGCCCAAGAGGTGAATGCATGTCCTTATGCCCCTGGTGAATACATTGTTGCTCTGTTTACCTTTTAAGTGACTTGATGAACAGAATTATACCATATGACATTTACACGATGAAAGGTTGCAAGCCAATTTTTGGAATTAAAAAAAAAACAGGATGCGATGATTATGCAGTGAAATACAGTAGATCTGAGAAACATCAGCATTATTATAATAATTGAGTCCAGGGCAGTTGATGAGATCACCAAGCAAAATCATACAGGGGAAGAAGAGAAGAATATTCAGGACAGGCAGACCATTAGAAGGTGTGACCTAGATGAAGATCCAGCAAAAGACACTGAGAAGTATTCAGACAGTAGGACAATCAGAAAAGAGTAATGTCAGGAAAACATAGAGAAGAAAGTATCAAGGAGAAGATAGTGATCAACAGTGTCAAGAGACTAAAGAAAAGTCAAGAAGGATGAGTTTTGATCAAACGTAATTAGATTTGGCAATTAAGAGATCACTGGTAAATTTGGAGAGAGCAGTTTAAGTGGAATGATGATGTCAGAAACCCCACAGTAGAAAATTAATCAAGTGAGGGGATAGGAAGTGGAAGCAATATTGTAAATGGCTTTCTTAAGGATTCTAGACATAAAAGGGAGGACAGTTATAGGAAAATAGATAGTTGGGATGGGTGGATCAAGTGTTTTTGTTTTTAAGAATAGGAGAGACATGGGCAAGTTTTTTCTAGGTAGTAAGAAAATAGCCAGTAGATAGAACCCAAATTCTCTTATTGATGAGCCAGGAACAAGGGAAGATGAGTGAGAGAGTTGGGATAATAGAAGGCAACAACCTTTTGGAGCATATGGGATGGAGTGGGATTACTTGTACACATAGAGGGATTTGCCTAGGGCAAGGAGAAGAGCATATTTTCTTGTGAGAAAGGGGTGATAGTGGCAGAAGGCATCTGAGTGCTACAAGGTGAGGAGAAGGGGAGAACTCTGGGGAATGTGAATGAGTTTTTAAATGAAAGATGAGGCAATGTTCTCAGCTGAGAGACTGGAAAAACAAGTAACTCCTTGATATTAGGGGTTATATATAGTTCTTGTGCTACAGGTGTAAACATAATACAGATGTGGAGGAGAGATGTTCAGATTTTCCAATGAATATCTACAAACTTTTTTCATCCACTTTTCTCCTCTCTTGCTATTTTCTACATTTATGGGATAAAATTTTCTTCATTCCCAAATCTTTTTAAAAATCTATTTTACATTGACCTAGATACCACAATTCAACTGGATGATACTTCACAACACCTCACTTCTTTGTATCTCAGTTTCCCAAAGAGATTGAACAAGATCATTTTCTTAGAATGAATTGCCTAAAAAGGATGAGGGTACAGACAACTCATTTTCCTTCTTGTTAAAAGACTTGGATTCAAACCCTATTTTTGTCATTTGTTCGCTATATAAGTGGAGAAAGTCATTCACCTTTCTCATAATTAACTGTTTGCCATGTAATTTGATACCTGAGTAATAAGTTTTCCAATCTTTTTTTTCTTGCTCTTGAGTTTTTGTTCTTTCATATTAATTTGGTTTTGTTTGTGGTTGTTCAGTTGTTTCAATCATGTCTAACTCATTATAACCTCATTTAGGATTTTCTTGGCAGAGATACTAGAATGGTTTGCCATTTCCTTCTCCAGTTCATCTGACAGATAAGGAAACTGAGGCAAATAGAGTTAAGTGACTTGCCCAGATTCACACTGCTATTAAGTGTCTAAGGTCAAACTCAAGAAGATGAGTCTTCCTGACTTCAGGTCCAGCACTCTATCCACCTAGTTGCCCACTAATTCAGTTACAGTGGCTTAACCTAACATTTCTGTATTGCTTTAGAGTTTGAAAAGCACTTCCTATACACTTAGTATCTTGTTTTAACCTCATGGCATCCCTGTGAGTTAGGCTGTGTATATAGTTAAAGATGAGGAAACTGAGGCTCAGAGAAGTCTCATTACAGTCTTATAATAATAAATATATAATAATATATTATAACTATAATAATGAGTGTCAGAGAAGAAATTCGGATCTAAGTCTTCTTGGCTAGCTCTTTTATGCCAAGCTGCATCTCTGATCTGCCTTCATGTGCTTTTTGGTGTTTTTTTTAAATCCAATTTTATTTATCCCTTACATGATGCAATTTAATTTCTGGAGCCATTGTTATAGGACATGTGCTTGTTTATTTTTTTTCTTCCAAGTGAATTCTCTTCAGGCTAGTGTGTAATGCATTTTTTATTCTATCAAAATTGTTTTCTCCTTGTTCGTTTCTTTGTCCTTTCCCTTTCCCTATCTAAGAGATTATTCTCTTTTGAGGCTCTTTGCCTGTTCTGATTCTTTCCCCTTCTTGATTCATTTATTTAAGGGTGTTGTTTTTTGAAAACCTCTGCCTACATGGGGGACATAGATAATCTGGGCTCATCCATAGCCACTTGTCATAATTCCTTAAATTTTCATTTATTTCACTAAATCAATTTTCATTAATTTCCTTAGCAATCTCATCTTCTGGAGTCAAATAAATTAGCATTTATTAAATTGCTGTTGAGTCATTTTTTTTCAGTCCTATCTGACTCTTCATGACCCCATTTTTTTTTTTTTGCAAATATACTGGAGTGGCTTGCCATTTCCTTTTCCAGCTCATTTGACAGATGAGGAAACTGAGGCAAATAGGGTTAAGCAACTTGTCTAAGATCACACAGCTAGTGTCTGAGGACAGATTTGATTTCAGGAAGATGAGTCTTCCTGACTCTAGGCCCAGCACTCTATCTGCTGGGCCGCCTAATTGCACTATATATAAAGATTAACTTCAGGCAAAGTTGTAATTACTTGACTTATCTGCACTCTAGGTAGGCAATTCTAGGAGACTAAGTTTGTGAGAAGATGACAATTGCATTGGTAAAGGGAGTTACCTTTCTAGGAGTTCCCTCCTCATATCTATCCTCCTCATATCTTTCGTACTGTAATGATAATTTCATCACTCAAATGGTAGAAGAACTATTAAGAAGAAATTCTGTCCCGGATCTAAGATCATAGATTTAGAGATGGAAAAGACCTTAACAGTCACTTAGTCCAATTTACTAATTTTACAAAGAAGAAAACTGAGGCCCAAGAGAATTAAATCATTTACTCAAGATTATAGAGGTAATAAATGATATTTCTCACATTCAAACTCTTAGTCTTATGACTCCAGAGCAAATACTTACTAAACGCTTTTTTTTTTGTACAAAGTACTATGCTAAACTCTAGGAATACAAAGAGAAAAGCAAGTCCCTGCTCTTAAGAAGCTCACCTTTTAATAATGGGAGAAAAAAACCTAGGAGGATTCAGCTGCAAGTCAGATGGAGTGTCCAGGGGTCCTTGGGGTACAATATCAAAGCAGATGGCATATATGGTAGATGGATAAAGCTGCTGTTTGGGTACATAGGATGGTGCCAACCAGCAACTAAGGGATTATCTTGCTTCTGTTTTTGGCCAGAAAAGAACAGATATAAATGACTAGTATAGAGGTGAAATCTAAATTTAGAGGTAATTTAGAGATTAAATTAGAGATTAAAATTTAGAAATAAAACCTGGCCTTAATGAGTTCCAATCACCAGACCCAGATGAACTTATATTTCAGGTTACTAAAAGAACTGGTAGGTGTGATGCTGAGCCAATGCCAAGGATCTTTGAAAGGTCAGGAGGAATGGGAGGGTGCCACAGGACTGGGGGAAGGAAAATACTCCAAATTTCAGTGAAAAGTAAAGTGGAATTTGGAAAGCCAGTAAGCTTAACTTTCAGTCCTGGTAAAATTCTACAACATAATACTGAATAGAAGGTTAGTGAACATCTTAAAAAGTGAGCAGGGATCAGAAAGAGATTGCTTGGCTACCAAGTTATTTGACTAGATCTGGGGAATGATATATGTAAAGCTGACCAAAATTTTAGCAAAATGTTGAAAAGTTTCTCATGCTATTATTGAAAACAAAATATCATGGCATAAGCTAGGTGATGGTACAGTTGGGAGGATTTGGAACTGGTCAGGTGACCAAGAGTGATCATTAATAGTAATATGATTTGGAAGGAGATATCAATTGGAATGTTTCAAAGATCTCTTCTTGGACCTGTGCTGTTTAACATTTCTGTCAGTGATTTCCATAAAGTCATAAATAACATATTTATCAAATTTGCAGATGATGCAAAACTTTGTTGCCATTTAGTCATTCTGATTCTTCATGACCCCATAAAGGGTTTTCCTGGCAAAGATACTAGAATGGTATGCCATTTTGTTCTCCAATGGATTAAGGTAAACAGAGGTTAAATGACGTGCTCAGGGTCACACAGCTAGTGAGTATCTGAGGCTAGATTTGAATTCAGGTCTCACTGACTCCAGTCCCAACACTCTATCCATGACGCCACCTAGCTGCCTCAATACAAAACAAGGAAAAAAGAAAAAAAAATTTACTGATTAGAATACTTGACCCAATTTAACAAGGTGAAATTTAGGGATAGCTATCATTTTATTTGTATAGATTTCTGTGAGTGAGGAAATTCCTTGTACCAGTTCAAATTTATACCTTCTCTTCTAGAGTTGATGAACGCATTGAGCATTAAAAGGTTAAGTTACTTGCCCAGGGTTAGGTAGCCCATATTGACAGAAGTGGTTCTTAAATTCAGATATTCCTAGATTTTCTTCTATCCACTACCTCATACTACCTTAAATGTAATAGTGATAAATAGAAAATATTAAAATGAGAATAAAAAATCAATTTCATAAATATAAAATGGAGGTGATGCATCTAAATGAGGCAAATATGAAGATGGTCTACAAGCTTTTTGTTGACTGAAGAAGTTAGTATAAGACAATTATGTGATGTGTTAGATGATAAAAAGTTAACTAAGTATTAGCTTGCATTAAATAAGTTAAGTTGTCCATGGGATAAAGAGGTAAGGGTCCCACTACACTCAGCTTGGAAAAACAGTGCTCAATTCTAGGCATTATGTTTTAGGAAGGGCATTGAGAATCTGGAAGTCCATCCAGTCTCTGGTTGGTCCTGTTGGAAGAAGTGCATCACCCGAAGTAGTTAGAGTTCAGTGCTAAGGGCCAAACCTTTTGCTTTCTACTGTGTCAAATAAAGCAACCCGTAGAAGGTCAGCAGTAGATATTAAACTATCTTTCATGCAAGGAAAAGGGACAATGACTGAACTAGCAGATTGGGTCCTACAGGGCCATAGAAAGTAGACCAAGAAACTAAAAGTTCAGTGGGATGAGCCACTGGTCCAGACATGAAATGAGGAGTGGGAAATTATCAGTGATTGTGTTCAGTGGATATGTCTTTCTTAGCATGACAAGGTACAACCTATTTGAATGCAAATATGAACTGAGGTTTTACTATTTTGCAAAAATGTATTATTTTCACCATAACCTTTCTTTGTATTCTTCAGTTGTATTTCTCTCTTGTACATTCTATTTGTTCATTTGTTCTCACGCATGTTTTCTATTTTCGAACATAAAATTCTTCTGGATGTGTAGGATTAAAATTATATAACACAACATAAAACAATTTGGCAAGTTATATCTTTAGTACCTACTATGGCTAGAATACTGCATAAGGCACTGAGGAGATAAGAAGTTTAGTTTAGACAAGGTTCCTGCCCTCTGGGGACATGTAGTCTAGGAGAAGAAAACACAAACTACCACAGATAAGTATAATTCATAGTTAATTTTTCTACTACTTAAAGTTTTATGAAGCTGCCTAAAACATTTGAGAAGTTAAATAACTTGCTCAGGGTCACAAGGTCAATATGTGTCAGAGACAAAATTTGGACCCAAGTCTTCTTGACTCCAAGGCCAGCTTTCTCATCACTCTACTATGCTTCTTTGGCAAGGAATTCTAGTGCTGTTCAATGAAAGTGCAGGCTATAGAAATATAATATCCAAAGGGAGAAAAGTGATAATCCCTGGGTTTGCATCTGAAATATCATTTTCAATTCTGGGGAACACATTTTAGAAGGAGTATTGAGAAACTGGAGTATTTCTAGAGCAATGGTTCTTAATATTTTTTATGTCATGAACCCCACTGGAAGTCTGGTGGAGCCTTTGGACCCTTTCTCAGAATAATATTTTATTGCCTATATTTATAATGAAAGAAAATGCTAAACTTCAGGTAGAGGTTAAAGAAAATAAAGATGTAATCTTTTCCCTGTGCAATTCTGTGTTTGCCCTAAAATCAAAGCTTATCATTGCACAATGTTGCTATTGCTGGTTACAATGTTCTCCTGGTTCTGCTGTCTCTGTTCAGCATCAGTTCATGCAAATCTTTCCAGGTTTTTTTCCCCTGAAATCTGTCTGCTCATCATTTCTTACAAAACAATTAAAATTAATTAATTCTATTACTTTCATATACCACAACTTCTTCACCTATTCCCCAGTTGATGGGTATCCCCTCAATTTCTAATTTTTTCCACCACATAAAGAACTACTATAAATGTTTTTATACATATGGGTCCTTTTCCCATTTTTATGATCTATTTGGGATATAGAGTTAGCAGTGGTATTGCTGGTGAACTCTTTACTACTTCCTTAGCATTCTTTTTGTATTCCAAATTTAAGTTTATTCATATAACATTTTGTTGTTGTTGAATTCTTTAAGTCTTCCAACTCTTTGTGAACCCATTTGGAATTTTCTTGGCAATGATACTGAAGTGGTTTGCCATTTCCTTCTCTAGTTCATTTTACAGATGAGGAAATGGAGACAAACAAGGTTAAGTGCCTTGTTCAGGATCACGCAGCTAGTACCTGAGGTCATATTTGAACTCAACTCCTCCTGACTGGTGCTTTATCTTTTGTAATATCTAGTTTCTAGAAAGCACATTCAAATAGAATTCTAGGATGGTGGAGAATAGTTGTTTTTTTATTTTTATTTTTTTAATACATGCTAAGCTTTGAAATTGCCTTTCCTCCCACACAGCTAGGTTTTAACTTAATATTTTAGCTGAGAAAGCTCTAATGTGCAGGATTTGATGCATGTCATATTTTTATGCTTTTACTTTTCATCATCTATTCTGCATTTTTTTAACAGCTTTTTTTCTAGACTATTTCTTTTTAATACTTCCCTGTGTTGCCTGCCACTAGTGCTAGAAAAACAATTTGGAATGCATGTTTTACTGATATAAGCACATCAGAAGGTCATTTGGATCACCTTCAAATGTGCACAGAATTTTTTCTTTGCTGATGTTACATCAATGTTTAAAGGATCTGTGATTTCACTGTTGTGGGCGCTCCCTCCAAATATGCAGATTGAAAACCCAGACATGCCTCAGTAAATGGTCTTTGTGAAGTAATGTGGTTACAAATGACCTCATCTGGTGGCCAGCTGTAGAATCAATGCCATACCCACAGCAGCCTCTATGGATATGCAGATGTATTTCCAGGGTAAGTTCACAAAACATAAACTCTCTTCCTTAAACAAGAAACCAAGATATTTATTCAAATACCAGAAAGCCAGTTTCCTCATGGTAACAAGGAAATTTGTACACATTACCAATAGATGGAGAACCTTCATCCCCAAGCCTTACCTTGGTTAGGCCTTCCCCAAAACAAGCTCCTTTAGGCAAAATCATTCCCTCTCTCATTCATGCTAGCTGCTCTACTCTGACTCCTCTCTTTCTGTCAGCTCCACTTCACTCTCTCTTCCTGCTCTACCCATTTGGCAAACTCCTCCTACCATGGGTTTCTTGGGACTCAGGTAAGCAATTCAATATAGGCTATATATATGTAGTTTTGCAAACAACTTCCATAATAGTCATGTTGTGTAAGACTAACTATATTTCCCTCCATCCTCCATTTATTCTATTTTCTCTCTCTTGCCCTTGTCCCTCCCCAACAGTGTTTACTTCTAATTGCTCCCTCCTCCCATTGGACCTTCCTTCCATCATCCACCCCACCCTGCTTCTCCCCTGTAGCGTAAGATAGATTTTCATACCAAATTGAGTGTGTATGTTGTTCCTTCCTTAAATCAACTGTGATGAGAGTAAGCTTCACTTTTCCCCTCTCATCTGCCCCCCTTTCCCCTCCATTGAAAAAGCTTTTACTTGCTTCTTTTGTAAGAGATAATTTGCCCCATTCCATTTCTCCCTTTGTCCTCCCAATATATTCCTTTCAATTTTATTTTCTTAGATATGATCCCTTCCTATTCAACTCAACCTGTGCTCTCTGTCTCTCTCTGTTTCTCTGTCTCTCTGTCTCTGTCTCTGTGTGTGTGTGTGTGTGTGTGTGTGTGTGTGAATAATCTCTCCAGCTACCCAGATATTGAGAAAAGTTTCAAGAGTTACAAATATTATCTTTCCATGTAGGAATGTAAACAGTTCAAATTTAGTAAGCCCCTTATGATTTCTCTTTCCTGTTTACTTTTTCATGCTTCTCTTGATTCTTGTTTTTGAAAATCAAACTTTCTATTCAGTTCTGCTCTTTTCATCAAGAATTTTTGAAAGTTCTCTATTTCATGGAATGACCATTTTTTCCCCTGAAGTATTATACTCAGTTTTGCTGGGTAGGTGATTTTTGGTTTAATCCTAGCTTTTTTGACTTCTGGAATATCATATTCCAAGCCCTTTGATCCCTTAATGAAGAATCTGCTAGATCTTGTGTTATCCTGATTGTGTTTCCACAATACTTGAACTGTTTCTTTCTGACTGCAATATTTTCTCCCTGATCTGGGAACTCTGAAATTTGGCTAGGAGTTTTTATTTTCAGATCTCTTTCAGGAGGTGATTGGTTGATTCTTTCAATATTTATTTTACCCTCTGGTTCTAGAATATGAGGGCAGTTTTCCTTGATAATTTCATGAAAGATGATGTCTAGGCTCCTTTTTGGTCATGGCTTTCAGGTAGTCCCATAATTTTTAAATTGTCTCTCCTGGATCTATTTTCAAAGTCATTGTTTATCCAGTGAGATATTTCACATTGTCTTTTATTTTTTATTCTTTTGGTTTTGTTTGGAAATTTCTTGGTTTCTCATAAAGTCATTGGCTTCCATCTGCTCTATTCTAATTTTTAGAGAACTATTTTCTTCAGTGAGCTTTTGAACCTCCTTTTCCATTTTGCTGTCTGCTTTTGAAAATATTATTCTCCTCATTGCCATTTGAGTTAGTCTATTTTTAAAAGTTTTATTTTCTTCAGCATTTTTGGGGGATCTCCTTTAGCAAGGATTCATGATTTTCTTGCACCACTCTCATTTCTCTTCCCAATTTTTCCTCCACCTCTCTTACTTGATTTTCAAAACCCTTTTGAGATCTTCCATGGCCTGAGACCATTGCATATTTTTTTGGAGGTTTTGGATGTAGAAGACTTGACTTTTATGTCTTCCTCTGATGGTATGCATTGTTCTTCCTCATCCAAAAAAGAGGAAAATACCTGTTTCACCAAGAAAGTAACCTTCTATAGTCTTATTTTTTTTCCCTTTTGGGGGAATTTTCCCAGCCAGTTACTTGGCTTGTGAGTCCTTTGTCAAGAGGAGGGTATACTCTAGGAATCTGTAAGTTCTTAGTTCCTCCAAGGTGGCACAATCAAGGTAAAGGGGTTTGCTCCTCTCTTGGACTGCACTCTTGTCTGGGAGCAACCACAAACTTTTCTGCTGAGGATCTGTGAATAGAATTCCCTCTCCAGAGCTTCCATCAGCTCCACCAGGCCACAGCTCCTCCTCATCCCAGGACAGCCACTCAAAGCTGAGATCCAGATCAATGGCTCAATTCCCCCAGGGTCTTTAGGCTGAAGGCTGCAAAAATGGACACTGCTGCTGCCTGGGGCTGCCTGGGGCTGCCTGGGGCTGGGGCTAGGGCAGGACACTGCTCCCTTCTCACCCAGATAAAAGAACTTTTTCACTGACCTTTGAAACTGTCTTTGACATTTGTGGGTTGAGAAATCTGGGAACTGCAGTTGTTGCCCATGATTCTTTACTCTGAAACTTGCTCTGGTCCTGTTCCTGCCATGCCACATGGCCAAGGCTGGGCTATGCTCTGCTCTGAGCCAGGTGTGATGTCAGTCTTCCATGCTATCTTGGGCTGGAAGTCTCTTTCACTCTGTCATTTTGTGGCTTCTGATGCTCTAGAATTTGTTTAGAGTCATTTTTTACAGGTATTTTCTGGACTGTGGGAGTGGGGAGCTTCTACAGGTTTGTCCTGCTACTCCACTGACTTGGATCCCCAAGCAGCCTTTTCTTACAGACTTTCAATGAGGGGGATCCTGCTACTTTCTGAGGCATCCCATTCTATTTTTAGAAATCTCTAATATATAGGAAGTTTTTCTCATACTCAAATTTTCAAATAGAATTGTGATTTCATCAATGTGGATATCCCTGACAAGGATTCAGAACACAACCCAGCTTTCCTACTATCTTATGCTAGTTTTGTCTTATGCGTTTGCCATGGTAGGAGAAGGATAGGGAGGAAATCTATATTATTTCATGCAAATAAGGGGACCATCTCCAGTCATCCTAAACTTGCCACTGGACCCCAATGGTTCTGGAGGAGAGAGTGAAGATGGTGACTTTGCACAGCCCTTCCTCACTTAAATCCAATTTGCTTACAAGCATGACATCTCTTTCCTGATGTCGTGGTCCTCTTCAAGAATGAAGGACAGACAACATGTGAGTAGCAATAGCTGCTGTACTGGGGACCCAACTGGCCAGTTCCAATTGGGCAATGTAAGTCATGGCATCACTTCCCTGAAGTCATAATCCTCTTTAAGAATGAAGGACAAGCAACAACCATGCCTAAAAGCTGTATACCACACTGATAGACCTCTGGTATTAACAAGATGGGCCTTCATTTGAAGAAGAAGTTTGAGTCCATCAAAGGAACTCTGCATTTTCCCATGAGCAAACCAGCCTTTTCTCTTCTTCCTATTTAATTTCTGTGCATAGCCTTGCTCAGTGATGGTAGTCAGTCAGGGTTATATGAGGAAGAACTGTTGCTAATTGAAAATTTAATTTTGAGGTAAACGTCCTTCTGCATTCACCTAAAGTGAATAAGCATTTATTAAGTCCTGACAATATGCTAGGCCCTGTGGTGAGCAGTGGGGATACAAAGAAAGGCAGAAATTGTCCCTGACCTCAAGGTGCCTATGTTCTAATGGGGGACAACTAAGTACATATGAGATATATGTTGTTGCTTTTTCTTCATTCTCAAAGAGGACCATGACATCAGGAAGGAGATATAAGAACTTATAAGTGAATTGGATTTAAGTGAGAGAGAACTGTGCAAAATCACCAGTCTCACTCCTTTCCCCAGACCCATCTGAGTCCAGTGGCAAAATATAGATCAGGATGACTGGAGATGATCCTGGATATAGCAGGAGGCCTTGACTTTTTTGAATTAAGGGCTTTCCCAGGTCTCAGTTTGTCTGAGGCAACACCCATTCAGTGATTAAAGCTAGGTAAAAATGAGGCAAAGAATGACCTTTTTTACCTAGTCTAAATAAGTAAATAAATAAAATCAACCTGGGAGGCGAAGACAAGCAGGGTTTCTGGCCAAAACAGAAACAGTTACAATATACACTCCCTCTGGGCCAGAAGAAACCAAACAATGACCAAGTAAGGCTTGGACTTGGACCTTTTGTCAACTAGTCAATGAAAGCCAGAGGGACTGGAGTTTAAAACATGGTCCATGGAGGGTAAATAAAGGTAATAATCTCAGAAGGAAGTTCTTTTTTATGGGTTTTTTTAAAATTTCAATATAAATTTATTTATTTAACTTTTTACATTCATTTTCACAAAATTTTGGATTCCAAATTTTCTCCCCATTTGTCCCCTACCCCTACCCCAATACACCGAGCATTCTAATTTTCCCTATCACCAATCTGCCCTCTCTTCTATCA
>CM053772.1:166127561-166139418 GCA_028658325.1 Potorous gilbertii | reverse complement strand
GTATATCTCCTACTCCTTAAGTACCTCCAATAATAGGTGCCATTGCATACAAAGGGGGAAAAGAAGAGAAAAGATCATCCTCCTTTTCTACTGCCTTCTAAGATAGGAGCAGGGTTCATACTTGCTGAATCTGTTCCAGCATGTTCTCACCCAAACACATTCACTCTTGAAATGTCATAAAATCTTTTTGGGGCTACAGAGTAACATACCAAGCAATCTTTTGCTCCTTCTAATTCAATCAAGGAACTTGTTCACACTTCACAAGGATGTTGTTGTCAATATTGTGCAGTGAGTTCAATATTTCTTTGTAACTGCTTACTTTTTCTAATTAAATCTTGAGATCCCTAACCTGGAAGATTAATAAGAGACCAACCCTCTTTGCCTATCTTAGCAAAAACTAGTTTCTTTTTATGTTATAGTTCAAGCACTTCATCAGACAACATACTTAATTCTGAAGAATATTTCTTGTTTTGTGTTTCTTACATATATCTGGTCTCCAAAAAGCTCACCAGGGAGTTAGGAAAACAATGTGTGCCTATAATCTTTAAGTAAGCCTCCACATCACTGCCGAGTTAGAACATGGTGACTCCAAAGTCTGACATTCTCTTTCTCCCAGGCATTTTGGCAGTAGTTCCCACTAGAACACTTTCAATGGGGCTAGACGCTTGATAAATTATTCCAGTTTCTCTCTAACTGTCTTTCAAGTCTCATAGATATGCTCAGGGGCAACTGGAATGGGTTATTAAAATAAACCAGGACTCTTTCCGACCACTTCTAGGTTAGTAGATAAGGAAATCCAAAGAGTCCTCTGGAATTACCCTATACAGAGCAATGGAGAGAAAAGAGAAGCGTATAAACCAATCCCACACCATGAAAATATGATATTTAGCCTTTGACTAACTCTTGTGGGCACTCCTAGAATAACCAAAGCTCCTTTTGTAACTCTGCTACAGTCACTTGTTCATCTCAAGTAGACCAAGCTGCAGCAACTAGCCTTCGACTCCTCCCAAATAGAAACTCTTAGTTAAAGACCTAAAGTCTTTCTACAAAAGAATAATCTTATTATTTATAGTTGTGCCCTAAGCTGGTATTTCTAACTGCAGTTCCACATAACCCTGGACTGCGGAAGGCTTTGCTTGGCAAAGCATGCCTCCAGTTTGCAAACACCCTGCTGGAGTTTGCTATGGAGAGATTACTGTGGAATCTTGCTGTTGGCCCATTTTCCACACATACCCTGCGGCACCTAGTTGTTTTCTGATGAGCATTGCTTCAGCGTTGGCAAGCTGGCCATCTTCCAAGGCTCAGCTTGTGATGATCTCATCCTGCCTCTTTTGATTCAATAGAATTTGTGTAGGTAGCCGCAACACTGTCCGAGGTACATTAGAGAATGTAGTTCTATAGAATTGGGCCCTCAGTGAGGATAGGCACAGGATGTTTTTTTTTTTATTGTAGGTGAAATAGAAAATATTCTTTTGGATAGTCATAGGATCAAAGGATCATAGATTTAGAACTAGAATCAACGAGCCAATCAACAAGCATTTAGGAGGTGCCTACATATCAGGTATTCATTCCATTGGGAAATGAACTTACAAAGTCAAAAGAAATGGTGTAACTCTTTTATTGGTCATCTTCCAAACTAGGTTGATTGTTGGCCAGGACTAAAACTGGTTAGAGAAACTGAGCAAATTCTCTAAGGTGTCACAAATTAGTGACAAGTCTCATTTTCCATTTCCTAGTAGTCTGTCATTCATTTGCTGGGCCATTAAGCAGGGAAAAGACCAGAACTGGATAAAATATAAGGAAAATAAAAGTCAAACCATACCTCATGTCCTTTTTGCATTCTTCTATTTCCTCTACCCCACTGGCCTTGGGTCCATTGTGATCTTTTTGAAATTGTCGCATGTTCTTCATCTACCTCCCCATCAGAATATGTTCCTTCTGTACCTTGTCCTCACGGAGATTTCTATTCTTTGGTGGAAAGAGAGGGGAAGATGGAGAACTTATTGATTAACATGTTAATTATTATTAATCTATATCATAATACCATAATGAGTACTAATGGGAAAGCTTCAAGGAGTGACTCTTAATGGTGAGAATCTGTGGCACCAAGGAAAATTACTGAGCAGCTGTGGAGATCTTTCCAAATAACTATGTGTTGTGACTAAACACTTGTAGGACTTATTCTGATATTGTTGTCAATATGAACCAATACTGGCAAGAGCACTGGCTGTGTAGTCAGGGTCCTGGGTTCAAATCCTATTTGGAATTGCAGGTTTATAGCTGGAAAGGATATTAGAGGTCATCTAGACGAACTCCATCATATTACAGTTGAGGAAACTGATGCCCAGAAAAACAGAATAGTGGAAAGATTTGGAATCTGGTGACCTGGGTTCAAACTCTAACTTTGCTGTTCACTCTCTGTATGTCCATGGATAAATCATTCTTCTTTGCCCCAGTTTCCTTGTCCATAAAGTGAAGGCACTGGATAGCTAACCTCTTAGTTCCTTCCAGCTATAAGTCCTAGGAATCTATGACTTTCCAAAGGTCACATAGCAAGTTAGTTGAAGAACCCAGGATAGTAACACAATTTTTATTTTCACCCTAGAACAAGAAAAACAGAATTTTGGAACCTCAGTGTTAGAAGGGGACATTTGGGGCCAGTCTCTATCCAGACAAGGACCCAGTATAGCATACTGTCCAGTCTTGACTTGCAGACCTCCAATGACAGGGTGACCCCACATGTCGCAAGGCAGACTTCTTGCCACTCTCTTCCCTATGACTCCAATTCTCATACATAAACATGGCTGCATTATCCGAATCCCTCCTTAGCACAAGTCTAGAACTAAAAATCATAAGGATTGTGGCTTGTATAAGCAATTTTCCTCATATTTCTTAAGATTACAGTGAGTGAGCCCTCTTATGGAACCAGAGGGAGTATCTCTCACTCATAATATTCTCTGTAGGTTGTGTGCCATCTGATGAACTAGTTCACAATAATGAAGATGGTACTTTATGATTTTGTGGGGGTTTTTCCCCCTGTTGTGCCTTATCTTTTAAAAAAAGGTCAAGTTTCTACCTGTATATATCTTTCCTGTGTAAATTTTTTATTCATTTTAAACTTAAATACAGAATAGGAAAAGAAAAGAACATTTCCACGTACATAGCAGATATAAGAGGAGATTCAATATAAAATAAATTTCTGTTTCAAGAAAACCTATCTAATAAATACTGCACATTGTTTTCAAGCTATCCAACTTTTCTTTGCTTCCTTCTAGGTTTTCTTCCATTCCCTGCTGTGTATTTTTTCATCTTTTTTTTCCACTCTCCCCTCCTACCCCCCAGAAGTCTATGATTAAACATGGATACATACATACACACTCACATATGTACTAACATATTCATATACACATACATATATATGTTTAGATACTTATAAACACACACAGCTACACACATATGTATACATATATACATATACATATATGTAAGACCATACTATATATATTTCTATTTGCCATTTCTTTCTTGGGAGGTAGATAGCATCTTCCTTCATAGGGCCAAGTCTTTCCATGTTTTTCTAAATCAATCAGCTCATCATTTCTTCTATCACAGCAATATTCCAGCATGATCATATCCTATCTGAGAGATTATCTAAGAAAATTTTTTCCTTCCAATTTTCTGCTTTCCTTCTATTCCTGACTACATTAGTCTGATTTATATAGGAAATTTTAATTTAAAATAATCAAAATTATCCATTTTACACTTCAATAATGCTCTCAGCTTATAGTATAATTTAAGTCCTTTATATATCTTTAAAAGTTTTTGTATTTCATAGGCAAAAAACCATCTTTCCTTATCTTGGGAATAAAAAATAACCCATGCCTAGAACTGAGCACTAAGAAATCTGGTTGAATTGCTCTAGGGGAAATTACATGATTCTTTTAATGACCCCTAGTAATATGTAAGATTGAAAAGCATTCAGCCAATAGATAAGTGGTCAAAGAATATGAACAAGCAGTATTCAAAAGAAGAGCTGCTATAATTCTATGAAGGGATTCTCTAAATCACTAATAATAAAAGAAATGCAAATCAAATCAATCTGAACTTTTACTTCAATACTTAGCAAATTGGCAAAGACAAAAAAGATGGAAAAAGTCAACTTGGAGGATTAAAAAGTCACGTATACTGATGTATTACTGGTAGAGCTGTGAATGAGTACAACTATCCTGGAAGAAATCTTTGACAAAAATAGGAAAGAGGGAAGTACTAACTACATAATATAAGATATACAGAAGTATGAAGAAATCTATATTATCTGATGCAGAGCTAAGCGTTCAGCCTATACAATTACAGTAATAATGTACGTGGAAACAATGACAACCACAAAACAATCAAGTGAATGCATGCTGTAAAATTACAAAGAACAGGGTTGACCACAAAGAAGAGATAGTCATGGACTCTTCTTCCCCTCCTTGTAGAGGTAGAGTGTTACAGATGTGTAACCTTACATGTAATGTCTGGTTTCCCTTTTTCAGTGAACAAATCAGTTTTGCAGATTTTTCTCTTCTTTATCTTCTACTTTTCCTTTTTTTAAAAATTGCTGTAAGGGATGACTCTTAGGAGGAGACATAGAGGAAATCTAGATGCCATGAAAACCAATGCTATCAATACCAATCTAATTTTTTAAATGACATCAAACTTCTCCCTAAAATCTTTTAAATACTAATGTCTTTTAAATATCTCTCTAATGATTCTCTATCATTATGAATCATGGAAAACCACTGAAGAAATCAACTTAAGAATCATTCAAAAGGCAGTGGAGAGGTATATGATTGAGGGGAATATTCTGTAGCTCATTTCCAAATAAGGAATTGCATGGGAGTTATGAAATAAAAGATGTCATCAGAGAAATGTTTTTTTGGGGAAAAAGGTGAACCTATCATGTATTAAGAGTGCCAAATTACCAATAGATAGCCTACTCAGTTGATATCCACACAATGTCAAGAGAAGTAAGAAGATGGTCTCTAGCATATTGGGTTCTATAAATGGCCAGTATAGGGGGGATATGGCAGATTTTCATGGAATGAGCAGATATGTATGTGTTCCTTCACTTGGGGGAATACCACCCTGGGGAAAACACACAACCATGGAATTATCAAAGTAATCTTTCCACACAGTTATTTTCAAATCACAAAGAATTCTTTGAATTCCTGAAGGAATTCAGTGGTTTTCCATAACAAATAGCAGTAGTACCAAGTTCTCTTATATAATAAATCTTTAAAAATCATAGACTTGTGTTTTCATCAAATGACAATGCTGCTCTAATTGGGCCAAGACTTTACATTTTTTGTTTTAAAAACATATAGAATGAAATATGCTATCTAACCCCAAACAGAGAGCTGAGGAACTCAGAGTACAAACTGAAACATATTTTTCTTTCTTTTTCTTTATTATTTTTGGATATGGCTAATGTGGGTATTTATTTTGCATGTATATATATATATATATTATATATATATATTTGTAATGGGTCTTGTTTTTCTGTTTTTCTTGTCTTTTCAATGGGTATGCAAGTGAGAGGGAAGAAAGAATTTGGAACTGAAAATAAAATTTAATTAAAAATATTAAAGACATTTAGAAAATTTTTTAGAACTCTTGGGAGCACAAACTTGCATTTTCTGGAGTGGATTCCATGATGAAAATCTAGCATGTATTCTTTTCCAAACTTTTGGTTGTAAATTCAGCACTGGACAACGGATAATTAAAATGTGTATCCCTACTCTTTGCAGAAAGGTTGGAGATTATTGGTACAGAAATTTGTATGTACTATCAAAAGAAATCTTTGAAAAAATTAATATTTGCTTAATTGTTTTTCTTAAAAGGGAATGGTCAATGATGGTAAACATATTGCAAAAGGACTGTTGTACAAAACCAAAAGACATCAATAAAGGTTATTTTTAAAGGAAATGCTAAATTCTTGGTTGAACCAAAGGAAATATAGAATTTAGATTTATAAATGATAAAGTTGCCATCCTTTCCATTTTATCCATGCTCCCTATGTGGTCTTTATACTTTTCTCTTGCCAGCAAATTGAGGAAAACCCCAGCTGTGGCTGAAGAGAACTGTATTGAGAGAGTTCACTAATAGAAACTCCAAACATACTATGATGATTTTTCACAAGGCTTAAGAAACTGCCAGGAAAAAATTTACTTACAAATGAAGTGCTATTTGTATATTTTCCCAGGGGAAAATATTTACCAACACTTTGATATTTGTTCCAAGACCATGGAATTCCATTCCACTCCGCAAGGACAAAACAGGAGGATTTCTTTGAAATTCATTTGTGTTGAGATAAAATGGCTCAACTCTGACATGGGTGGGGACATGCCTCATACCCCGAAAGAAATGAATGTGAGAAAGGGGAGCTTAATAAGCTGGGCCTGGTGCCATATGAAAATAAATGGGCATGTTCAATGACTCAAATATATCGTATGACAGGAAAAAAAACCCACACTAAAAACTAGTAAACAACAGAAGGAATGCCTTTCCGTTATTCAATAATGAAATATGTAATAATGCCACAGTCCCTTCATGGCAAATCATATTTAGCCTGGGGGTTGCTGCAAATGATGAAATACTACACTCATCCATGTTACTATAATCATTTCTTCCAACTGTGGCATAATGAAACTACCTGGAATCTGGAATCAAAAGACATAGGTTCAGATCTCAGCTCTACCATTTAATAGCTGTGTGACTTTAGAAAAGTCACTTCACTGTTCTTGTACCTCAGGTTCTGTTTTTTTTTTAATTTAATTAATTTTTTTGTTTTTGATTATCAACAATCACTTCCATAAGTCTTAAATTCCCTCCCCTCCTTTTCCCCTCCTTCCCTGAGATGGCATGCAATCTTATATGGGTTCTACACATGCATTCTTATTAAACACATTTTCATATTAGTCATCTTGCACATACGAATTAAAACGAATGGGAGAAACCATGAGAAGAAAGACCAAACTAAAACAAAACATAACATAAGAGAAAAATAGTCTGCTTCCTTCTGCATTCCAATTCCATTCTCTGGAGGGGGAAGGCATTTTGCCTCAAGAGTCCTTTGGGAATGTTTTATGTCCTTGCATTGCTGTGAAGGGCTGCATCTATCAGAAATAGACCTTGCACACTGTGGTTGTTACTATGTATAATGTTCTCCTGGTTCTGTTCATTTCATTCAGCATCAGTTCATGTAAGTCATTCCAGTTTTTTCTGAAGTCCGACCGTTCATCATTTCTTACGGTGGGATAGTATTCCATTACATTCATATATCACCACTTGTTCAGCCATTCCCCAACTGATGGGCATCCCCTCGATTTCCAGTTCTTGGCCACCACAAAAGGAGCTGCTACAAATATTTCTGTAAATGTGGGACCTTTTTCTGTTTTTATCATCTTTTTGTGCCTCAGTTTCTCATTGGTAAATTGGGGATGATATGCTTATATATACTTAATTTGGCTGGTATAAGGATCAAATCAGATGAGGAATGTTAAATAATCTATAAAATGTAAATTATTAAACAAATGCCAGCTATTGTTACTATTCTTATACAATTAATAGACTATTAAACACCATAATCTAGCCTCTTCTTATCTTTCTTGTCTTATGCAGTACTTCCTGACAGGTACTCTTCAATCCGGTGAAACTGGCCTCATTGGTTCGTTCTCTCTGGCTATCCCCCATGCCTGAAATGCTCTCCAACTACTGACCTCCCTGGCTTCCTTTAAATCTCAGCTAAAATCCTATCTCCTCCAGGAAACTTTCCCTAACCCCTTTTAATTCCAGTGCCTTCTCTCTGTTAATTATTTCCTATTTATCCTGTATATAGCTTGCTTTGTGTATATATTTTTGTGAATGTTGTCTCCCCTATTAAATTGTAAGTTTCTTGAGGGCAGGGACTTTTGCCTCTTTTCTATCCTAAGTGCTTAGCACAGTGCCTGACACATAATAGGCGCTTAATAAATGTTTATTGAATTGAATTACTGGAAAAAAAATCATGTTCATATATATATTTATACCCAGGGATGTGTTGGTAAATGTTTAACAACTGGCTTTCCAAAAAGTCAACATTTTAAATTTTAAAACAATAAATGAAGGCTTGATTTGTAGTATTTGTGGATTTCCAAAGTGTAAGTGCTCACACTGAAAATTTAACAATGGTTTTTGGGAGCCAGTTGAACTGGCTGCATGCAGCTTATTCCTGTCTACAGCACTTTTTACTATTAGTTCTCCAGATGTTGCTGAAAATGTGCCCTCTGCCTCCCAGCATATACAAACATTTGCACTAATAGGACAACGGACAGAGAGGATGACTTCAAAGTCAGGATGACACGGACTCAAGTCCTGCTTTTATCACATATACTGGCTATATAATCCTGGACAAGTCACTTAAACTCTCCGTGCCTTGATTGAGTCTGTAAGACTATACGGTAGCAGAACATTGTTGATCTGAATTGACTTGTAGAAGGAATGTCTCCACAAAGAGATTCCTATGCCAATGAAGGAAAGGTCTGGGCAAATAACATGTTTGTGTATACACATATGTATACATGCATGTACGTATACATGTAGTTATACTTGAACTCGCTCTTCTCTTCCTGAAGACAGAGATGGCAACATTTGTTTTTGTAGCTGTGAGGTGGATGGGTCAGAAGAAATGAGGGCATGATAGGGCAGCATGAAAAAGTTGTGGAGGATAGGGGATTTACTGGGGAGGACTGACTCCTAAAATATCATTCCTGAAAAATCTTGGCAGGAAATAGTACAAATTTAGATTGTTTTAAGGGTCATGGTTCAAGGAGAAATAGAGGTGATATTCCCATTGTACTATGCCATGCCTGACCATACATGGAAGTATTGGATTTACATATTCTGGGAAGGACATAGATAAGCCAGAAAGAGTTAAGGGGAGAGTAGCCAGGAAAGGGAAGGGCCTCCATTTCATGCCACAAAGGGACCAGCTGAGAAAATTAAAGATACATTTTAATCCATCAACAAACAGACATCCATTAAGTTTTTGACTATGTGCTAGGCACTGTCTTATGCTATGGCGATAGAAAAGATAGGAAAGATCATATAGGTATAAGTATATGCAAAATAAATACAAAATGATTATATAAGGCAGCTAAATGTATTGTAACTAGTGGAGGAGGGCATTAACACTCTGGAAAAGATCATCGAATAAAAGCTGGCTTTGTTTTGAAGGAAGTAAGGTATTCTAGAAGTTGAGTAAGCAATAGATAAGAGTGCTGGACCTGGAGTCAGAAACACTCAATTTCTTGATTTCAAATCCAACCTCAGACACTTACGAGCTGTGTGACTCTGGTCAAGTCATTTAACCCTGTTTGCTTCAGTTTCCTCATCTGTAAAATGAACTGGAGAAGGAAATGGTAAACCACTCCAGTATCTTTGCCAAGAAAACCTCAAATGGTGTCAAGAAGAGTTAGACATGGCTGAAATGCCTCAGTGACAACAAGGAGAAAGTAAGAGGAGAAAAGAGGATAGCCAGTATAATGCCAAGGAGAAAGGAGATTGGATATCATTTGTCAGGAACAGAGAGAGGTCCAGATTGACTGCACCATAAAGGGCAAGAAGTAGGGTGAGTTGATGAGGCTGGAAAGACAGGTTGAAACTAAGTTGTCAAAGGTTTTTATAAAACCAAACAAAAGAGTTTATTTTTTTATCCGAGAAGAAATGGGGAAGCACTGGAGTTTATATTACAGGGGAGTAGTTTGGTCAGATCTCAATGATGTGGAGAACATATTTGAGAGGGGTGAGACTTGAGACTGGGAGATCAAATAGGAGACTATGACAGTAGACTGGACGAAAGGTGATGGGAACTAAGATGGTGGCTGTAGAGAAGAGAGAAGGACTAAGACACAAGAAACAATTAGATATGTGCAATGAAGGTAGATGAGGAGTTGATAGTAATGCCCACATTACAGAAATAGGGAAATTCAGTAGAGATGAGGATTTTGGGGAAAAGATAATGAATTATATTTTGAACATGGCAAGTCTGAGATTTCTGGGATGTTCAACTTGAAATGTCCAAGAGGTTCTTAGAAGCAATGTGACAATTGTCATTCAATATTTAAAGTTTCTGTCCTGTGGAAGGGGGATTGGAATGGAGGGGAAGGGAAAAATGGGGAGTAATGAGTACAAATGGAAAGGAAACAATTTTAGGCTTGATTTAAAGAAAAAGTTCCTAAGAATCAGAGCAATCCAAAAGGAGAACTGAATACCTTGGGAGGTAGTGAGACCATCTCATTGGAAGTATTCAAGCAAATGCTGAAAGATCATCTGGCTCATTCATATGTTGCAGATCAGCAGTTATGAAAGTGGGATTCCTGGGGACCCTTGGGTTTTACCATTGATTGGTTGATTTATTAAGTGCCCCTTATGTGAAAAAATAACTGTTAGGGGTTGTGTATTGTTACAGAGGTAACGTAAACACTGTATGATGCCAGCCAATGGTAACCTTGATCATCTCTTAGGAAAATCACCTTCTTCACAAAGGATTCTCTACTTCTGCCCTGAAGCCTTCCTGTCTCACCTTGTATAGACCTCCTCGAATGTTTTCATCATATGATTCATATGACACCTATTATAATATTGTAGTTAGTTGTGCCTATCTCATCTCTGATCTAGGACTATAAGCTTCTTGAGGGCAGAAACTATATGTGTGCCTCCTTTAGGCCACCATTAAAGGGATGAGGTCACTGGTAAGAATGTATACACACACACACACACACACACACACACACACACACACGCATTGTGGATGTGTACATGCATTCAATGAACATTTATTGCATAAAAACCAATGAGCACCAAATGATATCTGGAAAAATCCAAAAGTAGAAGTTGCTTATATTCCATTGGAAGGATACTTGTGAATAAGTGAATACAAGGCATTTTGAAGAGGGAGAGAATATTAACAACTTGAGGACCGAGGAAGAAGCTTCCCAAAAGATTCTAGGTTTAGATGGGGAAGGAATCCAATCTAATCCCCTTGTTCTACAGAAAAGAGAACTGACCTAGAGATGATACGTGACTTGCTTAAGATCACACAACTAATTAACTAGCAAAGTCAGCATTCGAATCCATTAATGTGCTTCCAGCGTCATTACTCTTTCCCCTACACCACACTGGAGGTATCGACGTATCACCAAGAAAGGTAAAGAATGTGAGCTCAAGGTTGTTGGGCGGAGCCAAGATGGCAGAGTAGAAAGACTCACCTATGCTAGGTCCGAATCCACAGCCCATAGATTTCCTGTAAAAAGAACTCCTGACAAATTCTGGAACAGTGGAAGCCGCGCAGCAACACAGTGAGGGAGATTTCCGTTGCAGAGAGCCCTGAAAAACCGACCACAAAGGTACCCCAGACGGGAGTGGAGTCCTGTCCTGCCGAGTGCGCCCCTCTCCCGCCCCGGCCACGCGGCCCTGAGAGGAGTGAGCAGAGCCCAGCAGGCGTCAGGGACCTGAATCTCCAGGCGGCCTCGAAGGTCCCTCCACCCACAGATGCACAGGTCAGTGAGAGAGACGGGCTGAGAGGGGAGCGGGGGATCTCTGGGACTCGGACCCCCTGGGAAGCGGCCGCTGCGGGAGAGGCTGAGGCAGCTTGGCCAGAGGCAGAGGCAGCTCAGCCAGAGACTCCCAGAGTGGGCTGGAGCTCCACCCCAGCTCCACTACAAAGGATCTCTGTATAAACCCCCTGAGGGAACTGAGCCTGAGAGGCGGCCCTGCCCCCACCTGAGAACCAGCAGATAAGCCCCCTTTGAAGAGCAGTCAGGCCTGCCAAAAGCCC
>CM053772.1:166103454-166127061 GCA_028658325.1 Potorous gilbertii | reverse complement strand
ATAGAAGAGAGGGCAGATTGGTGATAGGGGAAATTAGAATGTCCAGTGTATTGGGGAGGAGGGAGGGGACAAATGGGGAGAAAATTTTGGAACCCCAAATCTTGTGAAAATGAATGTAAAAAGTTAAATAAATTTATTTAAAAAAAAAAAAAAGAATGTGAGCCCAAGATGAGGAGGGCTGTCAAAGCTCACAGAAGTGCTGGTAATCGAGTTTGGCTGAAAGATGGAATACTTGAAAAGGAATAATGTTAAATAAGGTTAGGGAGGCTAGAACTAGACTTTAAGGGCCTTAAACATTAGGAAGTTCACAGTTTATCTTAGAGGCAGTAGGGAGTCACTGATAGTTTTCAAGCAGAGAAGTCAGTTGATCAGAGGAATTAACGTGGAGGTTCTTACAGAAATTCAGGCAAGGGTTGATGAGAGCCTAAACCAGTGCCAAAATATATAATAGGTTATTTTTGGAGGACTTCTTGTGCAGGCTGGGTAATGACTTGTCAGTGATGTTGAAGAAAAGATTCCTATTAGGGCATAGATTCAATCTCTTAGATCCTGTCCAATTCTAAGAGACAGTCTGTGAAAGGAACAGATCCCTCCATCAGGAATACTTCAAGGCATCTTAAAGTACAAACAACGTTACTCATGTCAGCCACTAGAGGGCACTATGGTTTCAGAAAAACAGAATTTGGGGTTGCTTTGAAAGAGAAGGCTAAGACTGTATGAAATATCCCAAATAAAGGGATTAATATTGCTACATGCTCTTCATTACTAGCCTCAACATTTTAGGTACTGTGCATATGTAGAGTTCTTTCCCAATGAGTTTACCACTATCTGAGCACTTTGCCAAGTCTGAATTTCTCTTTCATCCATTTGCGGTATCCTCTGCCTTATAATTGCCAGGTCATTTTATTTGAAATTTTTCAGTCTTTTCATTCTTGTCATCCATTATTCATTCCTATATTCCCAAGAAAATGGTGATTGGATGATCACAGAAGGATGAATTAATGAGAAAATTCATAACCTACTTTGGGGGAAAATAACAGCTTAATTGGGGCTACAGTGAGGCTGGCCTTATTCTTAAGTCTCTGCAAGCAGTCTGATTTGTGAGGCACAGGATCCAGCTCTCCTCCTAGACTCTCAGAGGCTTTGATTTCTCCTCCTCCTCCAAATTTTTGTTATTAGACTTTCATTCCCCTGGATTAAGATTTAAGCTCATATTGGGAAATAAATACTCCTTGTAGATGCAACACATTGAGCCGTAATGAAGAATTTATAGCTCAGCATGAATTGGTTTATCTTAACCTTTCCAAACAGGAGGATTAGTTGTTGTGATAAGGGACTGGAAGAAGAGATGATAGATGTCTTGGAACAGGGGTTGCAGAGAGTGGAGTAGATATTGAAGATATCACTGTTTCCCTTCATATTTTTTCTTAGTCCCAAGGTAGACTAGAAAAAAGGCAAGTTTCATAATTTCTGCTTTTAAAAATTATTGATGCCTCTTTTTAGATCATATTAGTTTTTATATATCCCTTTTCAGATTTGGTGAGTCTTCTCATAAAAGTTCAGCAAAAGCAGTCAATACATTGACTCTGACAGCATATGCAACATTTCAAACCCATGATCCCCAACTTCCCCAAGAAAAGGAAAAAGGTACATTTTCTCATCTCTTTTCTGAAATGAAACTAGGGTAACTATAATTGCAAATAATTTGGCTTTATTTTAACTTTCTTTTACTTTAAATTGAAGTTGCTGGACATGTTGTTTTCCTGGGTCTGCTTACCTCAGTCTGCATCAGTTAATGTCTTCTCATTTCCCTGCATTACTAATCAGTTTTTGTTTCTTATGAAACAATAATATTCTGTCATATCAATGTGTCACAATCTGTTGAACAATTCTCTAGTTGATAGGCAACAGCTTTTCTCCCAGTTCTTTCCTACCACAAAAAGATACTTCCATTAATATTATGGCATATAGGAGATCTTTCTTTTTGTCTGTGACCTTGTAGGGGTATATAGCTCTAGCAGTGAAACTTTTGGATCAAGGAGTGTAGATATTTTAGTCAATTATTTTTGCATTATTGCAAATCATTTTTTAGAATGCTTTGATCAATTCAAACTTTCTTGTGTTTCTGTCTTCCCACAGCTCCTGAATCATTGAAAATTTTCATCTTTTGTCATCTTTCCTAATTTGTAGAATATGAGATGAAACCAGAATTTTTTAAACATAAATTTCTCTTGCTACTAGTAAATTGGAACAATCTTTCATATAGTTCATTTTTTGAGAATTATTGCTATATGTATACATATATGTACATATGTATCTATGTATATGTATATGTGTATATATACACATACATACATATATTATATATAAAATTATTATATATATGTATAATATAAAATTGTATATATACACACATATATGTGTGTATATATACAATTTTACCACATATCCAGGCAGAGTGAGGGTAACATGTTCAGAAGCCCTTCAATCTCTTGTATGCCATTTCCCTGCTCAAATGATTTCCACTGTGTTCTTCCCATCATAAAAGATGTTAATTGTCAAGATTCCAAAGAAACAATGATAAAGTACTCTGCCTATTTATAGACTGAAGATGATGACATGGACTTTTTGGGCATGAATGAGAGAGTTTTTCCCCCAATGGGGAGGAAATAAGAGAGATAAAATAGATTTTTGCTAATTGAAAAAAATGTAATTAAATTTTTAAAAAGATATTGATTTGTTTATGGTTGACATGGAATTTAATCCACAAAATGTTAATTCAGCTCTTTCTTCTTCCTTTCTCTTGGCTTTTTAAGATCCCCATTAAATCTTTAACTCCTTGATCATTTTATCTATAAATGTCCCTTGCTCTCTTTTATTCCTCAATCAAATTTCTTTTAAAAATAACAACAGAAACATGAGAGAATTTATGTCATTGCTTAGTCTTTCTCAACCTTGGCCCCTTTACCTTCTACCGCTATGGTATCCTTTCTTCCAAACAGTCCTCTTGGGCGCAATGTCTTTAGCCCTTCAAGGGGATTGATTGCTTTTATTCCTCTTGAGAAAACTCCATGGGGAGAATTGTGACTAATCTATATTTCTATTCCCCTCTCTCTGAGACACAAAAGCCCCTTCCCCCTTCCCTAACTCCTCACTACTGTCTCCCCTGATCAACCCAATTACACTATTTCCTTAAGATGGCTTAGCCAGAATCCCAGTTGTCTGCTCTTATGAAGTGATAAGGATTCAGACTTAAGTACTTCTATAGAGACACCAAGGGACCACACAGCTGGACCCTCCAACAGAAGCTGAACTCATTTTGTGGCTATACCTAGGGTATGCAGTGAGCTGGACATAGAGATGGTGTTAAAATATTTAAAATATACTATTTCTTTTTATCTTGTAGATTCGTCTGTGATTGTCCTATACTTTTTGTGTCCTTTTTGAGGAAGTCTTTAGGTTGGAGAGGTATGTAGAAAACAACCTCCACCATTTTGCCACATAACCCTCATTACTCTTTTATAAAAATTTCTTGGAAAAAGGATAATCAGATCACAGTTCTCAAAACACGTCTCCGTAACCACGAACTTTTTTAAACCTTTCATTTTTATCAGTTGTTAGTTTTTGAGTCATTTCAGTCGTATCTGACTCTCTGTGACCCCATTTGGGCATTTCTTAGCAAAGATACTAGAATGTCTTGTCATTTCCTTCTTCAGCTTATTTTATAGCTGAGAGGCTGAGGCAAACTGAGTTAAATGAATTGCCCAGGATCACACAGCTAGTAAATGTCTGAGGAGGGATTTGAACTCAGGTCCTCCTGACTCCAGGGACAGTGCTCTATCCACTATACTACCTACCTGCCCTCATTTCCATCTAGGAATATAAAATTATATTATCAATAGCCTATTGTATCATATTATTATATTATACTAATATTATTGGGGGATTTTATGACTCCAGTTGTAATTTACCATATGACTCTAATGTCAATTTATGAATAACACTGCTTTGTGAGGTTTGAAATAAATGATTATTTTTGTTGGATAGTCAGTGCTATCATCCATTTTGCTGATGAAGCTGACATTTCCTCTCCCTGTAAAGAGGTGAACATTTTATAAACCTTATCTGTGCCAGCTGAAGAATGTATATACAGCAAAGTTGGGAATACAGTAAATTGCCCTGAGAATCAGATAAATCTGGAGTCCATTTACCAGCTTTATCATGACCTGACTTTGAACTAATGACCTACCTAGGCTGTATTTGTACATATTAGGTAAAGCTGGATGATTTGCAGCACCGATAGGCTATTTAGAGTGCCTCCTCTCTAAACTGCACCACCCTCCCCCACTTCCAACTTAGCTTCATCATTTGGACATTTCAGTGATCAATTACCTGGACAATTCCTCTGATTCTCAATCTTAGACACAGAGTTATGAACACAGAATTTTAAAGGCAGTAGATACCTTAAAGATTAAGTAATCCATCCTTCTGAACTCACAGATGAGGAAACTGAGACCCAGAGAAGTTTTCTTCATCTGTAAAATAACCTTTCAGGTGCCTTTCACATCATCTAAATCCAAAATCTATGATCCAATGCTCATCCCACTACTCTAAATTCATTTTGCATTTTTTTTCTCCCTGAGCTATAATTTCTTTTTCATAGAAATGGGGTTGGTTGTTGTGTTCATCACCAGGGATTTATTGATGTAGTATTGCTAATGTTAAAAACAACAATAATAAAAGAAACAAATCCTCTTTCCATCAGGGTAAAATTCCACCCTCCCCACCTCCACAACCTAGTGACTAATGGGGATATGGTACTTTTCCAGAGAAAATGGAATGCCACTGTTCCCAAATTCCTGGGAACTCTGCCCAGTAAAAGAGAATGTTAAGACTTTGCCTTTCCCACTTTGTAAAGCTCATTTGACCCTGCTTCTTTACTTCTTATTTGAAGGCATGTTTTCTAACTCCTGTTTTCTTGTATTTCTGAAGAAGACAGTGACTGAAATTTTGTCTGATTTACCCATCTCACTCATCAGTAAGGGATTATGAAGCTTTCTTTGACTGATATTCATATTCAACTCTGGTTTATATTATCTGTGATTACAGAGTTCTGCTTTCCCCTTTGTTATTTAAGAGGTACTTTCCACAAATCCTCTTTGGATAGAAAACAGGGGGATTTGCTGACCCTACTGTTTTAGACCAGGTCTATACAGCTAAAATAAATCACAAAAGCACTTAATTATTCATTAAATTTATGACCACTTAGAAAACAAATCCAGAAACTCCAAGTTCAAAACAATTTTGAAAGATAAAGAATGGTTCCCTTAACAATAGAAAACAAATTCCCCAATTTTATGATTAGGGAAGTACTGACTACATGATGAGATTAAAAAAAAAGATCTGAGAGTCCTAGTATATATCTAGTTAAACAACTGTTAATTATGTCCTGTAATAAAGCAAGAGAGTAAAATATGGTTGTGCACATCTCCTGATGCTCATCAATAATCTATTTGAGGATTATTTTCTCCAATTTTTAATCAGATTGGCCCAGATTATTTCAATGAACTGCCTAGACTGTCTTAAATTCAGCAGATCATTGTTTAGTCCTCCATTTGGTTATTTTACTCTAATCTTAAAGTATCCCTACATGTTCTTTTCTATTTAAAAGGCGGATAATAGGTTACCGGATTGTTGATAGAAAGGTAACCTCCATAAACCATTCATTCTATTGTGATGGTGAACCATTCAATATTGGCATATGTGGGTTTCTGTTAGGGACCCCGGGAGTTTGGGCCTGATCTGTCAGGTCCACAGGCTTATCTGACCAGCAGAGGCATGTAGGCCCTGGTGGAGTTTAGCTGTAAGTAATAATTGAGGCAGGAGACAAGATAGTAAGAACTCAGTTTATCCAAGCAGTGAGCGGTGCTTTTATCTCTTTTCTGACACCAGTGCCCTAAGTGAGCCTATCAGCTAGTAGTTTGCCCTTATAAGGAAGTAATTTACCTTAAACCAGGACTGCCCAGGGTGGACAGGTAGCCCCTAGAAAGAAAAACATTTTTGGTTTCTTTGTTCTCCTAAAAGCCTGGGAAAATAGCCTTGAGCAAAACAGGGGCAGAACCCTTCCGCCCCACGCCATCTTGTTCATGCCTTACCAGTCTCCCATCAGTTTACCTGAGTCGTGACCGTAAATGCCGTCCAAGAGGCTGGGGATTGGCAATTCCCTTATAGGTTTCCAGCACTGAAATTCCAAGGAGAAAACAAGAAAAAAAAAGTTTATGAAGAAAGATAATTAAAAATATGAATTTCAACATCATATTTATTTTGGACTAAATGAAATGTAATTCCAAATTTGTGGACTTTTGTTTAATCATTTTTTAGTTATGTCCAATTCTTTATGATTCCATTTGGGGTTTTCTTGCGAAAATACTAGAGAGGTTTGTCATTTCCCCAGCTCATTTTATAGATGAGGAAACTGAGGCAAACAGAGTTAAGTGACTTGCCTGGGGCCACACAGCTAATAAATGTCTGAGGTCAGATTTCAAGTCAGGTCTCCCTGACTCCAAGCCTCGCACTCTATCCACTTTGCCAATGTTACCCCAAGTTTATGGACACTTCATTTAGCTAATATTCATTTACTAATAAATGTAGTAATAAACCCTACTTAAGTACCTATGATGTTCAAGGCACTGGGTCTAAAGACTTTTTTTTAAATGCCCTCTGGGGAGAAACAACATTTACATAGCTAAATAAACACAAAGTAAATATGAAGAAATTTGATGAAGAGGAAGGTCCTAATAACTTGTGAGATTAGGAAAAGCCTTGTGTGGAAGGTTGTCTTTGAAATTAGCCTTGAAAGAAACTAAGTGGTTCTAAAAGGTAGAATTCAGTGAGAAGGGAAAGTTATTTTGGAATTGATCCAGTATAATCCAATGCTCATCCCACTACTCTAAATTTATTTTGCATTTTTTAGGAATGCTTAGGTAAAGGCATAGAAGTGGGAAATAGTTTAAAAAGCATGCACTTAGTGCTGGAAAAGATATTAGTCTCCCAGTTGAATTTCTTCATTTTATTGACAAAGAAACTGAGGCTTAGAGAGCTAAAGGGACTTGTCCAGAGTCACACACATAAATGATCAAGACTGGACTCTCCATCCAGTGCTCTTTTCATTGTGTCATACCAATTCTCCAAGTATAAGGAACAGTCTGTTTTCCTGGAATATGCACTGTGTAAAGAGGAGGTTTAAAATGTTCCAACAGGAATTCATATTTTATCCTAGAGGCAGTATGGAGCCATAGGAGTTTCTGGATCAGGGCAGCAGCAAGGGCAGACATACACGTGTATTATTTGGAGAAAGCAGAAAATGAAAGTAGGGTGACCATTTAAGAAAATGGCCACCAGTGTTACAGAATGTCAAATTCAGGATTATGCAAATGCAAATGAATGAGATACTAAGTCAGATTTAAGGCAAATGTATCCGGTCACATTTCACCAAGGTAAACCACATAAACCTTATTATAAATATTTTCAGCAATTATATGACAGATAACATATAACACATTGACAAATGCCCATTAGGCCAAGAGTCTTAACTTTATCTAGCTTATCTAGATGAACTTTATCACAAAATGGCATTTATTCCATGTCTCAAAACACCTGTGTATTTTTTTTATTGTGATATAATCACAATTGAAAGCTCAGATGGTTGAGGGTTGCAGCTAGATTACTAGAGCTGTCAAAATCCATTTTTATAACACCAGATTGAAAATATAATAAAAAGTAATTTCTTTAATTTATATTTGATATTCCTGCTGGGGGTGTTAGAATTTAGATTTCTTGTATTTGTCTTTTCCTTAGAAAATTAAAATCTATATAACATTTACTTCTGGAAAGTTATACGGATGTGTGTCTATGTGTGTGTAGGAGTGTGTGTGTGATAAGTCATCAAAATAATAAAAATGCCGGATTAGTATTTCAGCTAAAATTAAAAAAAATTAATTTCCAGTTCATAATTATGCATCCATTAAACTAGAGCTCTGGGGTACAGTTCTGTGCTTGGATGCCAAGGCATCACCAACACGCAATTTTGTCTTGGTAATTGCCTAGGGTAATGTTTCTCAGACTGAATTCTAAAGAATCCTCATGTGGGAAAAAGCTGACCAACGAGTTCTGATGCCTTGATATAATAACTGACAAACACATCCAACAAATCCATCCACTTTGCTGCCTGTGTTAAGGGAACAGAGCACAAATGTTTGATGTACACAAAAGGGATGACTTGAAACTGATCACAGTCTTTCAATATCAAACCAACTCATTTTTGGGTAAGGATTTAAAGTGCCAACAATTAATTGTATGTATATGCAAAGTTTAAAAAATGGTGTCATTTTTAGCAGAAAGTAAGATATACAGGACAGGAGCCCATTTTGTATTTGTAGCTGCATTGGTATCAAGGAATTCATTGCTTAATGGACAAACTGTTGGATTCTCATCTCCTTTGTTATTGGGGCTGGTTCTTGGATAGCAGACTTAGTCACCAGGATTGTCTTTGAAACTTTTCCAACTTAGAAGAACCTACAAACACTTTAGCATTGGTGGCATAACCTTTGAAAATACAGTATTATCTCCCCTCTAAGATAAGGTACTTAGCAATTCCTCAAGTGCTATATAAATGCTAACTATTAGTATTCATCATTATGAGGCATCAGAGGAGAACTTTTGTGGGGGATATTGATTTTATTGCCTATACTACTTTAATGTCCAAGGGCCTGTTTTTCTCATTTCTAAGATGAGAGAGTTGGGCTAAATGGCTTCTGTTTGGGCCTGAGATCAATTCACATTTTTCTTTGAGACTTTGGATATAGCAGTTTTGTCTTCTTGTGTATCTATGTTTTGATCTTTCTTATCACCATAGTAACTTTCTATCATTTTTTGTTGTTGTTTATTCCCTTTTCCAGCCTACTTCTTTTCTTTTAACTTTTTATTAAAGTTAGACTCTGCTCCCAGGGTCGAAGGGGGCTGTCTCAAGCTTCAGGATTTTTGTGCAGCTTTTTTTCAGAGTTAGTTCAGAAGGTCTGTAAGTTTTCAGTTGTTCCGAGGTGGTATGATCCAAGACTAAAGGATTAAGGACTGGATACTGAGTACATTCACCAAATGGTGAGATTTAAGCACAAGAATCAACCAACCAAAAGACATTTATTAAGTTTATCATTGCTAGGCCCTGTACTTAGTGCCAGAGATACAAAGAAAGACAAAAATACACACAGCAACCCAGGGGAGATTGGGAAAGACCTGGTGTTGGAATTTTTGCTGAAATTTGAAGGAGGCCAGGGAAAATGAGAGGCAGAGTGGAGAAGAGAAAGCATTTCAGGCATGAGGATTATGAATGAAGTAGTTCTAAATGTAGCTACTCTACTTTTACATCCTGGAGCAATCTGTAGCCTCTATCCTTTGGTGTCATATGCAAGGGTCCATTAGCCATAGCTTTTCCTGGATGACAGTCTGAGTAACAATTTACTCATATCCTCTTCCTTAGGCTTTCTTTTCCCCATTCACAACTATCCCTGGCTGAGAATATCATAGCAGTTGTAACATGGCATTTTAAAGAACACACAGTCAAAAGAAAGAGAATAGATAATATTATTTATAAAGTGTGATTAGTTACCTCAGATAGACGTAGACAGTGATAATGTGATGTACTATGAGCCATTATTTGTGATTTCACTCTGATTCCTCCTAAATAATCCTCAGACTGTATCTCCAGTGAGGATTTTTGGATTTTATTGTGTACAGTCTAAAGGTTGCCAGAGAAGATCAATGCTGGTTCGAATGAAGTCTGGTTGGCTCTTGTATTCTTTGGAGGTAATATGACTTTTAAGCTTTTTTAAAGCCAACAATCCATTGAAAACCAATGAGAAAATATAACATGGTTTATTCTGGGTCCTGGAATTTCAAACTCTTAGACAGGAAAAAAAAGTCTTCAAGGACATGGTGTATTATTTCTGACAATCTCTTCTTGGTCTGTTTTCTCTGAAATGACAGAAGAAAATTAATAGAACCAGAAGAAATGAAGATGCTTTATCATCCTGTAATCCTTCATCTCATTTAATTGATGCCCTGGAGATATCAGGAAGCCTTAGATCATGAGTCTTCCAGAGCAGGGAATTTGTTTTTTGATTTTTGACTTTTCTTATTCTATCTGCTTTAAAGAATCACACACCCCTATGGAGCTATATAAATAATGAAGTAGGATAGCAAGCAATGGTGATTTCTGTTCACTGGGGCAGTGGTGACTTCAGACTTTTCAAATAAAATTTGGAAAAAGGAAGGAAAGAAGAGAGGGAGGGAGGGAGGAAGCATTTCTTATGTGTCTACTATGTGCCGGGCATTGTGTTAAGCACTTTACATATATCTCATTTGATTTCAGTTGATCAGTCATTTTTCAGTCATGTCCAACTCTTCGTGATGTCATTTGGGATTTTCTTGGCAAAGAAATGGAGTGGGTTGCCATTTTCTTTTCCAGCTCATTTGACAGATGAGGAAACTGTGATCCATGGGGTTAAGTAACTTGCCCAGGGTCACACAGCTAGTAAATGTTTGAGGTCTGACTTGAAGTCAGAAAGATGAACCTTCCTGACTTTTATTTGCTAGAGGAGGTCATTTGATATGATAGAATGTTATATTTCAAGTTTAAGGACATCAAATATTGACTGCCACTTACTACTTGTAAGACTTTAGACAAGGCAGTCAGACTCTCTGCCTCAGTTTCATTTTGTTTTTTATCTATGAACTGGGGTGGTGGTGAGCTAGAGTCCCTCTAAGATTCTTTTAAAATCTAAACTATTAGAGACAGCATGGTGTGTTAGATAGAATACTGGATTTGGAGTGAGAGGTTCTGGTTTTGGATCCTAGTTCTCTTGGTTACAAGTTATATGACCATGGGCCAATCACTTAATTTTTCTAGTTCTAAGTTTCCTTAGCTGAAAATTAAAGACATTGGACAAGATGAACTCTAAGTTCTCTTCTACACATCTATGATCTGTGAAGGTTTGTTAAAACTGATAATTCTTTGTTTTCCTAAGGCTGCGCTGTGGTCCATTGAGGAAGGAAGGGTGGGGAGTTATTTCAAAGTCTGTGAGTTTATCAATAAGTAAACAAATAGGACTTCTGCAAACTAAATAAATAATAGGTCTAACATCTTTTCCAGACAGAGGATTTCAATTGTGTAGAGAACGCCTAGTGAGGAAATTCTCTCTACAAATGTAAGTCTACAACTCATCTGCAGCTCATGCCTCTGAGAATTAGTTACCTGGGGCACTGACACTTTGTGACTTGCCCAGGTCAGGCAACAAGTATGTCAGATGTAACACCTGAACCCAAGTCTGTCCTGATAACTGAGATTGGATCTTTATCACCTTTGTCATGGTCCCTCTCCATATACTTATATGGATTCTGTGTATATATTTGACCATTATTAATAACATACAAAGTCATTAAAAGCATTAGTGAATTCATAGTAGCTTTTGATCATTAGGGATTTTGTTTTAGGCAGTTAGATGGACAGGAAGACTCCTTGAGGTCAAATCTAGCCTTAGTCACTTACTAGCTTTATGACCCTGGGCAAGTCATTTAACCCTGTTTGCCTCAGTTTTCTCATCTATAAAGTGACCTAGAGAAGGAAATGGCAAACTACTCCAGCATCTTTGCTAAGAAAACCCCAATATGGTTATGGAATTAGACATTACTGAAAAATGACTAAACAATACATTTTTTTAATCAACAAGTATTAAAAGGACTACTTTTATCTTGTGTGATCATAATTAGAAAGGTTGGGAGCCCCTGCCTTTGTTCTCTCAACACTGTAGGGAGAGTCCATGTCTCAGTTTTCTGTAATTATCCAAGAGGCTGTCTGCCAGAGCTGAGTCTTTGAAATACTGGAATTTAAACAACTGATCTGGAGAAAACCTAGAAGCGTCACTGTGTTATTCACAATCAAAGAGAAGAAGGCTGCATCACCTAGTGGAAATAATCAGAGGATGGGGCTTTAAACCTGTGCTCTTTTCCTTACTACCTGCGTGAATGTGGTCGTCATTTCCCTTCTCTGGCACTCAGTTTCCTCTTCTATAAAATAAGAGAATTGGACTAGATCTCAAAGGCTCTTTTCAGATCAAAGTCTATGATCTTAAGTTTATAAGATAATGATTCTTTAGATTTATTAGAATTTTTCAAACATGTAGAGTGCTTAGCCAGGTGACTGGAATGTAGTAGATGCTTAACAAATATTTATTTCCTTCCCTTTCCTCTTCCTTTCCTTGGTTTCCACTGAGAATTGATTCAGAGAGGCATCTGTGGAATGAGAAGAGAAACAACTCTATCCATCATCACTTCCTACTTACACTAGAAGAATGCAGTTATGGGGAGACAAAGAAGTAGAAAGAATCCATGTTGACTTGAACTTAGCCTTGGTGACATGGTGGTGGTCCCGTTCATAGAAATAAGGAATTTGGGAAAAGAAAGCAATTTGGGGGCAGACAAGTTTCATTTTTTTCCAGAGTACTCTGGAAGTGGTGGTGAAATATCAAAATATAAATATTTCATAGGCATTCTGGGATTGGAGCTAGAGAGAGACTTTGGGATAGAGGGACTCAAGTATTCAAAGAGATCTGTGAGCTCATTGATGTCAATGTTTCTTCCAATGATGCTGAGCAAAACCCATCTATTCCTATCCATTCAATGTGATTCTTGTCCAGACTGCCCATTGAAAATGTTGGGTGTTTTCCTTGCTAATTCTTGACATTGAGAAGATACCAGTGAAGTGCATTGACCACCCATTAATTATTCTCCACTTTTACCAGATGACAAACTCAATCTCCTTTTTGATTGTTTCTTTAATGATTTCTTCTTCTCTAGTTGTCTTCTGTAATCCTTCTGTGATGTGTTCTACCTACCTACCTACCTAGATTCCAAAGGGATACTAATTTTTTATATTATTGGTAGTATATTGATATGAAAAAGATGGACCTTGGTTCCAAGAAGTTTCTGGATTTTCAAAAAAGGTGCTACAGATAGAGATCTGAAGTTCATCAGCATAGAGGTGACAATAGACTTCATGAGACAGGATCATTCAACACATAAAAGGGCATGTGGAAAAGAAGCAGAGTCAAGAATAAAAAAGATGTGATCATAAGTTGGAGAAAGGTGTGGGAGCCATTCATTGCTCAATGGCTAGCTCTGTCTTGGTTCAGGTTTGATTTTGAGATGAAATGAGAGACTCATGAGTCCTTGAATGTTTAACAAAAGAGTTTACTTTGTCCTACCAGCAAGGATGTGCAACAAGGATACTTTAGTTGTGGTGTACACAGCCTCCCTTACCTAGAAACTCATAGGATCAACAGGTCATCAGAGGATGGCAACTCCAAAGATCTTAGGTGCCCACCAAGTCTGAGAGGCCTTGATTCCATATGACTTGGACATTTTATGCTCCTAGATTATGAGGAAACTGTATTAGGGAAACTGGTGTCAATCAGGTCAACTTTGTGCTGGATCTGCCCAATATTTGCTAGGAAGTTGGGAAGAGGGAACGTGTCAGAGAAACCAGAGCCAATCAGGTCCTATGGGCAGCTTTGTCTTCCTTTTGGTAAAATTTCCCCATGTTGTGAATGGGAAGAAAGTGTCTGTGTCAGGGAAACAGTGGTCTTGACACAGAGAGAATCAAGAAAACAGACAATGTGGAAATAAGAGAAAACCAGAGAAATATATTGTAACACAAGCCACAGCAGGAGAAGAATTGAGGTGACCAGAGATAACCAGAGCATGACTTTTGGGCACCAATAATGGATCTCATGAGATTCAGGGGAAATCTGTGTCATATTGGCGCTGCTTTGGTGGGGACTCTACTTCCCTGAAGTTAACTTTGATGCATTTTCATTTAAAATTTTTATGCTCTAGGTATAGAGCAAGGATAGACTAGTGAAGAGAGAATTTAAAACCAAGATGATCTGAGTTCAAAACCTGTTGCTGACTCATACTAGTTATATGACTGGGCTATTAAATCTCTATCACTCAGTGCTTCAGATAACTCTTTAAGACCTTAAGTCAAAAGAAGGTGCCAACCTACACTGCTAAAGGGAATTTCTTCACCCCAGAGTTCCCTATACTAATGAAGTCACAGGTTCAGTTCTTATTTCTATCCCTATGTCTTTGGTGTACAAATCAACTCTGTTATATGAGATAATATTTGTTAAAAAGTGCTTAGCACATAGTAGGTGCGATATAAATGCTTATTTCCTTCCCTTCCTTTGTATGCATTGTGTATATTCCTGAAGAGAGTTGAGGATTATTTGAATTATTACGTGGTAGATTCTGGTTTATCGTGAACCTATATTGTCATTTCAGAGATATTCAATCCTCCTTTCCAATTTCATTTGCCATGGTCTCTGCTCCCAACATTTTTGCTTTTCCTGAGAGCTTTTCTACCAAACAGTAGATGCACCAGGGGAGGGAGTTTAATACTAGAAGGAATGCTACTGTGAACCTTTTTGTAAAATGAAAAGTCTTTTCATAATACAAAAAATCTCAGTCATAGAGTTTTAACTTCCTAATTATCTGTTTTGATGGGAAGATCTTTCCTCAGCAGTTGAAACCTCCTTGTTTATGGGGTTTTCATTGTTGATGACAAGCAATGCCCCCTTCACAGATGCTCAGATTCTTCCTGGCAGGACAAGCCTATATTTCTTCAGAAGATTCACTCTCACATTCCCGCCTCCTCCCTTTTCCCTTCCCATTTTGTACCTTTTTAAAAGACTGGTTTTCAGGCTGTGACCTATCCCCTATAACCAACTTCTGAATGCTTCCTAACTGCCTGGCCTAATACTTCTAATTGCTGAGCAGTCCAGATCAACAAGGAAAACCTGGGGAAAAAGGTTAGGCTAACAGAGTGTTCTGCATGCATTCATTAGCCCTAAGTAGTAGTTGTGGCTAGAGACTTCTCCTTACCACACGATTTAGTTAACTTCTCAGAGTGGTATATGCAGTTTGACTGCTTATAGGTATGTGTAAATCTCTGGCATTTTGGAAAACAAACCAATACCTTCATTTAATCTGGATGTCCCCTCTAAAAACTCACTCTTTCCTTTTTCCTTTCACTGACAAATAGCTCAAAAGAATGATTTTCAATATCTCCATTTCCTTTCCATCTTTGCCTCCATTCAACAACTAATTCTCTGGGGCAAAAAAATTGTATACATATACAAACATGTATATATGTATGCATGCATATGTATACATGTACATATGTATATACACACCTGACATACTTTTAACTTTAATTTGCATTGTTGCATCATTAAAATTTCATTTTCTTAAGTCTAGACAAATAACACAATAATAAATCAGACCCTGATTTATAGCTTTTGCTGATTTTGCTGGTGTAAAAAGACGTTTCTATCAGAGCCATCTGAACTGGCTCCAACACCACCCAGAGTCTCCTTTGCAGTCTCATTTCTTTCATCATGGTTCTCCTGGAATTACTCCTGAGTCCCCAGTGATGCCCAACCTGCCAAAGGCACTGCCTTTTTTTTCCTCCCTCGGTCTCATTCTCCTTGACTTCTTTGCCCCTCTTGCTATTAAAGTACTCCTTCTAGAGCACGGGTTCTTAATCCTTTTTGTGTTGCGGTAAACCTCTTTGGCGGTCAGTCTGATGAAACCCACGGACCCCTTCTCAGAAATACATTTTTAAATGCCTCAAATGAAATACAAGCTTACAAAAGAAACCAATTATATAGAAATATACTGATCAAAATATTTTAAAAACTATTTATGGTCCTAAACTCTTTCCTCCTTAGGCTTCTCTTAGGTTTCTTATCAGTTAGGTGGCACAGTGGTTAGAGTGCCAGGCCGGGAGTCAGGAAGACTCTTCTTCCTGAGTTCAAATTGGCCTAAGACACTTAGTAGCTGTGAGACCCTGGACAAGTCACTTAACCCTGTTTGCCTCTATTTCTTCCTCTGTAAAATGAGCTGGAGAATAGAATGACAAACCACTCCAGCATCCCTGCCAAGAAAACCCCAAATGGGATTACTAAAGAGTCAGACATGATTGAAGAACAACAGTTCTATGAGGGAGATATTATTGATATTGTTATGCACATCGTACTCATGAGGAAATAATCTCCACAGTGACTGTTTCATGGGATTATGAGACTCAAATGAGATAAAGCATAGAAAGTTCTTTGTGGACTTTAAAGGATTCTAGGCATGCCTGTTGCTATTAAATTCCTAATTCTTATTCAGGTCCCAGCCAAGTCCCACCACTTTTGCCAGGCTTTTCCTAGCCCTCTCAGCCCTTCATCTCTTCTCTCTTTCACCTCCTATAACATGTCAAGGGCCCATTTCCAGTCATCCTGATCTATATCTTGACACTGGACCCAGATGGCTCCAGAGGAAAAAGTGAGACTGGTGACTTGGCACTTTAAACACTCTGGTTCTCCTTGACTGGTCAACAATAGGTCCCAGACCTAGCCCCACTTAGTCATTGTTTGTGTCCTGATTGCCTCACAGCGAAAGTAAATAGCAACTGTTTCTGGTTTGGCCAGAAACCCTGAGGATATTCCCCTCCCAAACTGATTTTTTTGACTAGGCAAAAGAGGTCATTCTCTGCCGCATCTCTTATCTAGCCTTAATCACAGATTGGGCTTTGCCTCAGTCAAGTTGAGAACTGTTAAAGACCTTAGTTTACAAAGGCCAAGGTCTCCCGCTGTATCCAGGGCCATCTCCAGTTGTCCTTATCTATATCTTGCCACTGGACCCAGATGACTCTGGAGGAGAAAGTGAAGCTGGTGGCTTTTCACAGCCCTTCCTCACTTAAATCCAATTCACTTACAAATCATGCTGTCTCTTTCCTGATGTCATGGTCCTCTTCAAGACTGAAGGGCAAACAACAACACATGTCTACATCACTCATTTGGGACCTTAATTATGTGATCTTGAATTGTTACACAAACATTTCCTCTCTCTGTTTAAGAGCTAAAAGGGACATTAAGTATGAATTTTCTATTTTTTCTCCCAATAAGACTGTAAGATCCTGAAGGCAAGGATCCTGTCTCATGTATTGTGCTTCCCTTGGCACCAAACACAGGGCAGTGGGACCAGTGAGTCCTGAATAAACGCTTGAATGGGTGAATGAATGAATGAGAGAACCTAGAATTTGTATGCACAACTTTTCCTCATTCCTGACTCTTGACTTAAGTCTTGCCCCCTTTCTTTACCTCAGCCTCTGAGAATTCCTAGTCCCATTGCAGGCTCAGTTCAAGCTCCACCTGATCATTCCATCTCACCCTGAAATTACTATTTACTTATTTTTCCACATGTTACTTCCCCCAGTAGAATTTAGGCTTCTTGAAGCTAGCACCAATATCAAAATCTTTATCACCAGCTCCGAACATGATATATACTATCAGGAATGTTAAAGAAATATTACTTTTATGCTCTGAGTTTTAGGTATAAGTCTGCTAGAAATCATTTACATTTAATTCAACATTCTAAATTCAGGAATTTCTAGAGAGAGCTGTTCAGTTGACATAGTCATCCCATACCCTTGAATGCCTCCAACTCAAGGTAATTTGAGGTAATGTTTACAGAAACTTTAAACAAGGAAAAATTTACAATATGATAGAATACACTTTGGCTAGAGATAGCATTCTATCTCTAATAAGACAATGGATACTTACTCTTCTAAAACTTCTCAATTCCTTTTTTGACTACTCCCCTACAGAATGGGGAAAGAGGATACTGCCTTTAGTATCTTAATTACAAATACTTTAGAAGACAGAGAAAGCAACTGTTTTAAGTAGCCAAGGGGTATTTCTTGTTCTAAGAATGTTTGCCACCCTTCATCCATTGTGGGGCTGGAGAGAGGGCAACATTTGGGTGGCCTTTTTGAAAAAAACTTTTTTATATACTTTGCTAAAGAGAAAGGTTTGGGAAGTACTTTAGACTATGGAAATATTTATTTCTTATATTTCCAGAGGAATTAAAATGATTTTTAATATTCTTTTACACTATTTAATAAATAATCTTGAACTCATTTAGTTTTAACCTCCTCTCCCCTTCATATGGGTTCAAACAATCTAGAGATAAGAGTTTGTCATTAGCTATTTCCTTAAAGAATTTATATCTTTAGAAGTCTCTTGAAATGTGTTTCTCTGTGTAAATGTGGGCAAACAATCTTGACTGGAAGACAAATCCTTAAGGAGCGAACTAAAAAATAATTCTAGTTTACCCTAAAGATTCTTGATCTGCTGCTAATGAATCACATTAGGCTGTCTTGTTGCATCCTGTGAGCTGGGACAACAACTTGAACCTAGGTCACTTTTCATTTTTGAGATGTCAGAAAGAAACGCTCAAGGAAACAGCATGGTTGGAAGGAGGTAATTCCATATATGCATGTCTAGATACATCTATTCATCCAAACATACATCTATGAATACATGTGTAGCACCTTGAATGTGAAAGCAGCACTCAATCTTGTATTTGCTCATCTCTGCCTGCGCTGTGTTCCTTAGCTCTATGTTGGGATCCACATCATTAGACTTTCCCTTTAGAAAAAAAATCAGCAACCAACCATTAAATCATAGCTCTGGGAGCTGGAGCATGGTAGCCCAATCCAATTTTCCAATGGAATATTTTTGTCAATGTGTTCAAGCCCTCACTACCACCTGCCTAAACCAATCTGATAAGCCTTCTAACAATTTCCTGCCTCTGTTCTGCCCTTTACAGAATCTCAGAGCTGGAAGAAACTTGAGACCCTGCCTAGCTCAATCCTTACCTGAGTAAGAATCCCTCCCCACCGCTTACAATGCTCCCAACAAGAGGTCATCCAGTTTTTGTTTGATGATTTCTAGTGAGGTGAAAGTCACTAATTTCTTAAAGCTGGTCATTCATTTAGATAGTTCTAATGACTAGGAAAAGTCTTTCCTTAACTCAAGAAAAAAAATTGCCTTTTTTGCTATATTTTCTATTTCAGAGGTTTTCTAATTTGAGAGACCCCTTTGTCTTCTGGTGAAGCCTATACACCCCCTTCTCAGAAAAAAAATGTTGTCAAATTCATAAAATCAAATAAATAGGATTACAAAGCATGGTAGGACTAATTTACACTCCCTAGGTTCCATCACACAGTGGGTCAGGTTAGATTTCCCCTAAAAGGCAACAAAGCCTAGAGTTAATAAATTGACAAAGGGAAGTGGAGGCAAGATTCCCTGATAGCCATTGTCTGTGTTGAAGTATTTTCCTGGTCTCCTGTTCTAATGAGGGGTGATCCAAACCATTATGCCCTGATCTACTGAACAGATGTTTTCATATGGAGAGAGGAGGGGTCATATCTATAAAGGTAAGTGCTATTATATCCTTGTCTCTTCCATTTTCCTAGGAAGATGAGTGAGTGAGAAAGCGGACTCAAAACCAAGCTAAACCCAAGGAGCTATCTCTGCTGCCAGCCAAATCACATTCTGAGTTTTTCATATGTAGATGCAGCCACTCAATGTCTGAAAAGAGCTTGGTAGTACCTTTTCTATCTCATAGGATCCCCACCAATATCCTAGAGGGAAAGCAATATAGGTATTAATATTGTCCACTTTACAGACGCAGAATTTGAAAATCAGAAAAGTTAAATGACTTGTCCAGGGTCACACAACTAAGTAAGTTTTGTAAGCACGCATTTCTCTAGGGTTGAACTGAATGGAATTTGGTAGGCCTTTCTCTCAGAAACTACATTCCCAGAACAAATAAATTTGGAAAAGCAGAGCCCATGCCAGTCTACCTAAAATGTGTCCATTATATAAATGGCATGAGTTTCCATCATTTTATGATATGGAATGTTAGAGTCATTGTCTGAGTTTCTTTAGATTTATGCTTATTTGGAAAGGTATTATCAGCTGTAAGCTCTCTAGACCTTCTGAAGTACATAGCTTAATCAAAATCTGTCTGTGCTTGAAGTGGAAACACATGCTTGCTAAATCACCACTCAGTCATATTTCTGATCTGTCCCTTCCTCAAATGTCCCCATATAATTTGGCACAGATGTTCCCATCGACGTACTCTTAGTCAATGGCTGATCCAACACAGATCAAGTGGATGCAAATTTACCACCAGAGAATGAAAGGAGAAAATAAAGAATACTTCACTGGAAAAGATTTGGTGTTTAACTCTGGTGACTCAGTCATCACATTCACCTTTCCCATACTATATACACTCTGGGCTGTATAGAATATTGAAGGAGGACTAGCGACTCTGATGTGAGGGCTGTCGAACCCTTTTCAGGGCTGCTTACCCTCCTTTGGTGACCACCTTCACCCAGCTCTCACTTGTGACTCCAAAGAAGCTTAGCATGTGCAGCAGCCACACCTCAGTAGAATCATCTTGGCAGATGAGCTAAACCAGGTTGAGGGTGAGCAAGAGGCCTCAAACCTATTGGTGAGTTGGATGAAGACTTTCCAGTAAAATGGGCAGATGAGAGCAATTTGTTCCACTGGTGGCTGAAGCAGGTGCTGCGGAGCACTTAGAGCTTGGTCAGACGTTGAAGATGCCCAGGGTATCCTCTGCATCCTAGGCCATCGCTCATTGTCCTGACTTCTGTCTTGCCACTGGACTTCAGTGACTGGAAGAGAGAGTGAGGCTGAGAAACTTTGTGCAACTCTGTCTCTCTTAAATCCAATTCATGTGCAAGTCAACACATCACCTCATGGTGTCATTGGTTCTTTGAAAATGAAGGAGAAACAATAGAGAAATTACATCATCGCTGTTACTTCTCTTTGTTTTCTTGTAATTCTAATTCAATGAACCAACAAACATTCATTGAGCGTTGATAATGAAGGACTGATTGTTAAGCAAAGAAAGACTAAATGAAAAAAGGGTCCTTGCTCTCATGGGTCTGCTGGGGAGCTATTACATGTAAACATTAGGTTTGGGATAATTTCAGGAGAGCCTCTGGGTAGTACAGTGGGTAGAGCACTATACCGAAATCCAGAAGACATGAGTTCAAATCTACTTTCCAACGCTTACTAGCTGTGTGACCTTGGTCAAGTCCTGTAAAAAAGAGGTAATAGCAGCATCTACCTCACAGGTTTGTGGTAAGGATCACATGATAATATTTGTAAAGGGTTTAGCGTAGTGCCTGGCATATAGTAGGTACTATATGAATGCTACCTACTAGTATCTTTAGTAATAAAGAGGAAGTAGAACAACCAAACCAGAAAAAAAAGCTTCCCATGGAAGATGGTGCATGAAGTGAGCCTCAAAGGAAGCCAAAAATTTTAAAATGGTGATTATCCAGAAGGTTTCAGAGTATCTGAAATATTAAATTTGATTCATTCCCTGAATGCTTATTAACCATTATAATAAATATGATTCTAAATCAATATATCATTATATGTAAATAATAAATTCTGTAACTAGAATGATTTTTTTTAGTAATTCATTTGTGGAATAGCCTTGATCTGACTTCTCTGGGAGGGAATGCCCCCAGGCTTTGCTTTCCATTTGTTTCTTTGTTCAAATATGAACTATGGCTCACATGGAGAAAGAAATCCTTTCTGGCTTGCTCAATGACACATTCCCTTTTGCATACAAATATTGTCTCTATTTTTTTAAAAGTTGTGAGTAGACAACCAAGATACATAAGCAACGAACTCTGAAGACTGAGCAAACTCACACAGGACTTAGTGTGGAAATTAATTAAAACTCAGAGCAAAGTGAAACTGACACATATTTAATGAGATCCACAGTTCTTGTGCTGCCTAGTAATTAGGCATATGTGGTAAATCATTCATATAAGTAGAAAGAACAAGTATTATTTTTTACCTAGACAAACTGAGCATTTCTGGGGTGGAAGCAGGGAAGGAGAGGAGAAAGAGATGGAGGATTGAAATTAGGGGAGATGAGGAAAGAGTGTATGATAGCTCCCTCATCAGGGGGAGGACATCAGAGGACTCCCTCATCCCTTCTTTGGGATGATGTCGTTTGGGTGTTATTCCAATGCCATACCTGTTCAAGTTCCTAATACCCAAGCAAAACTGTCACACAGGCTTTTCCAGAACTCAGACTGTGAGTACCCTTCATTTCATCTTTTATCTAGGGAATGTGATTCTAGTACTTAAGAAGTCTAGGTAATGGGTGGTACACAAAACAGGAACAGGAGAGCTTACATCAGGCAGGCAGACAAGCAAGAATTGCTTGGACAAAGGTTCTAAGATATTAGAAGAGCTGGCAAATCCTGCCCAAAGCTTTTATTAGCTCTGTGACCCTCAGTTTCCTCATCTGTAAAGTGAAGATAATGGTACCTACTTATAAAATTGTGTGAAGTTCATAAGATGATAGATTTAGAGCTAGAATGGACTGACTGACCTTAGAAACCATGGAATCAAACACCTTCCTTTTACAGAGAAGAGAGAACTGAGGAGTCAAATGAGATACTACAGATAAACCAGTTTGTAACTCTGGTTATCATAGAGTTAGCTATTATTTCTATTATTGTTGTAGGAGAGAACTATCAGTAAGCATATATTAAGCTCCTACTATGTTCCAGGCACTGTTCACTAGGGATATAAAGACAGAAGAGATTTACATTAGGAGCTTACATTCTATAATACATATATAAACAAATATAAAATGGAAATGAAATAAACTGAAGGTGACTGAAGGAGGAAGGCTCTGGCAACTTGAAGAATTGCGAGAGGCCTCACAAACTTGCTTTTGAAGGAGAAAAAGTATTCTAAGGGACATGGGTGAAGAGGAAGTACAATTTAGCCATGGGGGCCAGTTAGTTCAAAGAAACTGAGATGAGAATTAAGTGCTGTGTATGAGCAATAACAAGAAGGTTTATTTGCCTGGGTTCCAATTTTTACTGCAGAACTATTGATTGCATGTGTTTGTATTTGGGAAGTCCATTTAGCACAGACCACCCACCCTCTGTTTTGCATATCACCAATTACCTAAGCCTCTTATTGTACCCTAGGATCAGATTCTCTAAACAAAAGACTGGATGAAGAGTAGTTAGAGCCTGAATTCTACAGAGCCCTAGGTGACAGTTTCACCTGAGTATTAAGAACTTGGACAGATATGACCCTGGGGCAGCAACTTATCCTGTAATTATACCTGAAAACATATTATTCATATTCCCTAATCAAGAACAGTCCTCTGGGTCCTACTAAGGCATTGAATATTGTCTTCGCATTTGCTTTCCCAAAGCCATATACAAATGAGACTCAGAATAGTCATGTAGCACAATCATATATAACTCCCTTTTGTATAGGATAAAATCACTATTTTCTGCAGATACAAAATTATGCAGTCAACCAACAAGGTACATTTCACAAAGTTTAGTGTTTGCTTAATACTCAACAAATTGGTGTTCATAATGGACTTTCTCAACAAAGGCAATAAGAAAAAGAAAATAATATCCTCCAGTTTTGGAAGGGAATTTGGTTCCTCAGAGCTTCCCAACCCACTTTTTTTTTTTTAAATTTTTATTTTATTTATTTATAAATGTTCTACAATCACTTCCTTAAAATTACAATTTTATCCCCTCCACACCTTCCCCCCCTACCCCCCTCCCTCCCC